>CM038221.1:70260472-70860472 GCA_021442155.1 Cymbidium sinense | reverse complement strand
AAAGATCTACCCCAATATTTCAATGATCAAGTTCTTATGTGATTATCATTTCAATTTCAATTAATTAAGCCATTTGATTAACTAATTAAATCTTAATTGATTTGATTAGGGAAAAAGATTAGGAAGGAGGTCCTAACCTTATCCTATGGATTCATTCACATTGAACAATGATTAGCAACTTAATCAATTGATTTGTTATTATTCATGGGATTAATTAACCATTAGTTAGATTAAGAGAGTAATTAGAGCTTAATTAGTCAATTCCCCTAATTAAGTAAGCAATAAATCTCCAAAAAAACATGGGACCCACAAAGTTTGGGGCTAATTACTCGTAAATTAAGGAATTATTAAACTAATTAATTTGGCCAATCAAACCCTAATTAAGCCTTAATTATTATCCAAAATTAATTAAGAATATTTTAATAAATTCTCCTCTAAAATATCTTTAAAATGAGTATTTATTTATATTTTTTCAATTTTTTTATAATTAATTATGATTTTTACAAGTTTCAACCATTAATACACATTAATTAAGCATAATTAACCATTAATCAATCGGCGCCACATGACGCTTTCGATGCGCGTGATTGGTTACTTAAACATAATCCTAGGCCGCTATGCGCGGATGCTTTCATGCACCACTAAAGGATTAAATCAAATAATTTATCGATCTAATCGCGCTCGCGAAAGCGGATCTATCGTCAGGCCAGGGGAATGAGCCATTGCTCATGTGATCCGAGCTCACCCGAGCTCAGATCGACTCCAAATGAATCCCACAGCTTCGCGCAAAAAATCCAAGGGGATCCAATGATCAAGATCATGCGAGATGAACATTTCCTTCAAAAAACTCTAACTCATTTTCATTCAAAGGTCGATTTTAATGACATACCTCGCCGGAGCTTAAGACCAATGGAAATCTCGATTGAGGAAGCTTTGTCTAGTAGAGACGAAACCCTGCTTATGAGCACAAGCTCCAATTTGAGGTGATTTGCTCATAAGGCCAATACTCGAAGCGTAGGTGGTGGCGTTGATCGACAATGCACGTCCGGTGGTCGGAGAGTTTGGGAGGCGATTCATTCTTGCTCGACTAGCTCCAAGGATAGTGTGTGCAAAGTTAATTGCACTTTGGTTGAGCCTTGAGCAAACGAGAATCAATGGGAGGGTGCCCTATTTTGGCTTGAAGGAAACTGAGAATTGGGATTGAGGAATGAGCTTGGGAGCTTGGGGAATGGCTCTAGCGGCTCGCTTGCATAGCTAGGGCTCTGAGAAATGCAAGTGTCTGTGTTTGAGTGGAAGTGAGGGTGTATACTCCCCTTCCTCTTAATTGGACGGCTCGACCTAGTTTGGCTATTTGTGACCATCCGGCCACCTCAAAGGGTTGTGGGTGTCCTTGAGTGGATGAGGTGCTCGATTTGGTTGGGTGAAGGTGTGGAGGTGGCTACCAAGGAGGGTAGTGGGTGTTCTTGATGTTTCAAGTGCATCAATGGGAGAGGTGTGGTGATTTCACCTCCCCATAGGTCATGGCAGACCCAACCACCTTTGGGTCAGGTTGGGCAGGGTCCAAGAAGCCTAGGTGGACCAATGGGAGAGTGTCAAGTGGCCAAGGAATGAAAATGACCACTTACATGGGTGGTTTGCCTCATGTGATACTCCTAGCCTAAGGGCAGGATAATAATTTGGCATTGAATTTGATTTGAGTAGATTTGAAATGATTCGAAAGTGGGTTAGCCAAAATTTCAAATAATTTGTAGTTCATTTGGTTTGATTTGACTCAATTTGACCTATTTAGGTCAAATTGAGTCAAATCAGGTTAGGTTGACCAATTAATCAAATTGGGTGAAACCAAAGATTAGGTTAAGTTCATATGATCACTTGGGATGTATTTGTGTTATTATTAATTTGGTTTAGATTTAGTTTTGACTCATTTGAGTTCATTTACGTCAAATGGGTCAAGTTGACCAATTTGACCCAATTGACCAAATTGGTTTGGGTCGTGGCATGTTTTGAGTTTGGTTGATCACTTAGAGTATGTTGTGAGCTTTGATTAAGTTTAATTTGGATTTGATTGAGTTTTAGATTGGTTTAACCCTTTAGTTCAAGTTAGGTTCAATAAGTCATTTGGGTCTAGTGAGTCAATTGAGCTTAATTGAGACTTTGGTCAAGTTCAATAATCAATTTGAAATGAATTTGAGCTATTGGTTGCAATCAATTTGATTTATATTTTAATTTGACCTAATTTGATCTTTTAGATTAATTTGGGTCAACTTGGGTCAAGAGGGTCAATTGAGTTTGATTTGATTCAATTGAAAATAAAGTCATGTTCAAATATTGATTTTGGGTTGGCATGAATTATTAGTTTCAATGGATTTGGCTAAGGTTGTAATTTAGGTATTTTGCATATGAGTTAAGAAGGTTTACATAGTCAAAAGGCTAGGTTGACTTGATTTGACCCAATTTATGATAATTGATCCACCTAGGATGATCAACAATTATGTTATAAAGTTTGAATTGACTTAATTCATTTTGATTTGGGTTGAATTTGATTTTGGTTCAAATAGATCAAATTTGTCACTTTGGGACAAGTGAACTAATTGGATTTAGTTAGCTTTATTTTGGGTTGAGTTTGATTTGTTGAGTTTATATAGATTTGAGATTGATATATAAATTCAATTGCAATTGGTTTGGTTTTAAATGAGTTTTGATTCATTTAAAAATCTCAAGTCAAAAGGACTAGGTTGAGTTTACTTGAGTTGATTTTGATTGGCTTAATTTTTAAATTAGGTCATTTTATAAACTTAATTAGGTGATTAGTCATTTAAAAAAAAATTTAAAATAGTTTATCGCCGGGCCGAGGACGTCCGGCATCAGTCCGTCTTGCCGACGCGAATCGCCTTAATTTTTTTTTTTTAAATTAAATAGAAATTCACATTTTTTTTTATCATATGCGTCGATTGGCAGCAGGAAGATAACGAAATTCTATTAACTTTACGAAGATCTCCGTTGAGCATGTTTGCAAATGTGGAATTCGGTGCAAAAAGATTGATATGCTTTTTGATGTACACGTTTTGCCACGCCGGTATCGAAGATAACGAAATTTTATTAACTTCGCATGGTGACTGAATTACAAAAAAAATTAAATATATACGCTTTTGATGACGAACATTATTATTTATATAAATCGAAGCTCAATCTTTATGTAATTTCAAATAATTTTTCTTCCAAAAAAACTCAATTTATATATGTAATATAACGATAGTGTTATTACCTCTTCAAGAGGAAAGATTCAACGAATTACATAAAAATTCAAACTCAATTTATATATAATATAAAGTGTTGATATTACCAAAAAATAATATATCCTCAGATATGGCAAAAAAAAAAAAAAAAATAGGCTATAATATATTTAATTTTGCAACTTCGTACACACATTTACAAAATCACTCACCGCGAGATCCGAAAGTTGTCACAAAGTTGTTGAATTTTTCATTATCTTTCCAACGATACCAACCACGCCGAAACCCGACACCTAATGAGCCTGATATAGCCAAAAAACGAGGGTTGCATCAATATCTTCAATTTTGCAACTTCGTGTCGCATTTGCATCATCTCACCGACGATTCGCCGAAAGTTGTTAACATGAAAGTTGTAGAATTTTTCATTATCTTTCCAACGATATTAAGCACAAAACCGACACCTAACGAAATGATACCAAAAAAATGCTCATTTATTTAATATTTTTTTAAAAAAATTAAAGGAAGGCGACGCGACCGCATCAGCTCAACTGCCTATTTTAATTTTTTTTTTAAAATGACTAATCACCTAATTAAATTTATAAAATATCTTATTTTAAAAATTAAGTCATTTTGATTTAATTTGAAATTTGTAGATTTCATTTATATTTGGGATGATAATTGAAAGAATAATTGATTCATGAGAAAATCAATTGATTTGGATTTTATAATTAAGGAATTTGGCTAAGTCCATAGAGTTGGGTCATATGGCTTAAGTTTGAATTTTGATTTAGTTTGATTTAGCTTTGATGATTTAAACATATATTTTATTTGTATTTGTGAAGATGATTGAAGACATGATTGATTCATGAGAAAATAAATTGATTTTGAAGTGATTTGAAGGCAAATTTGAGTAAGCTCATGAATGTAGGTCATAGGGCTTAAAAAGGGTTTTGATTTAATTTGATTTAATTTTATTTAGTTTTGATCATTTGAATGTATATTTGATTTATATTTAGGAAGATGATTGAAGATATAAATTGTTCATGAGAAAATCAATTGATTCTGGATTAATTTAGATGGGATTTTTGGCTAAGTCCATGAGATAAAATCATAGAGCTTAGGTTGATTTTGAATTTGGATTCGATCATGAGTTTCAATCATTTAGCTTGGAATTTGGATTTGGATTTGAAATTGAATTGGTGTTTGAATTGAACTTGAGGTTTGATTTGAGAAAATGAACATGGATTGGATTTAGAATATAGGGTAAATGGATCTCCTAAGTCTAAGACATAACCTAATCTTATGATTAACCTTTTAAGTTTCTAAGCTTAGGTTAAGTGTTCACCTAAATGCTAGAAGTATCTTTTGTAAGATGAAGAAGATTAGGAACTTACTCCAAAAGTGAGATCAATAGTGTAAACCTTATCTATATCATTTAACATTTATTGTTCTATTCAATATCAAAACCCCACATCTAAGTCTAACATATTCAATGAATTTACAAATCAGATCTATCCTAAAACAGAATCAAACAAATCCATCCATCAATCACCAAAAGTATTAACACAAGAATAAAGGCATAATACTCACCAGAACTTAGAAGAGATCCCATGAAAACAACCACTGGGAATATTTTATATTTCATACTAACCATTTTCACAAATATATATATCTGTTCACAACAATCAATTAAGATTAATACACAAAAGCACATAACTTACACATTTCACACAGAATTGCAGTTAGTCAATGGCAGAAACTCACCACCTATCCTATCACTCCAAACAAAAATCTCAAGGTTGAAACAGATCCACAGTAGAAGTAGCAGCAGAAGCCCAACTACTCAGTTTTTCGACTTGGAATGCTTCACAAGCCAGTCTATGACCACATCAATGTTGGTCGTGTTCTTGCATGAGATCATGAAGCAAGAAACTTCTCTATCAGTAATGGATGTCAGCTCCCTGCATTACAGTATCTTCTAAGCTTGAAAAATGCAAATGAATGAGTGATGAAGCGACAGAGAAGAATTAAAGCAGATGATTACATTTCTTCTGTTAAGGCTTCTTTAGAGAGGGCTTCTGGCTTGTCGATTTTGTTCCCGAGTACTAGCAATGGAATGCCACTGAGTGAAGGCTTGCTCAATAAATCATGAAGTTCGCCTTTTGAAATTGACAGGTTCTCGTGATCAGCAGCGTCGATGACATAGCTGCAGGAGAATGTAACAGCCGTTCTTGATATAATTTGTGAAGATTCAAAATAAGGTTTATGAGAGTAGGAAAATGGAAGTTTTTGTTTTTGTGTGCACAAGGTTGTAGAATGCCTGCTAGAATTCTCACTACGACAGCTGATTATGATACATGGAAACATTATACATAGCTGAACTAAAACTGAGAGATTATCTAATTATGAATAAAGAAAAGGATTTACATTTACAATTGGATGGAAAATCATAGGATCTCAGCCAAATGTGATCCAAGTTGTGTATATTCTATTGAAAGTTGATCTAGTATTCCATATCTTACTATAGAATTTGAACGGACAAGATGTTTGCTTACAAACAAATTATAGAAGTCTATTCAAGAGGCCCAGCAATTCCTAAGTGTGAAGCAAGGAATATCATCACTCTTCAATGAACTAATGATTTTCACAAGGCATAAGTTGTTGAGTGGCGAAATCATTGAAGGGTCATCAATTTTACAAGGTTTGAATTTGGATGAGTTTCAAAATAGGGCTTCACTCAAAAATCATCATCACCAACAGTAGTCTTATGCAAACTATCTTATGCCAATGTTATCGATCTTTATTTTTCATATTTTAATGTTAAGTGTTGTTTGAGGTATTAAACAAATTCATTGCAAATTACCTAGACAACTACTAAGGATGTTAACTTCTAAGTATATCTCTTTGTCTTCCTAATCCTCTAACATTAATTTTATCAACTTATTTAATGAGAGTATCTTTTTACCTTTCATTATACATGTCTAAATCACAGTCAATTTTCACTTACCTTATCATCAATAAATGTCAATCCAATTTTCCCTCTAGTATAATTGCTCATTGATTTATCTTTCTTAATTTTGCCATATTGATTTTAGCATTCACATGTTTGTCAAACTCAATTTAGATATGGATAAATTTTTTACAACCTAACATTCAGAACATTCCAACATCATTCACCTGATTACAATTTTACAAGATTTACCATTAAGCTTCAACTCTTATCACAAGAAATTCCTAAGATACTTCTCTATTTTATCACTTTATCCTTATGTCTAAATGTATATTGTCACATATATCTACATTTTTCTGCAAAATAAATTCAAGATATTAAAATCTATTACACCTAAGTATCACATTATATAATCATAATTATTGAGAGATAATTGTTATTATCATACCTACTAAAGTTACATATAAATACTCAATCTTTATTCTACTGGTTATAAGACCTCTATCTTATAAATATTTTCTATATTATTCTAAGTTCTTACTTATTTAAAAGATGTCTAATCAATTAGAACTATATTGTCTATGAAAAACATAAGCAAAGACAACTCATTTAAGTATTCTTCATAAGTATCTACGCTAGGGGTGTGCATTATTTGGTTTTAACCAAAAAACCAATCCGAACCAAAGTTTTTGAATAATTTGGTTCAGTTTTAAACTTAGTAATTTGGATTTTGGTTTTAATTTATGAAAACTTTGGTTTATGATTTTTGGATTGGTTTATTAAATAAAATTTTGGATGGAACCAAATAAACCAAATAATTATATTATATATTATATTATTAATTTATATATTATAAATTTATAATAAAAATTAATTACGACTTTACGAGCTATAATATCGCTACCTTCGCTGAATCGCTGGACTCTCCCGTCTCTATTATTAATTTACGCACCCGTGGTCCCGTGGACCCGTTGTCATCCCAAGCACAAGGATCTAAGCTACGAAGCTACCCCATATCTGAATTAACAAATGCTAAGGCTGGGTTCGCAAGATTCGAAGATCCACTGACCGCAGCTAAGAACCTTCTCGCACTCGGGCTCACCTCAAGCCTCCGCACGCGAAAGCACGCAGACCGGACCAGACCGCCACAGTCCACGACGCTGCTCGCGTAAAGCCGGCGCCAACCATGTCGGCGCGCATCGACAGATTATACTTAGCCTTCAAGTATTAGCGTAGGGTGTGCATTATTTGGTTTTAACCAAAACCAATCCAACCAAAGTTTTGAATAATTTGGTTCGCTTTTAAACTTAGTAATTTAGATTTTGGTTTTAATTTATGAAAACTTTGGTTTTTGGTTTTTGGATTGGTTTATTAAATAAAATTTTGGATGGAACCAAATAAACCAAATAATTATATTATATATAATATTATTAATTTATATATTATAAATTTACAATAAAAATTAATTACGATTTTACGAGCTATAATATCGCTGCCTTCGCTGAATCGCTGGACTCTCCCGTCTCTATTATTAATATATGGTACCCGGGGTCCCGTGGACCAGTTGTCATCCCAAGCCCAAGGATCTAAGCTACGGAGCTACCCCATATTTGGATTAACAAATGCTAGCGATTCAAGATCCACAGACCGCAGCAAGAACCTTCTCGCACTCTGCTCCTTCGGCTCGAAGTCTCAAGTCGCATCTACGAGCACGCAGACCTGAATCGTCGACCAGTCCACAGACGCTGCTAAGGGCTTGAACCATGTCGATGCATGGTCGACGGATTATACTCTTTTCAAGTATTAGTAGTGATGGGATTATACTTAGCCTTGAACTTAGGGTTTTTGTTTCAGATTTTGCACTTTTCCTTCTTCTCCACGCCAGACACTCCATTCACTTGCTCTAATTCCACTTGGTGTGTTCGATAAATTCATTCCCCTTCATCCAACAATGCAACCTTCGGTTCACTATTCTTCTCCTCACCCTTGTCTCTCAAGATGTTCACCGCTTGTTCCGACCCGTAAGCTTGCTATATTCAACTTAGAGAATCAATTCTTATGAATGTCTAAATTGAACGACATCTTTGTTTATTGATGATAATGTATTTTGTATGCATTTAAGTTGTGTTAGGTTCAGTCATTCAGGTTACAAGTTATGTTGTTCAATAATTTTTTTATGCATTTAAATGAACCATGGATATTTTTGAAAGGTGTATAATAAATTTGTTTAATATATGCTATATCTATTTTTTGCAATGTGTATGATAATTTTGTTAATGTGCTTATAGAGTTGATAGAAAAATTATTATTTTTAATTAATGAAGCTTGTAAACTCATAGATTTTCAAAGGAAAGATTGGAGTTGGATCAACTGATTTGGTTGTATTGTCTTTCATCAAAATTGTGATTATGTATTCACGCCAACAACTTAATCAATTTCAAATTGTAAGTTGGTTTTTCTATGTATAAAATAATTTGTAAGTTGGTTTTTCTATTTTATTATTTACTTTCTTCATAAATACGATATATCACATGGTGGTGAAAGCTCTAATGTAGCTAGTCACAAAATCAACACCACACAAGTTAATGTCATAGTCTAGCATCTCAAGTAAGAAACCACCAACCGCAAATAAAAAAAGAAAGACCTAAGCTAAGTCAAGTTTTGGGATCATTTTGTCAAGTTAGTATCAACCAATGGAGAAAAAAGCAAGTAAATGTAGTATTGAAAAGTATATCATAGTGATCCTAAATTGAATGGTACAAATTTGAGTGCACATCTCACTAGTTGTCAAAAAAATCCTTATAATAGTTTTAACACTCAATCAAAGCTAAGACGCAAACCAAGTGCCAAAGGAGATGAAAATATTTGTAAGCTCAAGACTTGGAAATTTAATCAAGAAAGTGTTAGAAAAGCATTATGATGGTGATTTAATTACCTTTCAAGATATCATGGTTGGGATTTTAAGTATTTTATATCACAATCTGATGCCTCATCCCTTCTCGGACTCTCACACGGATTATTTCAATTTTATTTGGAGGAAAAATTTGTTTTAAAACAAGTTTTTATGGATTCATGTAAAAGGGTGTGCTTAACAACTGATTTATGGACATCCATTCAGAGAATTAATTACATGTGTCTTATCACATTTCATCGATAAAGAATGGAAATTACACAAAGAGTTATAAATTTCTATCCAACAAGTCATAAAGGTGAAGTGGTTGGCCAACAAATTGAAAGATGCTTGGTTGAGTGAAGCAATCTTTACATTAACAATCGATAACGCAGTTTCTAATAATAACGACATTATTACTCATTTACAAAGAAAGTATGGCAAGAGAGAGAAAGTATTCTGATGGTAAGTTCTTACATACTGAGATAAATTTCATATTGTTAATTTAATTGCAAGAAAGATAAAGAAATTGGTGAATCCTCATCGAGTAAGGGTTGTTGTAAGATATATAAGGCAATCACCATCAAGGCTTCTTAAATTTAAAGAATGTATTGAGATGGAGAAAATTCTAAGCAAGAGTTTGTTGTGCCTAGACATACCCACTAGATGGAATTTTGGATACTTAATGTTGAATGCAGCACTAAAGTTTGAAAGAGCTTTTGAGATATATGAGGAAGTAGATTCCAACTCGAGATGGAGAAAGAGGGTGATGGATATGGTGTCCTACTTGAAAGTGATTGGGGAAATATCAAAAGATTAATTTCTTTCTTAGAGAAATTTTATGAGCTTACTTTAAAAATTTCTGGTTCACTATATGTAACATCTAATACCTTTTTTCATGAAATTGCAGAGATTTTATGTGTTCTTCAAGCATATCATGCAGATAATGACCCTAATGTTAGAAATATGGTAGTGAAGATGAAGGCAAAATTTGATAAATATTGGGATGCTATTGAGAAGATGAATTTAAATATTTTATCTTGTTCGATCCACGCTTTAAATCATATAGATGATGCTATGGATATATATATGATGGGTTTGATGGTGTATTTTGGCACAATCGATACATACATGCGTATTATGAGATGTTCAATGACAAATTAAAGACATTGGCCACTCGAAGAAAATATACACGAGTCAAGACAACATTCAAATTGAAATGTAAAGTGATTCAAAAGAAGGAAGTCGAATATATCGTATGGTAGAAAAGTTCAAGATGCAATTATGGAAAGAATAATGAGATTAAGAGATTTAGATAAATACTTAGATGAAGAATCGTAAGAATGAATGATGATTTTGATATTTTGCATTGGAAAGTGAATACACCAAGATTTTCTATTCTCTCACAAATGGCCGAGATGTGTTAGTTGTACCTATATCAACCGGAGCATCCGAATCGCTTTTGACAGAGGTCTCGATGCATTTAAGAAGTTCTTTATCTCCAAAAAATCGCAAGTGCTTATATGTACTCAAGATTGGATAAGAGAAAATGGACAACCAATCCATGAGAGGATGTCGATGTTGATAAATTTGATGAAGGTATGATGTGCATTTTTTATTATTTATATATATGTTTTAAATTAAAGTAATAATTTCTATTTGTTATTTTTTGTAGATTTATCAAAAATTGCAAGTGATTCATTAAATTGGTAATGTTTTTTCAGCCATCATTATAATGCTTTATGCATATATCGATGCGTAATAATATTTTATACTTATTTTTTTTTATTCTTTTATGTTTTACTTATTATTATTATTATTATAATAGCTAATGCTCATTAAGTTTGTTTCATTTTCTCGGATCGACTACAACGCCAAAATAATTATATGATGTGGAAGTAAGAAGTTTTGTTCAAAATGATTTCATTTTGGTGGTTAATATTTTGTTAAGAAAATTTTGTTCTCCCTTGTTACTGAATTCTTATGCTGATACATCTCAAGGTGATGGATGCCCTAACATAGAATGCTCCTCCAATGAAAGCTCCTATAGTTTAAGGTTCTACTGTGATTTGGTTGCAAATTACTTTGTTGATTCGACAACAAAAATTTTGAAAGGGAAGCTAAAATGCTGTAGCAGGGAGAACACTGCAATTAGAATGTTGACGCATATATATGCTGACTTCAAACTAAGTTGATTTTATATAGCAACAACATTTCAGCTCAGTAGTTGGATTTTCAAAGCAATATTTATTGTTTTAGCACTAGCAACTTCAAAAAAATAGTTTTTCTCCAGCAATTTAGGTGTCTTTTGGGATCACTTTTGTTTTTTATGTTCTATTTTTTATTTTTATATTATTTTGTGTTTATTTTGGTTCAAAAAAATTTTCTCGATATCTTAAAAAAAATGTCCTTATTTTTTATTTGGTGGTGGTTACTAAGGTCTTTAACCTGGTAAGCTATTTGTTGTAGCGGTGCCGAAGTAGTTCAGATGGCCTGTGTTGTGCGAAACTAATGTGTCTGCGTAACAGTTCTGCTGCATTTTCTTGCCTCCCTTTTTTGTCAAACAGGTTTTCCACTGGGCTGTATAAATACTAGAGTATTCTTCATTTCACAAAAGAAATCAAATCTCGAAGTCCTTAGTGGAAGGGAGTAGCTTGGATGGCCTGTGCATCTGTGGGCATCCGCTACTTCTGTGTTGTGCTGAATATTGAATGGGCAAACCATTTTCAGGATGGAACTGAGGCGAATCTATGCCTTCAACCACATGCTTATAGCTGTATTCTCATGTTTAATCTCATACCATTCAATCCAATAGATGGTTCTGAGTAAGGCCATACAAGAAAGATGCTTTTTTTACTTTTATGATTACTTTTTACGACTATATTAGAGTTGAACTCTTTTACAAAGACATCTCAATTATGATAACCAAATTGGATAAGGAAGATTTTTAGTTAGACATTATGATGTCTTACTTAGAAGTATTAATTGTCTTGCATATTCAACTAGGGTTAGCCAATTTTGGAAGATTTTGTAGATTTTGTCTTTCATCGTCAATAACCTGGGCTTTCATTATTTATCTAAACAAAACTCTTATCATAATATGTAAGTTTTCATTCCTTTACAACTGGACATCTTTTGAATTTTATAGCAATGTTGCCTTTTGGAGCTTCAGGTTTGGGAGCATTGAACAGTTTTTTTTATGTAAACTACTATGCTTTAAAATTGTCAAATCTTATGTTTTCATCAACGCTTCTATATTCGCTCAACAAAAGATATATCTTTTGCTTAAGCAATTTCATTATACCATAGTTGAATTATGTTTATTTACAAAAATATTATGCTTTCTAAAATACCGAAGGAATATACGATTTCAAAATGTTCTCCAAAATAAATGTAAACTAATATCTTTTCATTATATAATAAAATATTATTAAAATAATTTTAAATGTAATAACTGGTTTATCCAAAACCAAACCAAAAGAACCGAATCAAACTCTTATTCGCTTTGTTTGGTTTTACATTTTATTTGGTCGGTTTGGTTCAATATTTTTAGGAATCCAAAAACAATTGGTTTTAAAATTTTATCATCCAATCCATCCAAATCAACCAAACGCACACCCCTAATCTACACACTCAATATTGGTCATTGAAGTAAACCTACATTAATAAAAAACAAGTTACTCCATAAGTACTCCTAATATTAGATAATGCACTGTCATACATATCTTTAATCTTTGATAAACATATTTCTACTTTAATGCATGTCAAATCAATTTATGTGGTACTCAATCATTTGTCTTCTCAAGAATAAACTGATTAATCATTTATACTTCATTAATTGTTCTTAACACCAAAATCACTTGCATGGTAAATCATTTTGGCATCAAACTAAATAAATTCTCAGAGATTGAAGTATATTTTCTAAGCAAATATTCTATTAATCGCTCTGCAGCTTTATTATATGATTCATAATTTGATTCCTTTGTAATTAGCATAATCTTTAATATTATCATCCTTCTCAAATATCAATCTAATCATTTGGCATTCTCTTAATTTTTAAAATTCTATTGAAAAAATTTGCTAACCAAATCATTACAATATCCTCCATAACTCTCTATATCACAATAAGTGTCTCATATAGATCTAAAATTTTTACCTTGTATGCACCTTTTTCAAGCCAAGTCTACTTCAACTTTTCTTCAATCTACAATTAGCTTCACTAGATTGTTCCTTATACTCTTCCAAAATAATTTCTTCCTCTGAAATGTAATCCATAAATCATTAAGGATCATTATACATATAGGTTAGATGTTTGATCAACAAATTTTTTTATTTCGTCTTCATGAGCAGATAATCCTAAAACTTAGGGTCAGCTTTTCTTCCACTTTGAAATAATTTCAACCTTGGTTGGCTATCTTGGATTAGTTCTATGATCCATAAATTTCATAGCCCCTCTGATTAAGGAGGACAATGACAAATCTAATTATTGCATACAAGAAAGATCATTGAACTAACAATTTTGAGTATAAAATAGTAAATATGAAAGGAAAGAAAAACTAGTCTTTTATGTGTACCAACTAGTTCATTGGTAAGGGTCGTGCAAGCACTTGGTTCAATCTTGAACTATACAATAATAAACTCTCATCTTATGGACTTTTGGGTGGGATAAAAAGAATGGAAAGATAAAATTTTCAAGGATGGGAAAAAGCTTACACAATAGCAGAGACTGCACGGCAGTATCGCTCCCACATGCTGCGAAATCTAGGCTGGCCACCAAGGTCCCATAACTTTATAGTGACTTTTCCTTTGGTAACTTTCCTCATATTAAACCCTACCTTCAATATCAAACAATCATATATTTAGAAGAAATTTACATACATAGCACATAATTCTTATGCATTTATGTATCTAACACCTAAAGTTTCATATTAACAAGCATAGCACTTTTTCTATGCATGAAAAGGTGCATTTCAGTATATTTAAATTCCTAAGATGAAAGAGAATGGTTGATTGAGACAGGAAGAATTATCAATCTTGGTATATATATTAAAAGTTTACTCACCGTCGGAATCATGTCTTCACTGTATCCACCAGTCTGAAAAAGGACAAATGAATAAGCCAAAGTAAAACATTATTCAAGAGCATAAATGACAATTACAAACGACTAAAATAATTAAAAAGCCACAGATACGGACCGCAATAACGTTCACAAGTGATGTTTTCCCAGCATTCTGGAGTCCGATTAAGGACAATTCCATTTCTTGTTTGAAGAAGAAGCTGCAGAAGGAAAAAAGCAAAATCTTCAATAGAAGCACACGAAATATTTAGAGAAAAATAATCTAAATCTCCCTATGAACACACACAGGAAGAACTCAAAAGCTAGTCAAATTTTCCTACTACTGCTAGCATGTAAAGAAGGGTACAGAAAAACTTGCAGTGTCCAGCATTCCAAAATGAAACCTATTTCGCTAACATAATAGTAAGCAGCACTTAGGAACAGGTTTGATAATTATATATAAATTTAGGATAGTGTAATAGAAATGAAAAATCCATTAGAAAAACCAATATTGATGCTGCTTCTTCTCCCTCAACATTGCATCTCAGTATCTTGAATCAATGCAAATAAGCCTGTTGGAAACCTAAAAAAGGCACTCAACAACAAAAAAAATCAAATCAACACCACACCACATAGTAAAAAAAAGTCCAATCTAAACCTAAAGCTGGACGCTTTCCGCAACTAATATCTAGGCTTAAAGAATCCACGACAACACATCAAACGGAATTAACAAAACCATTTCAAGAAAAGTAGATCAATGGACAGAATCCATCCCAATGCAGTCAAATAAGGTAAGAGGGGAGATGAAAGTCCCGTACCTTCGCAGCCAATTCAAAAAAGATTCCCATAAACCCATGGTGGGAGAAGAAATTTGACGAAAGGAAAGCGATTAAGGCTAAAACAGATGGGCGAAGGCAAAGAAATTAGATCCGTTGCCCTCCGCCTCCGTTTTGACAATAGCCTCCTCTGAGCCGAGCCCCGTCGAGGAAAGTTGCCTAGCGAAATAAGCCACAGAAAATAAAAAACTAATATAAAAAATATAATATATATATTAATTTATAGTATTTTTGAGAGTTCTTAATTTCATTCTGATAAAAATAGGAGATGATATTCATGGACCTTGTCAGAGAAAGTGAAGTCCGTCTCTAGCTCATTTGGGGTGAAGCTAACCTCTCGACCAGAATCCTTCCGCGATGGGCGCCTATACTTGGGAAAATTAAATGACCGACACGCAATTTAATGTGCCAGCTGGATTACAATAACGACATCTCCACCCACAAGATGTGGGTGGATACCTATTCCAAAAAAAAAAGTAGATGGTTAGGATATAAGTGAGTCAAATCAGTTCAAATTTGATTTTAAAACCTGCAAGTCACTCATCCTCTCTTAGCTTGATTGATATGGGCGAAGGAAACTCTTCAGATTAATCTGAATCTGAAAAAAAAATCAATAAGCCGATGATGAATGTGGTGCAGTTCAGGATTACAATTGATACCACTGAAAAGACAAATCATCAAAGCATATGATCAAAATCGACGAGATCAAGACTTAAAATATTATCAATCTTTGACATCAATTACCCATAACTCTCAAATATGGAATGTTTATAATAAATCGAAGCTCGAAGAGAATCTAATGAGCCCAAGATCTCATAATTCACTTCATTTGGCATCCAAATTCAAATATATCAAATGATCGGGAATCATCCCACCGTCCGAGGAGTGGAGTTTTAATTCAGACGCCTCCTCCTCCCATCTATAACAGCCTTCATTCTCACACCAAAGGTAGGCCGGGAATAAAGATGAAGAAGAGGAGCCGAACCGAAGAGAGAGTCCAAGTGAAGAGGAAGTCGCAGGAAAGATAAGAGTCCAAGACAAGAAAGAAAGCTAAGAAGAGGAAGACCGAAAGTTCTAAGAAAGAGTCAAACAAGGAAGAAAAGGAAGAGTCCAGGAAGAAAAAAGGAAGATAAGAGAAAGAAAGGAAGAAGAGAGCTCAAGCTCAAGATCCTCTAAAGATCGACTCAAGATCACTCGCCGGATCAACCACCGAGACCGGTCACTAATTTTCTCAGATTCACAAGTAGGATTCCATCGATCAATTATAACTGATCATTGTTACATTGTCCTCTCATATGCAATTTGTAATCTCGTTATCGAAGATTTTGTACTCAAAGATACATATAAGATCTAGTAGAAGTTTTCCCTCTTTCGAGATTTTCTACGTTCTAAATCTCCTATTCTTTTTAATTACCCGTGTGGGACTAATGACAATAAGGCGTAACTTTCACTCATGACCGGTTTTTAGCGCAACAATGATATTTCACCCACAAGATAGTGGTGGATACCCATTACAAAAAAAAAAAAAAAAAAAACCTACGAGTCTGCTTCTTGTAATAAAAAAATAAGAAGATGCCCGACTCTACTCCCTCATAATATAATAAATATCATTCGAAGTGATCTTTTACGTCTTGCATTGTTTAAAAAAAAAACTCCTTATTCCTAAATATTTTATGTTCGACTTGTTAAGTAGCTCGTATTTAATTTATTCGTTAAGTAAGTGAATTGAACATGAACAATCATTCGTCCAATCATGTTCAACTCAATTTAGCTCAAAATAAAAATTAATATTATATTATATTATTTATGTATATGTAATATGTAGATATATATATATATATATATATATATATATATATATATATATATATATATATATATATATATATATATATATATATATATATATATATATATATATATATATCATAGTTGTAAGTAATGTTTAACTATTGGAGCTTTTATCGTATAAAAGATTGGTCCATATTTAAATCCTCCATATTACAGATTTTTTGAATTATTACTTTTCGAGTTATTTTGAGCTTATATGAGAGAGCAGTTCTCAAACACTAAAATTTCGAGTTTTTTCAAACATGAGCCAAACACAAACAGAGCAATTTTCAAATGAGCAGAATAAATATTCGGCTCACTCATGTTCGACTCATTTACACCCCAATTTACGTCTTCCCCTTTAAATAAATAAACCTAGTTTTGTTTACACTTTTCTCTTCCCTGTCACCTCTCTCACTAAAAACGTCATCCCACGAGCTATCATCAGAGAAAATGTGTATCCTATTGAGCCATTGTGTTGAACTTGAGCTCATAAAATGAGCTTAACGGAGCTCGAGCTGAAGTTTGAGCCATTTATTTGGTCGTCGAATAAAGTTCGAGTTTGTAGTGACTCGAGCATGAATCGACTCGTTTACATTTTTATAGATGACAAGTGATATTAATATCAATAATATATATGTGTGTCCATGACATATATTGATTTTATTGACAAACATCAATATTGTACATTGTAACTGATAGTATGCGTAAATATTATTAATAATGATATATGATAAAGTTAACAGGTTTTCACATTAGTGTTAATGGTGTTCATTAACTTTACAAGTAATGATATGTGTCGATATTATTTGTAACAAATAAATAAAAGATAATATCAAACGGTGATGCTTAGAAGACTATAATCGATCAATGTTACTCAAAGAATTGCTATTTTACGGAAGTGTTCAAAAGTTTGTAGTCAAGTGATGTTATAACTCTAAAATATTATAAATGGGTGATAGTGGTCAAGAGATTTAATTGGGCGCTAATTGTCGAGGGTTCATAAATACGATAACATATAGGAGATCTCGGATGAGCAATGATAGTCGAGAGATCGTAGTTGGTCAACACGATCAAATATCTTATTTGAGCATTAGTAATCATGTAACAATGCCAATGGCCAAGCAACAATGGTTGAACAAGAAAAGTGGCGCGATAATAATATAGCAATAATAATTTTTGATGCTAATCATCAGTGTCAAATATTAGACATAATCTGATAGTTTTTTAGATCTCTAAGTTCTCGTATTTTAAGTCTAAATCTTTGTTTCTCTTTTATGTGTACAATGGGGGTGTATATATAGTTTAGTATGAGTGACATTTTATTAAATCTAATCCAAATTTCAAAATATTTCATTGAATGAATAGAGTTTGTTTAATTATAAGTATGCCAAGATGAGAGATCTTTTAATCTTTTAATCTTTTAATCAATGTATTACATACTTCAATTATATCTCAAGTGCTTTATTTGTACTTCTTTGCACTCAAATTGAATCTTTTTTTTATGTTAGTTGATTTATCTATTATGTAGAGATGTTTAGCTTAATTATAAAATTGCTATAATCAATGCTCTAAAAATCCCAAAATTAATCTTGAAGATTTCTTGGTCAAGATTCTTACCTTATTAATGAATTTTTTTTACTGAAAAATAATTGATAAATATATACAATGATATATATATATTATACCATTTTTATTGTTATTATTATTATTATTATTATATTAATAATTGAAAGTATGATATCTTAAGTGCATGAATTAAATAAAAATAAAATACATAAAAATATTTTAAAGTGCAATACATCTTTTTAAGTATTGAAAAATATTATATATATAAATATAAAACTTTAAGTATTAGATATTATTAATATATAAGAATTATGTAGTGAATATGTAAATGTTTTTTTTTTATTTTATATCAAATATATCAATCAAGAATAAAATAATTTATATTTTAAATAAAAATAAAATACATAAAAATATTTTAAAGTGCAATACATCTTTTAAGTATTGAAAAATATTATATATATAAATATAAAACTTTAAGTATTAGATATTATTAATATATAAGAATTATGTAATGAATATGTAAATGTTTTTTTTTTTTTTTATATCAAATATATCAATCAAGAATAAAATAATTTATATTCTCGTCAACCTTTTTTTTTTGGAACAAGCGAATTCAATCGTAAATTTACATATACAACGACGTGCAAGAAAGACTGAACTCAAGACCTCTTAAGTTTATGAGATGAAAAGTGTAAAAGAATTTCATAAAAGGATTACTTTATAGTTATTTGGAGCTTTACAAATTCGACTTTGATTTTTTTTATTTGACAAAAATATAACGTAAAGTAAGGTTGGTTTTGACATCGTGGCGGGGGCTAATGACGGCGACGGCATACTGCGGCGGTACGCAAGCGGCAATGGGCGAGAATGACCGGGGATCGATCAAGCCGGCGACCGTGACACGCTACGCGGGGAGTGATGGCTGGGCCACGATCACTTTATAGATTTGGATTAATCGCCAATTGGCCAAATACACGCAAACTACTTTTCTGATTTGAAATAAACCGGAATTTTACTTTACTGAACCAAACACTGAATAAACAAATAATTTGGAATGCAGTGCATTCCAAAGCAGGCAATCAAATAACCCCTTGTTGAAAGTCAAAGTTCTCAACCACTAGGTTAAGATGGCTTGCACTTGTCAACCAACTTTCATATATCTCTAAATTCTAATTATATTGTTCCAAAAGATTTATTTATTGATAACTAGGTAAATAATATAATGATATCTATCTAAAAATTAATAGTATTTATGAGTATTGCGTGCTAGAAAATCAGTTGTGGTAGAATAAAAGTTTATGCTTTAGCTTTGTTGTGAAATCTAGCACACACACAAATATTTGAAGAGTGAGCAAGAAACTCCACAATTTTTACATGAAAAACCCTGAAAAGAGGGGAAAAATTAGCCCAACCCAAGAAAATTTTTAATAAATCGCTCCGAAAAGTTTAAGTTTTCCTGATAACGATATTACAAAATTGTATGTGAGAGAGCCTGAGAATGGGAGTCCCAGATTCAGGTAACAATAGCAGTTGTTGGTGATAGTCGGCGATGGTGAATAAGTATGGTCGAAGGCAACCCATGACGGTTCCGCAAGAATGGTTGACGGCAAGGACCGACGGTGGTGGTCGACGGCGGGCAGCCAGCCGCTGGTTACATGGCGGTGATCTATTCGGTGACGGCGGTATTCATGACCGTCAACCTGACATTATGCCGGAGGATCTTCGCCTTGAGCTTCTCTTCTTTAACGACCTCAAATCATGTGAACAAGTAATTTATAGATTAGATGACGCTTTATAAATACGCCGCAAAATCTAAACCATATCTGACAAATGATTCCCTTGATCATCTCATGTATTTTAAATATTTAAATACTCAAATCAAATCAAAATCAATAGATCTTGAGCTTGTTAGATCCGCCTCATTAAGACACTTTATTTCATCATAAATATTCCTTATTTAAAAACTATTTAGAGATTTAACTGATATCACAAAGTTTTTAATGATATTTTAAGTGTTTGATCTGACTAATTTCGACTTAGGATCATATTGCTTTCGACATAAAGATTCGTGCTTCGGCTAGTGAAATTTTCAGTGCAATATCAATAACTACTATATTTTTAAAGCTCATATATATATATATATATAAAGTTTTTATGAAGAATATTAAAAATTAGATTTGTTCATTTCAGTTAAAAAAATATTCCGAACATGTATCGTTTTGGTTTCCCATCACTTCGGTTGATATTAAATTGTTCATTAATATCAACTCTTTAACTCTCCTTTCTCATCTACTCCATAATTTATAGATATTATTAAATTGTTTTGGACGGCTATTCGTTCAATGTGATTGTGACATATTTTGGTTATCTAAGATCCTTATTTAATATTTACTTTTAAACTGCCTCACTCTATTTAAAGTTAAATTAAATAAAATACAAGTTGACAAAAATAATTAGTGATAGGCTCAATTAGTTAATGATATATTTAATCGATGGTGTCAATGTGTAAAAAAATTATCAAAAGCTCTGATTAAATTATGCGTGATTATAACACTTTAATTATTACTAATTTATATTGTATATTTTATTGCAAAAATTTTAAAGCTGTTACTGCAATAAACTATTTATTAACAGTTCTAATCAGTTCACTTAAGATGATAGGGGATGTTATAAAATTAGTTCACATAATTTTTTATTAATAAGATTTAATTTATTAATATATTTATTTAATTTTTAATAGTATATTTTGGGTGCGTTTGTGATAATTTTTTGGTTATTTTATTTTTTTAGAAATCAGCCAGAAAATAAAGAAGTTCCATTTTGCTACAAATTTTTTAACTATTTTTCAGAAAATTTTATGGTAAAAAAATTATTGAGAACAATAATTGTTAGAATGTGGTGACTATGAGAGAAGTTATTTTTTGATTTTTTTTTAAATTTGTTAATGACAACTTTTCAATTATTTTCTACATGAACTTTACAATTTTTCAAAAGTATTTTACAAACAAATTTTAAGATTGATTTCATATTTTAAGAATTAACCTTGATATGACACTTTTACAATGACAATCTTGATGTCAAAAGCAAGTTGATCCTCAATCAAACTTGAGATCAAGACTTAAAATATTAAACTTTGGGATATCGTTAAATCCATAAATAGCTCTTAAACATGGAGTGTTTATACTCAAATCGATTGACGAGTCAATTTAACAAGCCCAATATCTCATAATTTCAATTCGTTGAGCATTCAAATATTTAAAATACATCAAATGATCAAATGAATCATTGAGCGTCATGAAGTGGAGTGGTCGATTGATGTATTCTGAGACGCCATCAATCATAAATCTGGCGGAGGCCAGCAAGAGAGAAGAGAGAGCTCAAAGCTTGAAAATTCTCGAGATAATCATGCCACCACTGACTCACCGACCACTTGCATTACTAACCATACTGACCGCCGCCACCGCCACCGGCCGATCCTGTTGCCGAATCTTCGCCGCCGGCCGTCACCGCAACCATCGCCGGCTACATCAACCATCGCCATCGGCATCATCGCACCATCGACGCGGACCGCCAGCTGATCTCGGCGACCATCTTCGCCGGCCACCATCCCAACGACCTTTATCATCGCCGAATAACCGTTCACCATTAATATATGGTCATTGCATGTGATTCTTGATTTATTTTCATCCCTTCTCATATACAATCCGTGACGGAAAACTTGTACTTCAAAACAAATACATAATGAAAGATTTTTCGCTAGCTCTGGTTTTCCTCTTTTCGAGATTTTACGAAAAATTGTTTTATTATTAATTCTACAAACATCGTGTGTGTCTAGATTTAATAAAGAAGAACTTTACTCTACCGTTTTTTCAAAGACGCAATGGCTCACTCGTGGAAAATTGATTCCCATTATTTCATCTTGTATGACGACCAAGTTTTCCAACAAGATCAAAACCACCATCGAGGTGGAGCATTTCAAGCTTTTAAGGAGCACAAGCGAAGAATGAAGATTCATCAAACTTCATTCCTACAGATTTTGTCGGAAACTGGGGGACAACTCTTAATCTTAAAAGATTATCCAAATCGATATTCTGGATATCTAATTGATTATCAGTTCGAGAAGCAACTCAATACTACAGATGAGAAAGACAAAGGTCAAGGAGCAACTTTGGCTACAAGCTCAAACAAATATTTTGATTTGACCCATTCTACATAGGTTAATGTCATCGAGCGAAGACTCTGACAAACAACCTTGGATTGGTCAAAACTCCGCACCTACTCTACACAGGTTAACGTCATCGAGCAAAGACTCTGACAAACAACCTCAGATAGGTCAAAACTCCGCACCTACTCCACACAGGTAACAAGTCAAATAACACTTTGCTAATACCAAGGATAGTCAAAAGGTCCTTGGTGGACTTCCACCACTTTCATGGTTAACGCCATCGGTAAACTCTAACAAACAACCCTGGATAGGTCAAAATCTTCAACGGATTCAATTCTTCCATACGGTTAACGCCATCAGTAACACTCGACAAATAACCCTGATAGGTCAAAATCATCAACGGATTCAATTCGACCTCTTCCATAGTGTTAACGCCATCGAGTCACACTCGACAAATGATAGGTCAAAATCCTCAGCGGATTCAATTCGACCTCTTCCATATAGGTTAACGTTATCGGGTAACACTCTGACAAACAATCTCGGATGGGTCAAAAATCCTCAGCGGATTCAATTCAACCTCTTTTATACAGGTTAACGTCATCGGGTAACACTCTGACAAACAACCTCGGATGGGTCAAAAATCCTTAGTGGATTCAATTCGACCTTTTCCATACAGGTTAACGTCATCGATAACACCTTGACAAACAATCTCGGATAGGTCAAAATCATCGCCGATTCACCAATTCCTCTTCCATAGTTAACCATGTAACACGCGACAAACAACCTCGGATAGGTCAAAAATCCTCAGCGGATTCAATTCGACCTCTTCCATACAGGTTAACGTCATCAAGTAACACTCTGACAAACAATCTTGGATAGGTCAAAAATCCTTAGCGGATTCGACTTGACCTCTTCCATTCAGGTTAACGTCATCAAGTAACACTTTGACAAATAACCTCGGATGGGTCAAAAATCCTGGGGATTCGATTCAACCTCTTCCACGTTAAAGCCATCGAAGACTCGACAAACAACCCTGGATAGTCGGATTCAATTCGACCTCTTCCATACAGGTTAACGTCATCGGGTAACATTATGACAAACAACTTCAGATAGGTCAAAAATTCTCAGCGGATTCAATTCAACCTCTTCCATACAGGTTAATGTCATCTGCGACAGACAACCTCGATGGGTCAAAATCAGCGATTCATCTTCTATGCAGGTTAATGTTATCAAGTAATACTTTGACAAATAACCTTGGATGGGTCAAAAATCTTCAGTTGATTGATTATACTCCTCACATGCAAGTTACCGGCATCAAGTAACATCATGGAGAATAATACTTTGAAATTATTCATCAGACTTTTTGAGTTGCTCGAATGACGATTCCTAATTAATGCTTCCCCGCCATCTTGGCAGTTATCAACTGTTAAACTATTAATTGAAGTTTCAATAAATCCAATTTTCTACAAGAAGAAGTATAAGCTACGGACCGTCACCGGTCATTATCGCCGATCGCTTATCGTCGCCGTCTCTCCGCACATCGCTGATTCATTGGTCACTATCGCACCGGTCATCTCTCATACGACGCTGCCGCCACCGCTGACTACTATCGCCGCCATGCCGCTAACCACCTCGCCGCACGTCATTGCCGGTCACTACGATATTATCGCTGGTCACCGCCGCTGACCATCGCTGTCACTATCGTCATTACCTTATCTCGGCCATACTGGCACACCATTATACTGCTGCCATTGTTGCCAGACCACCGCTATTGCCAACACTACCACCGACACTAATTGCGACCATCGTTGCCGGCTACCGCTGCCACCATCGCCGACCATATCGCCACCATCGCGTTATCTCGCTAACCAGCCGCCGGTCATCGTCCACCGCCACCGCCGCTTATCGCTGAGCATCGCTGACAACCTCGCCTCCGGTTATCGCCAATGATCGCCTGTTGGCGGCCGAGGTCGGTTGACACCTCTTTCGAGGGAAAATCGGAGCCTCGCCAGTATGAACTCGCCTTTGATCAACCCGGGTCCGACGAGGTCACACCTCTTCGAGGGAAAACGGAGCTTGTATGAACTACGGGTCTTGATCGCCTCAACACGGCTGGTCGACGAGGTCTGACACCTCTTTCGAGGGAAAACTGGAGCCTTGTATGAACTACGGGTCTTGATCGCCCAACCCGGCCGGTCCGACGTCGTTGACACCTCTTTGAGGGAAAACTGATTTCACTATGAACTATGGGTATTGATCGCCAACGACTTTCACTCAAGAAGAAGATAAGAGCATGAGAAGTGTGCCTTCTCCCTCGCCTGGGTGGTTTTATGGTTTTATATGGGCAAAAAGGTAAAAAAATCGCTTAAAATCGTCAAATCGCAAAACCAAGTCGCCAAAACCGCCGAAAATTGCCAAAAGCGTTTCGGCGTTGCTGTGGCGCAACCGCCGCTCACATCTACGCTACACCACCTGAAGTGGACCGCGGGTGTTCGATGCACTAGTCACTGCCGACCATGCGCATGAACCGCAACCGTCGCTCAGAACTCCTCACGCTCGGCCGCGCAGACGCCATGCGCTAAGTGTCCAGATGGGTCCATAACCCAAAATCACAGACCGACACATCCATGCCGACTGCCTGCTGATCATAATCTTATGCTCCATGAAGATTTGTTCTCTCAAAATATATATAATGGTTAACCCAAATTTCATCAAGAATTTGTTATTTTCAAGTATACATAAATATTTTTGGATGATTGAGATAATGTCATCCGTAAATAGAACCGATATGATATGAAAAAATTCTAGTAGTCGAAGCAGAATCTTGATGTCAAAAGCAAGTTGATTCTCTTGAAACTAAATAAGATCAAGCACTTCATTATCAAACTTTGGGATATCAGTTAAATTCATAAATAGCTTTTAAACATGGAGAGTTTATACTCAAATCGAGCGTCTTGATGAGACGAATCTAACAAGCCTAAGATCTCATAATTTCGGCTTCGTTTGAGCATTCAAATACTTAAAATATATCAAATGATCAAAGGAATCATTCAGGATGAAGTGGAGTGGTTCGATTTTGCATGATTTCGAGACATCACCTCTAATCTATAAATAGCCTCATTCTTCACATGAGGGAGGCCAAGCAAGAGAGAGAGAGCTCTAAAGCGAAAATCCTCCGCATAATCGTGTTACCACTGACGGCCGCCACCCCCGTTGTTACACCACCGCGCCGATCGGCCATTGCTGGCCAGCCGCGATCACTGCTAAAGTCAATCCGGCCGCCATCAGCTGATACCGCCGCCAATTCGCTGCCGGGTCATCGTCGGTCATCATCGCGACCACCGACGCCGCCACCGCTGCTGACTCATCGCCATTATCGCCAGATCCTCGACGATCATCTTCGCCGGTCACCATCCCGACAACCTTTATCGCCGGGCCGCCACTCACTATTCACCATATTATTATATATTTGTTGTCGAGGATTCATATTATCATCCCTTCTCATATATAATTTTGTAATCCCGTATTTGGAAAACTTATACTCCAAAACAAATACATAGTGGAAGATTTTTACCGGGCTAGGCATAATAGTTTTTCCCTCTTTTCGAGATTTTTCATATAAAAATTCTGGAGTTTTATTATTAATTCTTCAAACATTTGTGTGTGTGTTGGACAAACAAAGTTGTAAATTTTACTCTACCGCAACTGATTTTCTACCACGCAACAAACCTAATAAAAGAAATTGTTCTCAATCATTTGAGGATGTTAGATCGAAATAAATAATATTAGCTTAACTTATTTATAATAATTAATGAAATTATTTAGTTTAATATTAATTATAGAAAAAAAAATTGCTGCAGTCAACTCTGCTATGAATTAGCTTTCCAGCGTTTGCGGAAACATTGCACAAAAGGCACTGAATAATAATATTAATAATAGCTGTTTAAAATTGCTAAAATTTTCTTTTTTTAGCGAGGATAGATTATGTAAAAAACTTATATGCAAAAGTTAATGTTTTCATAATATTATATAATATGTACAATAAAAATAATGTATCATTGTTATTGAGAATTTTATTCTAGATGAGATCTTCGTCAGAACAAAAATTATCCAAACACAAGATATGCAGGGTTAAGGAAAACCAAGGGGAAAAACCATCAGAACTTTCACTGTATTCAAAGATCTGCCGCTTCGTAGAGAAGGGTGTTTCTGGGCGAAATAAAATATAATATCGGCCAACTCAACCCAAGGAGAAGTTTCCCAAAAGCGAACTGATCTCGAGCAACCTCTTGATCTTGAGGAGAAAAGAGCGAACCTGGTCTTTTCTAGTCCTGGGGCGATCTCTGGCGAACTCTCGATCTTCTTCTTGTGGAGACTGGATAGATCGTCACGGCTGACTCGGTGGTCTCGAGC
Source organism: Cymbidium sinense (assembly GCA_021442155.1). Taxonomy (NCBI): domain Eukaryota; kingdom Viridiplantae; phylum Streptophyta; class Magnoliopsida; order Asparagales; family Orchidaceae; genus Cymbidium; species Cymbidium sinense. Next base: position 70,833,530 of record CM038221.1, on the reverse strand, counting down.
TCTCTTCAAATCGATTTGGTCCTCTCTAGAAATGGTTTCATTTATAGATTTTTAGTACAGAAATTGTGGAAAACTCCAACCACTCCCTGACGACGGCGATCCCTCGATCGACGTCTATTTTGATGATCCGGTGCCTTAATGATGGAATTGGGTGATCTTGATTCGTTGGATTCGTCTTGACGAGCGACCGACTATAAATATGTCGGGACCATTTGGCGGATCGGATCCATTTTCATGCTTTTGATTTGTCGAATGTTTCTGATCGTTTATGTTGATGCATGTGTCATCGGACGGGCTTGAAAAGAAATCGATTAGATCAAGCATTTAAAAATGCCTGATTCGCTTGATCGACATTAATTTTTTCCGATGTATAATCATCATATTATAAGTAAATATATATATAACATAAATTTTATATATTTATATATTTAACATTGAAACATTAATATTTACAAACATAACACTCAAAATCTCTAACATCACAAAAAATATCACTATTATTATCTTTTCTAAAAAAGAATATAAATTTTTATACTTAAGTAAAATATTATAAATATAAATATCAAATTTTAAATATTAAATATATAAATACATAAAAATTATGTAGTATATTTATAAATCTTTCTGATTTAAATTACAATACCTCATTATCTATCATATTTGATTAATATGTAGATTAATTTTTATATTTAATATATCCTCTAAAATTAGATACATTTATTTCATAATTTAAAATAAAAACTATAAATTAATATTGGAAATGTTTATTACATCTTGAGTAAACCTATAAATTCATTAATAATACTATTCTGTTTTTAAATGTATCAAACTTCTTATTGGAAGAGGAGTATTTTAAAATGATCAGTTCATGACATTATTAAAAATAAAATGTGCATTAAAATAAATAAATTTGAATTTTTTAAGATAGATTACATAATAATAAGCATCACCAATGATGCATGCCTGTTACTATAATCCTTCCACGAATGATGGGTCAGATTCATTAAACTGATATATTTTAAATATTTTTTAAATTTATATTATAATTAATATAATATACTTTTGTCAATTTTATGAATCATATTATTCTTAAATAAAAAATGAATATTTAAAATATATAATTATTTTATAAATGTGAAAAAGATAGATGAAATTATTAACTTTAATTAATGTTAAAGTACAAATTTGACCTGTAAAGTCTTGAGTCCTAGTAGTAAATGATCAATTTTTTTTAGGATTATTTTTAAAATAGACTTAGTGTTAATCTTAATTGCATTTAGGCATGAAAATTTTTTTTAGCAAAATAGGCCTAGTCCGTTGCAGCTTTTTTTTCCGGTGGTTTTAGAAACCACAGGTCCAGGGGAGAGAGAGAGAGAGAGAGAGAGAAGGGGAGGTTTTAATTTTATTAATTTTTTTAATTAATATAATTATTTAAAATATTTAAAATATATAATTTAAAAATATTTTTTATAAAATATTTAATAACTAAATATTTAATTTATTTATTTATATATATAATTAAATATATAATTTAAAAATATTTAAAATATATAAATAAATAATTTTTAATAAATAAATAAAGAAAGGAATAAATTATATAAATATTTTATAAATTATATAAATAAAGTAATTATATATATATATATATATATATATGTATTTATAAATTTATTTAGTTATTTATATATTTAAATTATATAAATATTTTTAAGTTATATAAATAATTTAAAAAAATTTAAAATATATAAAAAATTAATTTTTAATAAATAAATAAAGAAAGGAATAAATTATATAATTATTTTATAAAGTTATATAAATAATTTTAAAATATTTAAAATATATAAATAAAAAATTTTTAATAAATAAATAAAGAAAGGAATAAATTATATAAATATTTTATAAATTATATAAATAAAGTAATTATATATATATATATATATTTATAAATATATTTAGTTATTTATCTATTTAAATTATATAAATATTTTTAAGTTATATAAATAATTTAAAAAATTATAGAATATTTTTAATTATATATGATATATAAATAAAATATATATATATATATTATATATATATATATATATATATATATATATATATATATATAAGTCTATAATAATAATAACAAAAAAATATAAAAATATAAAAAAAATAAAAATAAATAAAAACAATTTTAATAAAAAATAAAAATATAATAATATATATATATATATATATATATATATATATATATATATATAACTAAATATTTTATAAATATATAACAAGTAAATATTTATATAATTTAAAATTATTTATTTATTTTAACTAATTATATATTTTAAATAAATAAATATTTTTAAATAAATAAATAACTAAATAAATATATATATTACTAATTATTTATTTATATATTTTAAATATTTTTAAATTATTTATATAAGTTAAAAATATTTATATATTTTAAATATATAAATAACTAAATAAATTTATATATATATATATATATATATATATATATATATATATATATATACATATATATATAATATTTACTTTATTTATATAATTTATAAAATATTTATATAATTTATTCCTTTCTTTATTTATTTATTAAAAATTATTTATTTGTATATTTTAGATATTTTTATATTATATATTAACAAAAATTAATAAAAATTATATATTTTAAATAATTATATTAATTAATAAAAAAATATTAAATAAATTTATAAATTTATATATATAATTAAAATATTTTTAAATTATTTATTTAATTATATATATATAAAAAATTAATAACTAAATATTTAAATATTTAGTTATTAAATATTTTATAAAAAATATTTTTAAATTATATATTTTAAATATTTTAAATAATTATATTAATTAAAAAAATTAATAAAATTAAAACCTCGCCCTCTCTCTTTCTCTCTCTCTCTCTCCCCCTGGACCCGTGGTTTCTAAAACCACCGAAATTACCAGTCGTTCGTCAACGTCGGCGTCAGTCGTTTGCTAAAAAAAAATTTTCATCTCTAAACGTCTGATAAAGATTAATATTAAACCTATTTTAAAAATAATCCGGATTCTACCTTTACTACGACATTTCTGTGGAAAAAACTTAGATTCCTGAGAGATCACAGCGGCACATCATGAGAGTAGCCGCAGTTTTTAAGTCACAGGTCGCTTGTCGAATCACCAAACCCTACCTAATATAGACGCATAAGCACCCAGAAGAAAAAAAAAAGGATTTTCAAGAGGTTAGATGGCAAATTTATCTGTGATAAATGGTGGTTTTATTCGGCTCTGCTCTGCAGCGGTCAGAAAAGCTCAGAGTTTGGAGAGCGAAGGGAAGCGAAGGGAAGAGCTGCGTTTGAATTGCTTGCTCTGATGAATATTCTTAAAATGGCGGAGAATGGGAGATCAGCGGCTTTTCTGTCAGGTGCGTTGAAAAAAACAGTCCTTTGCTTCGAGTTTTTGGGATCTGTAGATTGGATTTGAAGTTGCAAGTTTTGATCTTGATGGGTTGGTTCAATTTCCTGTTATTGAAGGGAAAGTGAATTCGGTTTTGGGGTTATGTAGTATTTGTGAATATTTTCAGATTTGAGAAGTTGGAATTACGGTTTTCGCTTGCGTATCCAGGGCCTTCAGGATTTGGATGGTTGATTTCCGATGATTCATAGATCTTTGATAAATAAGAATAAGAAGTCAATACTTTCCTTGGATAAGTAAAGGCTAAGCAGCAGCTTTTGTGATCAAATGTCTGACATTTTTGCACCAGTGGAGAAATTCACTACTTTAAGCCAAACCATGCTGACTTTGAATTTTATCAAGATATTCCTTTTTTGTTCGTTCTACTGTTTTTTTTCCTTTTTTTTTTGGGAAAGATGTGATGGGGGTATGATTATATCCAGAAACTTCACAAACAACTTCTAAAATCTTTACCTGCTGAAGTAGTTGACACCACTAGTTCTATTTCTCCATCACCCATCAAAACTTGGATTTTTGGAGAAATCAATTGGTTTTATGCACTTTATGTATGATGCTATTCTGTTTTGGATTAATAATTCCTTGTCATCTACATGCATGTGATTCTTGCAAATCTTGGAACATTGCAGAATATCAATTGGTTGTGTTAAGTTTGGAACTACATAGGTTATATTTTCTTTAATGCAGCGTTGTCTTGGAGGTAAGTAAAAGGGAGAGAATGAGGATGAGGATCAAACACAGAAAATCATCTGCTTTCCATTGCAATGCAGGAAGCAGATGTTCTATGCCAGTTGTTTTGTGGAGCCTTGTGGGATGCATCCTCCTGATCCATTTCATTTCTATAGCCAATCGGAAGGATGAGGAGAACCGGGTTAAATTGAACAACAATCATTTAACCCGAGAATTGGAGGAAATTGAAGAAGAACAATTTCATATGCCCACTCCGCGGGGCAAGAGGAATCCTCGTGCCTTTAAAAGAACCGGACCAAGAAAGCAACATTCTGTGATTGATGAGTTTCTCGACGAGTCTTCTGAGTTGAGGCCTTATTTCTTCCCTGATCAAAAGTACGCAATTGGACCAACAAGAAACGTGAATGATAGCAAACATTTCTATCCAGGAAAGCTGTGGTTGGATACTGATGGAAACCCTATTCAAGCCCATGGAGGTGGAATTTTGTTTGATGACAGAACGGAGACCTACTACTGGTATGGGGAAAACAAAGATGGACCAACCTACCATGCTCATTCAAAAGGAGCTGCACGGGTTAGTTATTTTCAATTTATTTTTGCAGGTTTTATCTGATTTGAACTTGCTTTCTCCTTTTCATTAGATTCATGTAAATCAATTTAATATATCTTTTTATTCTGTGCTTTTATGCAGTAAGAGCTTAAACCTTTCTAAAACACCTAAATGTTACCCATAGAATATGTGAAGTAAATTACCTCCGAAGAATGAAAAATATTTCGCTTTAATTATTAGTTATGCTAATATTTATGTTTTTGCATTGGAAGAAATAGCTAGGACTATGCTGAATAGGCAGCAAAAGATAAAAGTAACTCAGATAAAGAGAGTGAAACTTAAAAGCATTGAAGTTGATGAGTAAGCTTCAGATGATAACATTTTAATAGGTTCTTTCATCAGCAATGAAAAAAAAATTTTACATTTCAAAAGCGTTTCATCAACACGGTACACATTTAGAAGGAAATGCCATTGAACATTAGTACTAGAATTGGCCGAAAGCTAGTATTTGAGCTAACTTGAAGATCGGACATATTCCAAAACTGATTGTAAAGTCTAAACTGCTATTGAGGCTACAAACCATTCTTGCAGTTCATACATGCTCTACAAATTATGTCACAGATCTGGATGACTGTAGTATCTTGGCAATTACTTATAAGAATAGGGAAAAAAATCATGAAATGCCAGATTTTGTTTCTCATGCAATATTTCTAAAGAAGGATACATGAAGATAAACAAAATGTTGGACTAAGCTTGATGATTGTTGCATGATGAATCTGATTCTCTAATAAGGAAGCGTTTGGTAATTTCTAGTGTCTCTAAGTCCTAAGTGCACCTAAATACAATCAGCACAAAAAAGAGATTAACCAACCTTCTTTGAGGGCATTAAGTCTTGGGAGAAGCCTTCAATGCTCAAATTAGCTACCGAGCTAATTCCATTGTAGTTTGATCATAGAGTATCTCCCTAGAGGAGCCACCAGCTTCTCAAGTGTAGATTGGACCTAAATTCAAATAATGTAGCATATGATTAAAATATTTGAATAAATGAACACCCACATCTATAGATAAGATATTGTTACGATGATTGCAGTTGCTTCACATGGCTTGATGCTCATATTGAGGTTGACATTTGAGAATAATGGATATGGAAAAAGAGTTTTGCCACTATTGTGATAGAAAGTGGCAAAAGGGACTTTGTAGGAGTGTAGAGATGGCAATAACATGTCTCTGGTAGGATAAAAATCAGAGGTGGTGGTTTAGAGTTGTAAGAGGCAATATGTCTTTGGAGATGAGGGGCACGAGGGAGGGGTTATCCCTCTTGATGTTAGTAAGAGATAACAAATTAGTGGTGATATGAGGAGACAAGAAATTGCATGTTGGAGCCTTTTGGAGAGAATGCGGGTTTGGGATTTGTTTGGGATAAGCTTTTGAGAAGCATGAAGAGCGGTGGCGAGAAAAATTCATTTGAATATGATTATGTTTAAAACAATTCGAATCTGTCAGATGGCTTGTATAGAAAGATTAAAAGGTCCTTATGTATTGAATGTTATGAAACAGAGTGAAGAAAATAAGATAATTGATTTTCATATATAAACATAAGTCTATTAAATTACATTAAGAGATTATATATCACATAATAAATAATACTAATATTAAATTATTAAATTAATTAATTATAAATATATAATTTAATATTAATTTGTAAATCTCTAATTAATTATTCACTAAAGTAATTGTTCAATAATCAAATTTTTTATTAAATAAATTAAACATTAATCAATATTTTTAAATTTTATTTATTTATCAGAAATTGGTTAATTATCAAATATACAATTTATAATTAAATTTATTAAATTATAATTATCATAAACTAAAATTTTTAATTAATAATTACTAATAAATTAAATTAGGTAAAGCTCATTTAAATTAAAAATCACGGGCTGCGGCGGGAAATCACAGGTTGTGGAGGGGTAATTTATGAAAAAATATCATAGATCACAGGTCGCGGAAGGCTTCCCGAGTCCCAGCTTCGCGGTGGCTTCGCCTCGGATTCCAAAATTTTGGCCAAACGCGTCGAATCCAAACAGTCCTGGGGCACGGTTTACGCCGCACCACGTGCTTGCAGCAGCCCCAAACGGGCCCTTGGTCTTTGTGACTAAAGGCAACCCATTATATTGGAGATCAATCAACAATTTTTTCTTAATAAAATGAGACTTAAAAAATTCTAGGAGATGTTATCTCCTTATACATGCATGAAAAGATCTTGTTACCCAAAGCTACGCTCTAATTTTTTGTTGAATGCATAAATTTTAAATATGCATACGTGAGCTACGCTCTAATTTTTTGTTGAATGCATAAATTTTAAATATGCATGCGTCTTTCTTGACCTTCTTAATAAAAGACCATTGGTTTTTTTTTTTTTTTTTTTTTTTTTCCTGAATTGATTTCCTTCATGTTTTATTTTTTTGAAGTTGTCAATAATTATTTTGGAAGATTATTTTGCTACAAATTTTACATTCTTATTGCATGATTTTTAGCATCACATGCTATATTTGTATTAGAATCCCTTAGACATAAGACATCCTATATCACGAGAAGCTTAAATACTTGCCATATAGTAGCTGAAAAATTTAGAAGTAATTGAAGAATTCTTAAGAGTTTGGTTGCTATTGAACTACTCCATTTAGCACCAAGCTTATGTACGCCACGCTAATTGTGATTAGATAGGGGAACATTTTGTGGTGTATTTCAGTTACAAAAGATGTACAATAATCAAGGAAATAATGAATAATTAGGTTACATGATTTGCAACTTAGTGCCAATTTAGAGATGCATTTAATGTTTTTTTTACAAATGCTAGATTTTGCCAAAAATGACGGGGAACTGTGTAACATATAATGGAATTCATAAAAAATGTCACTTTATCTTGTTGTTTTGTAATTAAAGCTCTTGAAGTTTATTTAGATGCTATGATTTACGATTGTGTGTGTTAGTTGAGTGCGAATTGTTCCAATGAAGTATAAGATAATAAATTCTCGAGGGATGTTTGTCCTTGCACCATTATGAGGCATGGATTTTCAAAGTGATAATTTTTAACCTTGTTATTTTTATCTAACTATTTTATGATTGGTTTTGCTAATGAGATTGAGATTTGGTAAAGTTTGTTACATGCTGATTTTCTTTTCTATAATGCTAGGTCAAAATCATTATGAGAGTACATTTATCCTTAAATTTTTGAATATCATATTTTGATTGGAGTGAATTTAGCTGCTTGAAAAAGCTGTGGTGGAGGTGCTACAGAAAAAGTTGTTATTTAAAGAAGCTACAATGGGTATATAATTTTTTTATTTTTAAAAAGTCAAATAAAAGCTTTGTGGTCGCTACCACAGGGAGCCAGATTAGGTTGAAAAACATAGGTTTCCCACCTTAAATTCTTCAAAACTCAGCCCGAATACAGCACTCAAATGATATTGCAGTATGATGCAACATCGCACCGCAGTGCCATCACTGCCCCAAACCCAAACGGGCCCTAAATTTTATTTAAATTGAAAATTGAGAAGTTGTGATTTATTATTATTGTTATTATTATTTTTTGCATGTTTTTGTGCATTTCATCTTCGATTTGCGTCAATGAACTCTAGTCCCTAAGTTGTCATACATCAAATTGGTGTCAGAGATTATGATTGTATCATCATGCCATCTAAAAGTAGGACATATTAATTGGGTTCTTGAAAAGATTTAATTAATGATACAATTTAAATAGGATTGTGTAAATTACAACATATGGGTTTGCACTTGTGGCGCGTGTCCCTTTGACTCCCTATAAGCGTCTTCACTGCTTGATTTTGCACGTGGGCTAGCGGTAGTCTCATTTTTTTGGGGTAATTTAAGCCTTTGGTCGCTCTTCTATTGTTTTATGCTCTCCATCGTCACATGTGCTTTTTTTGTTCTTTCTCTCGCGCCTGATGTCATGCTTGATCACTTCCTTTGATTACAGATGGCACTATGACTCATTATGGCTTCCAAGTTAGAGTCTTCTTTCATCATCTTTCCTCCACTGGCCTTTCCAGTTGATCCCGCCTCTTCCTTTCTCCGCATTGGTCCCTCCCAAGGTTTCGGCTGAACCCCCATTTCTATCTTCATTGTTGCCACCTATTTTAGTGGCTCCTTATATTGTGGAGGCTCCTACATTTATACCTTTAATAATTGCACCCGTTGTTATTCAACCTTCTTATTTCTTTGCAAAGGTTGTTGGTGGGTTGAATGATATATAGGATTATATTTTTTCTGTATTTGACCACTTCCCTCGTGTTTTTTTTAAATGAAGAGTCAGCTTTATCTCAACGTCAGTAGCCATCCACATATCAAAGTAAATCTATGTTTATTTTCACTGAGGATAAGATTTCTATGCTTGCCAAATCACTTTCTTTTTTTATTCATAAATTCTATTAAGGCCACCCAACCTAAAGGTTATTTGTAAATTCATGCCAGTTGATTGGTAACTATTTCATTGGGCTTGTTGAACTTTATAATGTCATTCTAAGACTTTTTTTATGAGCATATTACACCATACTTTTCTCCCGTCAATCCTCTATACCAGTGGCTATCTAATACGTATGTTAAACTAGTCTGTCTATTTTGACTCTTCTAAGGAGCCACCTATCACTCCCGGTGGGTTGGCTAACTTTTATGGGTTCTTTGGAGGATTCTTTGGGACAATTGATATATATATGTAAGATATAATGTATATTCATGGTGTGATTTGTAAACATATGTGCTATAAAGGGATGAATATAATTACTTTTGTGGACTTTCCATTGACTTTATTTGTGCTCAGTGATCATTATGTTTGGTTAGATGTATTGACTGAAGAAAATAATTTAAAATTCACATTAGCATGCCAAAATGCACATGTTGTGTGATTTTGCAGAAAGTGAACATATAATTCTTATGTTACTGATAAGCCATGCTCACCAAGAGTTGCATTCAGACTAATGAATGTTCTGAGAGCAAGAGGGAACATTGATGCAGATCAGCTAGGAGAAGAGGACGATTTGGTGTAGAAAGGGGTAGATTATTTGGAATCACACAAAAAAAAAGGGTCATGTTGGCATCACTCCAAGAGGTTAATATTGACATGGCTCTAAACAACAAAGGAGTAAAGCATTATCATTTATCTTTTGTCAAAAAACCACCCTTCATATTTAATCAATAGTAAAATTTGTAAAACCAAAGAAAGCGATCTAGCTAAGATATGTATCCATCTTTTGTATCTCTATTGGAACTCTTTAATTTCCCATCTCTCTTTGAATCAATTGCATGATCTCTTATTAAATTTATCTCAATGTTTCATTTTGTCAACCATACTGACAGACTTCTATATTCTACAGCTTCTTATTTATCATTAACACACAACCCCCTATGCTGTCTTTGTATTTTGTCAGGTTGACATTATTGGGGTCAGCTGCTACTCTTCTAAGGACCTATGGACATGGAAAAATGAGGGTATTGTCCTTCCAGGAGAGGAAGCAAATCTCACCCATGATCTCTACCGCTCTAAGGTACTTGAGAGGCCTAAAGTCATCTATAATGACAACAATGGAAAGTATGTTATGTGGATGCACATTGATGATGCCAATTACACAAAAGCTTCTGTTGGTGTGGCTGTCAGCGATTCCCCAGTAGGTCCTTTCAAGTATCTCTACAGTAAACGACCTCATAATTGCGATAGCCGGGACATGACAATCTTCAAAGATGATGATGGGAAGGCATACCTCATCTACTCATCCGAGGAGAACAGTGAACTTCATGTTAGCACCCTAACCGATGACTACCTGGATGTCACCGATCAGATACGAAAGATTCTCGTTGGTCAGCACAGAGAAGCTCCTGCCTTATTCAAACATAAAGGAACTTACTATATGATAACTTCTGGCTGCACTGGGTGGGCGCCAAACAGGGCAATGGCTCATGCAGCGGAGACAATCATGGGGGTTTGGGAGACGATCGGTAACCCTTGTGTCGGCGGGAACAAGATATTCGAATTGACGACTTTCTTCTCGCAGAGCACTTTTATAGTTCCTCTTTCAGGTCTCCCAGGCGTGTTCATTTTCATGGCTGATCGGTGGAATCCATCAGAGCTGAGAGATTCCAGGTATGTTTGGCTGCCTCTGACTGTTGGTGGAGTGGTTGATGAACCATTAGAATACAATTTTGGGTTCCCAGTTTGGTCCAAAGTCTCCATCTTCTGGCATAGGAGATGGAGACTTCCTAATTCGGGAAGAACTTCTTAACATGAGTGTACAATATTTTGTAGATTGCTCTCTCTCATATTGTTTATAGTATAATAAATGTTTTGTAGATTTTAGTTTCATTTTCAATATTGGAAATGTTGATTTAGCCTTTTTGAAAAACTAAAACATGTATTTGGACTGAATACAGAAGCATTAGGTGGATTGTTTCTTGACCATCGAATTTATAGACATTTTTTTTTATCTATGTGACTTTTTGTTATGCATTTGTTTGAGTTATATAATAATATTGAAATGTTTTTTTTTAACTATGGCTTAGGCCTAATTTGGTCGCTTTTAGATATAAAAAACACTTTAGGAAATGATGAAGTTAGGCGAATTCCATCATTTGGTGGAATGCAATTAAAAGTTAACATGGATTTTTTTCAAAAGCAGCTCATATATAATGATTTCCTCTTTTTTTTTCACACAAAGAAGGGTGAAGACAAAATCATTGTTCTCTAAAATGTGTTTCCTATATTCAAACAAGCAAGTGACCCTTAGATGAGAGGTTGGATAACATTTCTTAAACTAAAAAATTGGGATTAACTTTTATAATTACTTATGATTAGTCAATCTCAGTATGTATAATGAGTTTTGGAAAGCCAGGTGTAAGCCTTAACAAAATGCAGAAGAGTAGCTGTGGCACTTCTGATACTTCTGAATGCAATTTAAGTTTTCTTGAATTGCTTATTTTATACATAATCCATTTTTTTTGGTAGTAGCATATCGAAGCATGCCAATTTTTACTAGTGGGTTGTGAATCTTTTTTATTTTTTATTTTTAATTATTTTGCATTGAGTTTTTATTGATTCGATCACAATATAGCATCCACTCCACTCACTAGTTGCCACTAAGGAAAGATGAAACAATGATTTGTTTGAGATGATTATAACTATGTGTAGAATTTAGTGTGGAACTATTGTGACAAAATATATTTTTTTTTCAAAACTATTGTGAGTATTATAGAATTTGCCCAATTTAGTTTTTTTTATAGCTATGACATTCTTGTAAATCTCATTATACAAGGCTTCTCATGATTTGTAAAATAAAGTTATGAAAAAGTTTCCCCAAGTACACCCAACCCTGATTGAGTTGATGATATTTAAAATGATAGCTTCAGTTAGAAAATAAATAAAAAAATGCGCCAATAGCAGATGGAGATATGGAGCTATAAAAATTTTTCTATTAGGGCGCAAAGTGATGTTTTCTTATTATAGTCTACAAAAAATTATGTCAATGATAAAGGAGGCACAAAACAAAACCCTTCAAAGAATATAAAGAATTTTAGATGTTATAGGGAAGGCATGTGGTCTCTTCATGATAATGGGTAGTTTTGTTCATGAGAACATGACAAGAAGGCAAATCTAAACCTACACTAATTAGTAGAATCACATTTCTAGTTTTTGATTTACACACAGCTTAAAGTCCTGGACCTTGTGGCCTCAAATAAGCCAATTGATAACAATTGTGTTAAAATGGTTACTCTAATGAGTGATGTAGCTTTACATTTGTCGCCTCAAATAATCATAGGGCTTGTAGCAAAAAATCTCCTTAGTGCGTGCCACTTGATGCCCCAACTAGAAGAACAGAGCTGTCAAGATTGATCGAGTAAAAAAGTATCCAGGAAAATCAAGAATAATAACTTTATAGTTTGATCAATAATAACAACTAACTCCTTAAAATTAATCTTAGACCATACAATTGAAGGGGGATTTCAAGAAACAAACGGAACAGGAGAGATTACAGAACCATTTACAAATCATTTTCATGATATAGATGACAGCTTGATAAACATCCACAACTAATGAACTATAATAAGTCGCAAAGTGGCTTAAGATATTTTATAATGAGAACAAGAGTCCTTCACAAGCTAGCTTGGGTTAAAGATCTTGGAGATAGAGTGATGGAGATGATATTCATGTTTGTACTTATATCCGAAATGCCAATCATCAAGAAAATAAATGATTTGATCAGTGTTTTAGTTTAGTTTAATTATTTTGTAATTTATTTTGTAACTTTACTTTTAGCTTGTTTGTTTAAATATGTTGTGATGATATGCTCATGATAATGGGATGTGTTCTCTTTTATTATGATATCTCTGATTTGATTTTACTTAAGTGGATTGTTTAATAATGGATTGTTGTTGTTGATGTTATGGTCTTAAAATCAATATTCAATGATCTTCTACTAACACAAGGCTTGAATTTTTTATATTTAATGATATCTTATCTTACTATCTAAAGGTTTTCATTTGAGTAGATCTAAAACTGAATATATGGAGTGTAATTTTATTTGTAGAAGTTCTAGTGATAGTGTTGTGATATTGGGTGACCAAGTCATTAAAAAGAGTGAGCGATTCAGATATCTAGGCTCTATTGTTCAAAATAATGGTGAAATAGATGGAGATGTTATTAGTAGAATTCAAGTTGGATGGTTCAAGTGGGGGAATGCATTTGGCCTATTATGTGACAGAAAAAATACTGCTTAGACTTAAAGGAAAATTTTATGAGATGGTGGGAAGACCTGCAATGGTTTATGATGCAGAATATTCGTCAATAAAAGAGAAGCATAAGGCTAAGTTAAGTGTTGCAAATATGAGGATGCTTAGGTGGATGAGTGGATTTACTCTTAGAGATAAAATGCGAAATGAGTATGTTCGGGAAAAAATTGGAGGAGCTCCAGTGGTGAATAAGATTAGAGAGATTACCAGATAGTTTACACATAAAGCACCTCATGACCTGGGAGAGAGTAGATGTATTAGATTTGCCTTATGTCAAGAAAGGTAGAGGTAGACCTAAAAGACTTGGTTAATTTGTATAAAAAATGACCTTAGTTTATTTGAATTAAATGAGAATTTGACACATAAGAGGACACGATGGTGAAAAAGGATTCATATAGCCGACCCCATATAGTGGGATAAAAGCTTGTTGTTGTAATGATATCATATCTTACTCTATTTCATCTTCATAATTCAATATTGATTTTTATGCGGACAACAGCTCCTAGATTGTCAGTCATACAAGTCATTAGTTCAATCTAGAATTCAAACATGATGCAAAATACAAAATACGTAAAGGCGAACCAAATTAAGAAGAAGAAATTGACCTGCAAAGGTTAGAGTGGTGGAGCTTCCAATGACTGCATTCTCTCCCTTTGTCTTACAGGTCCTTATAAATCCCTCTTAACAAGTCTTTACAGAAATTGGCACTGAATTACATTTTCCTACCCATTCTCCATTGAGAACCCCCACCAATTTAAAGAGTTATCTGTTAGTCACATATGAATATATGCATTAAATAATAAAAGGAAATCAACTAAATTTTAGAGCTTGACCATGCAAAGAGCAATATGCATGTAATATTTGTTTGAAATCACAAGCTTCTCTGAGTGTGACTTTCCTCGAAAGCAAGCATTAATTTGCAAAAGGAAAGACTATTATGAACCTGGGAAAGACCTCCACTAGCGCCTTAGCTTTTCTTAAGCATTAAAGAGATTTTGAAGATGCTACTAAAGGCTTCCTCTGAACCGTCAAAAAGACAGTATCATTGCATATCCATGTGCCATCAACTAGTACTTATGCTACTGCACCTATCATAATAGAAAACAGAAAAGTTTGTTCATTAAATGACCTCTACTTCTTCTCCATCACCCCTTATCCCTCCAAGCTCATGTAGCCCAAACTACATGATTGTTTCTCAAGAATAATATATTCAAAACATTGTAACTTTCCCAATGCTTCCCTCGGCATAAAAGCTAGTGCTAATGAAATGATTCATGAAAGTTATTGTCATTGTTACTAGTTTTGCTTCTGCTGCTATTGTTAGATGTTATAATATTTGATGCAGTAAACTGAAAATTCACTAATGTTGATGCACAATCACACTAAATAAGCTGCTGTTTAGATCATTATCAATTTCGCTTCTCATTTTCTGATGAAAAAAGATCAATTCAAGCGTTGTGATGATCACAAGAAATGTCCATTGATGTCCACAGTATGCAGTCCAGATCCCATGCTAAGTGAAAAGATTCAGACTGGGCCTTCTTCCTTTTCTTCTTCTTCTTCTTCTTCTTCCACTAAGAATGATTTAAAGTAATCAATCTTATAATTTTTTATGTATCACTTCGATATAAATGCATAAAATTAGTTGCACATAATTAAACAAATATAATAATTTGGAGTTTTCTTTATAGTTGACTCAAGTATTAGAGAGGTCAGTGATAAAATGTTTTGTAAAGAGCTTAATAGTTGGATTTGAAGCAAGAAACGGCTTGCAAAATAAACAAAAAGAAAAGATGAAAGAAGCTAAGTAGATGTTCTCACCAAATAATTTTTTTTATAAAAAACACCCCCATCAGTGGCCCTCGGACCATCGACCTCACGCAGGAGGTCTTGGCATTTAAATATTAGTGATTTTTTTTCATATATTTCTACAAATCTTTTTTTTTTCTAATTATTTATCTATAAGTCAAAACAATGATGTTTAAAGGGTGAGCTAAGTTATATTAGGTAACTTAGGCGTTTAGGAGTGTGAAAATATATTGTAGTACTATTTGAGAATTATATTTTGATTATGTTTTAGAGAATCTGTGATTGGAAAGTTGTGCTTTTTAACCTGTCGTGATAGAGTGTGGTGGTTGTTAGAAAGTTGTAATTTAATTTTTTAAAATATAAAATTGTAATACCCGTCATAATTTTGTAGATTAATTTTTTTTGTAATAGTTTCATCATTATTTTTTCAAACAATTAACTTTGTCTCAAATATATCCTTAGTGAAATAAAGTTGAGCCAATGTTGGTATATGTCACTAGTACTCTCATGTTGGATTTGCTCATGCCCACAAAATCAAATTTTCAACTTCAATTTTTGCAAAAAAGAATGTATATTTAAGTGATGCACCATAATTAGTATTAATAAATTTCCTTGATTTGAAACATGCTTTAAGCATATATCATATTTATAATTATGTGTTATTTCCTTCTAGAGCATGTTTTGTTTAAGTATTTGAATCTTAAGTTTATAAAAAGAATACTAATCTAATACAATTATATGCTAGCATGAGATATAAAATTTTATATAGCCTAGTCATAGAGGATTCCCTTATTAGGATTTCTACTTGTTTGTTTGTATCTACCTTTATCTCCTTCTTGAGATGGTTCATTTATGTAGCTTGTTTTACTCTTCTCTCAACCGTGTCGATTCTCCTCCTCCATACGATTCTTTAAATTCTCTCCTTTTTTTTTAATCTATCAATGTTGGTATCTAAACCTCGTCTCTATCCAATCCTTCACACAATCATTTTGACTTCATACATCTTTAGAGCACTAAAGTTTTCATCAAACCATATCATCTTAACATTCAAACTACAAGTGGCGTCAACCCCATTCAATGGTCCCTTCCATTTCCACACCCCCATATCAATATCCCATATATTTGTCTTATCTACACTTCTCCATATTGCTCGGTCACCACTTCCCCCTACCTACTTGTATCCTTCAAGTTCTTATTGACATTCTCACACCAAGCTTAGGCATGCACGCACTTGATCTCATTTGCTCGCTCACTCTATCTCATGCATCCTCCTTATGCTACTATTCCATCATACATAGCACTTCACTTTCTTATCTCATCTTGCAATCCCAATTGCTTCCAATCTTGCATCTCTTCTAACTTTTTCCACTTTTTGATTGAGTCGCCATATTATCCAATATTTTATGGTTATAAATATCTTTTTGGAGTTGCCTTTATTTTTGATGATCGATGTAGATGATCTACCATGACTATTATAAATCTCCATCTCTCTCCTTTGGGATGCAATTTTTCATTCATCATCTCTATTTTAGTATGGACATCCCATTCATCTCTCCTTTAAAGATAAGATTTGCTATTTATATAATATAATTGAAGACCTAGATTTGAAATATGCTTAGCTAACGTCTTTTTTAGTATAAGGTAAATATAGTTTAAGCAAAAATCATAAGCTTTCTATTAAGCTTATCATTAGATTTAAGAGGATTAATTTGACCTAATATAATAATTTTTATATAAAATTATCAAAATATCTTTTGAAATTAAACTACTCAAAAATTGAAAATAATCATACATATGATCTTTAGTGAAGCTCAGTATGACTGCAGATCATTTTGGGGTCGTATGGATCAACTTAGGATTATAATCAACTCACTTTTATTATATGGCCTAATTAAGTTCAATTGAACCTAAATTTAAAATTAAATTTAAATTTACATCTAAATTAATGCTGATCATTTCTTAGATCATTTAGGACTTTTTTGAGCAATAACTAATTAGGGTTAATTAGGTCAATCGAGTTGATCTAGTGCGTCCTATAAAATAAAACCAAAACTTTGATTTTATTCAAGAATTTTGTTCAAAATGAACTCAATTATTGTGAAGGACACTAAAAATCATACTCAAATTAATTTCAAGCATTTAAACCCCCTTAGATCAAATCCTTTTACTTAAATGACTCATTAAAAGTGTTTAAATAATTAACCTAATCAAACATAAACTAAATCTAATCAACTTGCCTACACGCTTTTAAAGAGTATAAATAACACTTTTAAATTAAAATTAAACCTAATTAAAACTCAATCCAAAACAAGTCAAATGCTTCATCAACCTATTTTTTGGCCTATTAAGATCTATCATAAGAAGACAAAGCATATATACTAACCAACCCATTAAGTTCAACCCAAATGGGCTAACTCAAAGATTGACGACCCAACCCAAATCACTTAAAGCAAATTCAATTAAGCTCCTGAGCTAAATCCATTAAAACTAAAGCTTGATTAGCTATTTTTGAACATTTCCAACACATCCAAATCATTCATAACAACCAAAAATGAACTCATCAAATGAAATCACTCTAAACAAAATAGAAGTAAGCTCAAAGTAAAGCCAATATAAACTACATCAAAATATTTCATTTTCAAAGAAGACTTCATCCACTATTTGGAGCTCATTATTAATTTTTCTACATACTTCATAGCTATAAAGTAACTAAACTTTTTTTTTTATTTTAGTAAAAACACCTATTAATTTATTGCTTTATAATTTTACTTATAGCTTACAAGATGAGTCTAACACATTGACTTATATTTTAGTATCAATTTACTCTTTCTAAAAGATATTTAGTCAAATCTCATAATTTTTCCTTTTTTTTAAATGTCTTCCCTCTAAAATTTAGCCCCTACTTATTAATAAGATTCTATTACACATTTATATTACAAAGCACAATTTAATAATATATTCAATATAGACTATATTTACTTCAAAAAAATCTAACCACAAATAAATTTTAACCAAATTGTCAAGCTAAAATTCATCATAAAATTACTATTTAGTAATAATAATAATGCTGCAAAAAAAAATATTGTTTAAAGAAATATTGGTGAGTATATAATTTTTTTTATTATTTTATAAAAATTAAATCATAATTTTTTGATTGTAATCATAAAGAGTCAAATTGAGATTAAAATAATAATAATTTTTTTATCACAAATTTTTTAAAATATAACTAAAATAGAATAAGAATAAAACATCTTAAATAATATTATAATGCGATGCATTATAATCACCTCAAAAATATAACATTGCTCTCAATCAAAAAGATATTCAAATTTAAATTAACATCTAAAATATATAATTTCGAATTAATTGTAAACCTTTTTTTTTTTGTAGCGGGATATTCACTCCTAATTTTACCTATTATATGACGTGTGACTTTGGACATGACTAATCCCCGAGTAAGTTTGACAATCCCGAGCTCACAGGTGTCGACCCCCACTTCTTTTCACCCGTTAAGATAGTACACTTCACTCTGAAGAGAAATCGATCGTAGACTGAAGAGTATCTTGCAGCATTCGCCCTGATCAACTGAGCTAAAAACGATGGTTAATTAATTGTAAACTTCAACTGAAATCATACTGAATAAGCCATAAAAAGAATGAGCAGATGCGAAAGGAATTCAAAAAGCTCAGAACATTAAAAGTTGTTTGTCCGCACCTTTCACTCTACAGTGACTTGGTACTGCACTGAGCGTACGACAAACACACAGATGAGGAGAATTAATAATACTTTCTTCAAATTTGAAGAAAAATTAATTATACTTAAAGAATGCAGCAGAAGAATATGATAAAGACAATAATAATGGCAATATAAATAACCTTTCTTTGTGATAGATACAATCGAATACACAGGAAAAAAAATAATTTATACCATCATAAATATGCTGCCGGAATTGGAAGCATTGTTTTTTCCTGTGACAAGCCTTGCTTTTACTTTTTTTTTTTTTTTTACATAACTCAATAGTACTTTATTAAGAGCAGATTTACCTCAAAATGCTGATGCATAGCTTCGGTACTGTATCTACCTCTGCCTGCAATGAAAGAGAAACAAATAATACAGAAATGCAATATTTTCCTCCCAAAAAATATATATTTAATCATTACTTTATGCGATAATGTATAATGCTCTCCTTATATGGAAGAGTTTAGCGAAAATAAAATTGATATTAATCAAAGTAAAGAGATATTGTTTATAGAAATGCCGTACATTGTATTTAACATGTGCGAGGAAGGGGGAGAGATAGAGAGAGAGAGAGAGAGAGAGAGAGAGAGAGAGGAGGGAGAGAGGACAAACCAATGGAGGGACCTCTCCAGTGCATCCACGTATTCTATGTATCTCCTCTCCCCAAGCCTCACGGGAATCCACAGAAACGGACATAATATAATGAAGCAGCAGGACGTACATCTTGCCTCGCTGGATTGCATGTGAAGCTTCTCTCTCTCTCTCTCTCCTTGTCATCAACAAAGCACTCAATGCACAACTGGCAGTTTTAATTTCATCTGAACTGAGGAAACCGAGATGATGTTCCAAGGATGGAATGGGCAAAGGACAAGATTGGTCTGGGATACGGGTATAATTCAAGGCTTCATATGTCATCCCCAAACTACTTCCACTGCACCACTGGAGCGCAGAGAGAGAGAAAGAGACCTCCAACCCACTCCATTTTCATCAAGCACGACTGAGGATGGAGAAAGCTGGCGACTTGGACGAAGAGTTCATGGATGCAGAAGAGAGAAGTGATTCTGAATGCAGCAGTGGCTGTCAATCTGGATGGACTCATTACTTAGGCCAGTCACAAGAAACTTTCACTGCCTCTATTGAACTAAGAACAGGGGAAGAAGAAGAAGAGGACTTGTCCATGCTCTCTGATGCTTCTTCTGGTCCACCCCTTGTTCACGAGAATAACAATTGCTGCAGCTACAATGAAAGGGAAGGCTGTATATGTAATGACTCTTTTCTTACTCTCACAGAAGTTGTTAAGTATAGAGACAAGAGGAGAAGCTTTGAAGAAGAGAAGCAGAAGGAACGGTCTTTCAGTTTGGAGGACACTGCTAGCTCTCCTCTCTTCTCCTCTTACAAGGCATGCCCCGCTAAGTTAACCATCATGTCCGTATCTTATTGGTGAAATGGAATGATTGAAATTCAACAGACTCCAAACTGAGATCGATAAATTTTTTATCATAAATTAAAGTTTCTATTTTTCTTTTCTGTGAATTTTATTGATCAGGAAAAATAATAATATTTATTACGTCAGTTATTTTTATCTATTATACATCAAAATTGAATTTTATTCATATATTATTTTGTTTTTTATTTATGTGATTTATATTTTTGTATATTTGATCCAAATATACAAAACATATATTGTATTCAGCAATTTTCTTCCATTTGAGATACTTGAGATTCTCGAAGCTAATTTTCTTCCATTTCATTTGGGCTAGGCCACCAACACCATCAGGTGCAGCAGCAAGAAGCTTGATGTCTTGGAAAAATCCCGTAGATTGGCCGAAAGCCATTTTAAGGTATCATAAAACAGGCTTATCGTTGTTTTCTTTGCCTACTTTGCTTCCATGGTTATAGAATGAATGTGCTGAGGTCACTGCCACTGTCAACAGGGGAAGATTCAATTGCAGAAGCAATTGGGTTATCTGCATTCTTTCTGCACATGTGAATCCAGCACAGGTGATGTCTGTTTCTTTTTATCTTCATTACTGGAGAGCACCTCCTGTGTCTCACTTCTACATTTTGTTCCATAGGTTTGCGAACAAGAAGGTGAGAAGAAACTGCTCAGTAGAAAGCAATTAACATGTGTACAGAATCAACAGACTCTAAGATCCCTCCATGGCCTCTTCTAATATTCTAACTATTCTTCATTTCCGAGTATTTATCTTATGTACTCTTTTGTTTCCTCCCAACATATTGGCCCGGCAATCCTGTAAGAAACATCCTAATCAATCAAGAAAAGAAGAGAGAACAAAAATTGCTAGTGCGTTCTCTTCTATTTTATTAGTTCTGTTCATAAATGGGGAACAAGACGAAGCCTGTGGGATTATTTCATTTTGTGGCCATATTCAAACATGTCCTATCCCTTGAAGGATGCCACACCCTCTGTTCTAATCCTCAAACCTACCTAACATCGATAAAGAGCAAAACATGTCATGATTTGCATGAGGTTCTATGAATAAGTAAAATGAACCAGGAATGTCTCTTACCTCCTTTTGGACTGCTAATTACTTCAGAAATTTAAAATTCCTCGATAATTATTCTCATTCTAATATATTTAAAATTGATTACTTTATAAATTAACACCCCTCTCTCTCTCTCTTTATATGCTTAAATTTGATTGAAATAAAAATCATATATTTTTTTTTATTTTAAAATTTGGGCGGCTAACTTGAGTTCAATCATCCCTACCTCTCGAATTGAATAAAAACAACTCTATATAATTATAAAAATTACTATATTTGTGACTTCAATGATTGTTTACCCTTATCTAAGTTATCTTACGACTCCTATTTTCTTCATAAAAAAACCTTTCACAATCCATATATTATATTTTATTAATATCATCTCTACTTATGAAAAGATTTTTTTCAATAAACAACTCACATAAATATCATCTCTAAGTTTAAAGATTTTTTTTGTTGATATTTTCACTTTTAATTTAAGGTCAAGATGAGAAACCTTTTTATTGTCAAGAGTATTTCAGTATGCTGTAAGTATTAATCCGCTTGATTGCCTTTGTATGGAGGGCCACAATATAGAATGGTCATAAATGTCCAATTTAAAAGCATAATAATATAACAACAATAACAAGCCTTAATCCCATTAGGTGGGGTAGGTTATATAAATCCTTTGTCTCTATTGTGTCCTATTATATGTCAAATTTTCATTTAATTCAAGTATACTAAGATAATTTTTTATACATCTTAACCAAGTTTTTTTAAGTCTATCTCTACTTTTCTTAACATAAGGCAAATCTAATACATTTACTCTCCTAATTGGGTCATCGGACGGCCGACGCTTTATGTGGTAAAAGTATAATAATAACAGTGTAAAAATAAATAAATTGTCGTAAGATAATGAGATGAATTATTAAAGTTGAACAAATATGCAAAACAAAATTTTAAAAGGGTAAAATTATATTTGATGAATGATAAATACGTAAACTAAAAAAATGTATACAAGTTTTAGTCTTAAACTATAGTGTACATATGACAAAATGGTGGTGGGAGATATAACCAAAGGCTATAAATAGAAAATAATGTGCGTACTTATGAAAATTGACAAGAAATGTGCTATTAAGAAGGAGAATGATATTAATAGTGAAGCAACAAGTTTTTCAGAAATGGTTATATTCAAATGAAAGCATAAAAACTCAATAATTGACCTAATATTTTAAATATAAAGAAAGGCAAAAAAGAGAGAGATAAACAAGTTGATAGAAGAATAAGATGATCAACCTATTTTGCTTGTTAAATGTTTATATGCATTATAAGGCAAACTGTCAAATCAATAATTCGTAACTGAAACAGTGTTTATATCTACTCTGCACTGTAGAAGTCACTTGAACATCGCGTAGATTTTGTGTTATTATATATTTAGGGGCTGTTTGGTAGCGTGCATTTGGAATACACTATATTTCAAATACACGCTTTTGAACATTTCAAGCGTTTGGTTCCAAATAAAATAAAATTTCAGATTAAAATACAGAAAGGTTTTGCATGATTTGGAATTGCCAAATCAATTCAATACAATATAAGTGTGATGCGTCGGCCGGCCGGCACCGGCGCCACGCCGTCGGGCACGACCCCCACCGCACGCCCAAACCTTCAATTTACTTTACATTACATTTTATCAACCAAACAAAAAAATGCAAAGTCATGAATTTATAAAGCTCTCAACCAAACAACTATAAACTATAAAGTAATCTTTAACTTCACTTAGGCAATAGTGTTTATAAAGGGGAGGGTGAATAATATATAGTACTTTTGACAATATCAAAGATAGCTGGAGACATTCCATCGCTGAGATTTGTGGCAGATGAATATGAACTTGGTTAACGAGCACTATAAACCTCCAATTGATCGAGAGATTAAGAGAGATATTTCATCTTTTAAGATAAATATTGGATCATTCTATCCTTAGGGGAGATGGACAAATGGATGGGAAGCTTGAGGCTTTGAGACCATGTTATTAGAAATTAAATTCAAGCTGTGGGATAGCTTTAAGAGTGATACTGAATATGATTAGAATTAAATCATTGAATCTTGATTGATTGTCAAAAAGATTGTGCTTAAGTCTTTGAATCTTTTAAAAGATAGATATTTAAGCACCGCTATCAACTTCAAAATTCTAAAAGAAATAGAAGTAATCCACCTGATTCCCGCTGCAAAGACACTGCGGCTGCTTCCTCATATTGCAACACTGGCGCAGTTAGTGGCGAAGGAAAACATCGCAGCTCGGTGCTGGTCTTTGACCACCGGCAAGGCAAAGCTGCAAGAGTTCTATTGAGGGAATCGGAGCAACAAGCCAAGCGGAGAAATAATGGAGGGAGAAGTGAAGGAGAATGCTACATTTGTTACTATTAATCATTTTAAGTGTTATATCCATACATATGAAGGTTTGAGTGTGATATATGTAAGTATATAAGTTTGAGGTACTATGTATGTAAATCCCTTTTTTATTTTATTGTTTAAAATAGACAAGTGTTTCAAATGTCAAATAAAGTCAAGATAAAACAAAAAATGGCCCTATGCATCTAACGTGAAAGGCTATAAATATTAGTATTCAATTACAAACACCAGCAATCATGATTAGTAAAGATGTAAACTAGATAAATCCATTACACTAATAGACAGAAAGAAGCAGTGATACCACAATAAATCTGTTGGAGCTCAAAGTTTTTTTTTTTTATCTTATTCACTATTTAAAATAGAGAAATGAGCATAATATTATATGGAATCATAAAAATATGCATCACTGATTAAATATAGTTTACTTTCCTAACTTAATATTTTTCCCATGCAAAGAGACTATTTGGAATACTTTGTCAACAATTTTATTTTATTTGATTATATTTTGACAAGAAATAAAATCATATTTGATATCTTAAATATGTATTATTTTTGCTTGCTTATTTTTTGAATATCACATTGGTTTGATAAACAATTGGTTCAAGGCCCATCGTCATGATTTAAAAAGTCAGGTGATCAGAAGTTTATATTTTAAAAAATGACTAAGATTTTTTACAATTAAAAAAAAGCTAATCAAACATACATTTTTTTTCAAATTTATTTAATGTAAATAAAAAATTAAGGTATCAATCAATTATTCATTACTAACAACACGATGAGTTATGATCTTCTTTGATAAAATAAGATATTTGAAAAAAAAATGACAATCGATTTCATTTGTTAAGTCTTATTATAAATGACTATATTGTTAGTAATATCGATAGTAGTTCGATTATCACAATTTAAAATCATAAATTGAGTAATATAAAAATCAAACTCCTCAAGAAGAGTTTTTATCTATACCATTTCACAAAATGAATGAGTCATAACCCGATATATTGCTTCAGTACCATATATAGTCATAACTATTTGCTTGTTATGATTTCTAAGAAAAAATATACAATATTAAGAAGTTAAGTTCCTATCTTCCATATCTTCAATTCTTGTTATTATTTATTTGATAAACTAATTCATTTAATGGAAAATTTTTAAGATGCGGGCAAGGAGTGTGTTAATGCTAGGGCATCCCCTGGAAGCGACGCGCTGTATGACTTGAATATAGTGAAAAATGTGCAAGGGTCAGATCGGCAGTGCGATGTTAAATAAGCAAGGTTCCCACATTATATATGCAGAAAGAAGTTAGTCCATGAAACTAGAATCAGGTTAGGATCTTGGAATATAGGTACTCTTACAAATAAATTAATGGAATTAATAGATATTATGGTTCAAAGAAAATAAATATTTTATGTGTTCAAGAAACTAAATGGGTTGGGGAGAAGGCCAAGGAGATTGATAGTTTAGGTTTTAAACTTTGGTATTGAGGTAGAAGTCAAATTAGAAATGGTGTAGATGTGATTATAAATAAAAGTTTGAAGGATAATGCTATAAATATTAATAGATGTTGAGATAGAATTATAGCTTTAAAGATTATTATTGATACTAAGATTATTAATGTTATAAGTGTTTATGCTCTCAAGTGAGTTTGGATGCTCAAATGAAAAAATTTTAGAATGAATTAGAGGATTAATACAAAGATACCCGAAAAACATTTATTGGAGGAGATTTAAATGGACATGTTAGTAGAGTGGTAGAAGATTTTAAAAGTGTTTATAATGATTATGAATTTAGAGTGACTAATAAAGAAGGTAGGACTATATTAGATTTTGCATTAACTTATGATTTTGTAGTTGCTAATACTTTATTTAAGAAAAGAGATGAACATATTATTACTTTATAAAAATGGATCTAGTAAAACACAGATTGATTATTTTCTATTGAGAAAAATAGATTATTTAGATTGTAAAGATTGTAAGATCATTCCAAGTAAAAGTTTAAGTACCCAACATCGATTATTAGTTTTAAATTTTAAGATGAAAGATTGTAAGAGAAAAAATAAATCAAATTATCATGTCAGGATTAGATGAGGATACTTAAAGAACACAAATAAAATATTTTAAGAAAAGTTACAAGAGTTTAGAATTTAGGATGTTCATAAAGAAGTAATATTATGTGAAAAAAAGTAGAAGTGAAATTAAGCAGTTACTTAAAAATACGCTTGGAGAATCAAAAGAAAAACTTTTAATAAAAAATAGTGGAGTGAGTGCAAGAATATATAAGAAATAAGAAGCATTATTATAAAATTTTGTTTAGATGTAAAAACTTAGAGAATTGAGAAAGATATAAAGTGACCTGTAGAGGTTCCAAGAAAGTAATATATGATGCAAAAAATTTAGCTTTTAGTGATTTATACAATGATAGATGAAAAGAAGAAAGATGTATGTTAGTCAATCAAAGAGCGGAGAAGTAAAGACTAATTCGTGAGATGTATTAAGGATGAAGATAATAAAGTGTTTTTCTTAGAAAAGAATATTGAAAATAGGTGGATGAGATATTTTGATAAACTTTTTAATGAAGGATCTGAATGTATGATTGATTTTAGCAACCTTAATACCTTAAATAAAAATAAAAAATTTTATTTTTATCATCGTATTAGTAAATCTGAAGTTAAAGAAGCTTTAAAAAAAAATGAAATGTGTAAAAGCAGTAGGACCTGATGATATTCCTATAGAAGTGTGAAAATGTTTAGGAGATCAAGGAATTTCTTGATTTACAAATCTTTTTAATGTTATTTTAAAGACTAAAAAGATGTTAGATGAGTGGAGAAAGAGTTTGTTGGTTCCTATATTTAAGAATAAAAGTGATGCATAAGAGTGTGCAAATTATAGAGGAATTAAGTTAATGTGTCATACATTAAAATTATGGGAGAGAGTAATTGAGCATAGGTTACGATGTGATACAAAAATTTCTCACAATCAGTTTAGTTTCATGCCAGGTAGATCTACTATGGATGTTATACATTTGTTAAGAGGTTTGATGGAGAAGTATAGAGAAAGTAAGGAGGATTTACATATGATATTTATTGATTTAGAGAAAGCTTATGATAAAGTTTCAAGAGATGTCCTTTGGAGAGTTCTAGAACATAAATGAGTTAATATTGGTTATATTCAAGTCATTAAAGATATGTATACTAGAGCTATTACTTGTGTCCAAACACAAGGAGGATTGACAAAATATTTTCCCATTTCAATTGGATTACATCAAGGATCAGCTTTAAGTCCTTATCTTTTTTGCTTTAGTTATGGATGTTCTTACTAGGCATTTACGAAGATGTGCCTTGGTACATGCTTTTTTGATGATTCTTCTTGTTAATAAGACTAGAGAGGAGTCCAAGAGAAACTTGAATTATGGAGGTCAACATTAGAGTCTAAAGATTTTCATTTAAGTAGATCTAAAGCTGAATATATGGAGTGTAATTTTAGTTGTAGAAGTTCTAGTGGTAGTTGTGATATTAGGTGAACAAGTCATTAATAAGAGTGAAGCGATTGATATTTAGACTTTATTGTTCAAAATGATGGTGAAATAGATGGGGATGTTATTAGTAGAATTCAAGTTGGATGGTTGAAGTGGAGGAATGCCCGTTGTGTTATAGAAAAGTTCCACTTAAACTTAAGGAAAATTTTATAAGATGGTGGTAAGACTTGCAATGACTTATGGTGCGAATGTTCCAAAAAAAGAGAAGCATAAGACTAAGTTAAGAGAGAGGATGCTGGTGGATGAGTGGCTTTACTCTTAGAGATAAAATGAAATGAGTATGTTGGAAAAAGTTGGAGTAGCTCTGGCAAATAAAATTAGAGAGAGTCTTAGATGGTTTGGTCACATAAAGCGTCGAATGACAGGTTAGGAGAGTAGATGCATTAGATTTGTCTTATGTTAAGAAAGGTAGAGGTAAACCTAAAAAGACTTGGTTAAGATGTATAAAAAATGACCTTAGTATTGGATTTAAATGAGAATTTGACACATAATAGGACACAATGGAGATGGAGGATTCATATAAACAACCCCACTTAGTGGGATAAAGGCTTGTTGTTGTTGTTGGAAAATTTTAAGATATTTCAAAATTCTTATAACAACCTCCCAATATTTATTTTATAAATTTTACATGTGCTTATAAACCACACCAATGACAATGAATACACCAAGTTTCATAACATTTAGATTGTTAAATTTATTAACTAGATGTTAATAACAAAAAGTATCTTCAAATTTTTTTTTCATTCTCAAATATTTATAGAGCATCCATAAGAGACTTAGGAGGCTTGTATCTAAGAAGACCTATTTCCTTAGAGAAGTTTTGTACCATATTTAGCTTTAAGAGAGGGAAACATCTTTATTATATGCAAACCCAATGTCAAAAAATATTTTAAGCGCGCCAAATCTTAAGTTATAAAAATCTTCCAAATACAATGCTTTATTATAGCAATACTTAAGTGTCTCTTCTAGTGAGAACAATGTTATCGCAAATGTAATGAGAATCATAGTACCACAATAAAAGTGCCAAGTAAAAATAGAATGATCAACAATACTACTTTATAGCCTAATATCAATTAGAATCTTGCATAGTTTGTCAAACCAAACATGAGGACTTTATTTCAATGCATAAATTAACTTTTCTAATATCGCATATTTTTATCTTATCATAAGCAATGTAACAAGAGACTGCTCCAAACAAACTTCAATAAGGTACCAACAGAGAAAAATAATATTAACATCCATTTACAGATTCATCATTGATTTATGGCAATAAAAAAGGAAGAGATAAATTAAGTCAAACAACATGAGAGAAAAATCACAAAATAGTTATGCCATGGATATGTGTATATATATCCTTTCATCATAAAGTAATCCTTTAACAAATCAACATATCCATTTGAAGGAAACTTAACAATGAAAACCTAGTGATATAAAATAGGCTTAACCTAAGTGTAACTAAATCCCAAGTATAATGATCAAGAAAAACACTCATTCCAATGTCCATTGTTTGTTTCAAATTATGGTTGAGTAAAACCTCTTGATATATTGTAGAAGGATAAATAATAGACAAAATTAAGATAAATTGAAGACAAAAAGAGTATAAATATTCAAAAAAAATAAAAAAATTTAGTAGATGGCCAATACATTAGCATTTATCTTTTTGCAGAGTAAGGAGTGTCTCTGAAGACTCAATTTTAAGTGAATATATGATTATAATAGACAAGATGGAAAGAGCTGTCTCA
Source organism: Cymbidium sinense (assembly GCA_021442155.1). Lineage (NCBI taxonomy): Eukaryota > Viridiplantae > Streptophyta > Magnoliopsida > Asparagales > Orchidaceae > Cymbidium > Cymbidium sinense. Next base: position 70,804,311 of record CM038221.1, on the reverse strand, counting down.
ACAGAAGATAAACGTGACATGAAAGTATAACCTATATGAGAGGAGGAGCAATATTGTGACTATAAGTGACATAGGAGCGCCAGGAGATACCTCATAAAAGATAATATTGATAAAGATATATAGTTGTTGTATGCGTGAATCATAGTACTAATAACTTTTCTTAAGTATAAAAATAGCCTACAAAGATGCATAGAATGGTGAAGGTGAAAATTTATCATGGTCTAGATCCTAGAAGAAGAGGGGAAAAAATAAATACATTTGACAACTCTAAAAATAGGATTGAAAATGATATTTGTGGAGATAAAGAACAAAGATTATAATGGCACCATCGATAACAATAAAAGACATGTGATTAATTAACATGCAATGAGAAACATGTCTCAAAAAATATTGGTGCAACCATTCAACAATTCCACTTTGTTGAGATGTATCTAAATATGATAAGTGACGGATAATATCATTCTCAACATAAGGAATGAAAAAGAGATTTCACATATTCAAAAGCATTATTAATATAAAGGAATTTAATTTGAATGAAAATTTATAATTTTTGTTGTTAATAAAATGACTTTAATCTTCAACAAATAAAATCATGTAATCTTAGAGAGGTCATCAAGGAAGAAAACAAATAACAAAAACCCAATTGAGTAGACATGCAGCTTAGTCTTAAGATGTCTAAATGCACCTAAGTCAAAATGCACATAAATATACAAATAAGATGAAAAAGAGAAAGAAAACAAAATCATATTTATCATATGAACTAGCTCCACATTCAAATTTTAAAACAGAGGATGATACATGATTCAATACTTAAAAATGGTGGGTGGAGGGTGACTCATAAAATAGTGCCATTGATAATGGGAGATATAGGAGGGTGATGAGGTAGTCGAAGAATATTTATCATTCAAATACCAATATTTATCATAATAAGTGAACTTGAAGGAGTACTAGTGGGCAATTAAAACAGAACACAAAAAAGAAAACAAAATGAGATGTTAAAATGGTTAACTAAGAGTGCTGTAAAAATTAAACATAATCCTTTTTTGAAAATTAATAAGTGAACTTGAAGGAGTACTAGTGGAGTATATTGGAATACTGCCATTGTTGGACGTATGCTGAGCTACTGAAGAACAGCAAATTATTTTTCTAACTGATTGAAGAATATTTATCATTCAAATACCAATATCTGATTCATAATTTCATAATAATAGGTGGTTGTGCTCTTTTGTTTTTTTGCATATCAAACATATTTTTGTTTTCACCTAACATACCAAACCTATTGCTGTCTTATTATAGCAAGATTTATATACATACAACGCAATTCTTATGCATTTACAGATCTAGCAGTTTCCTATGCTTGAAAAGATGCATTTTAGAACAAAAGCAAGGAACATGCCGATAATCAAACATAACCTTAGCTATAAAATACAGTAACAAAAGCAGATTGTTAGTTTACTAAAGAAAACTCATCAGGAACTCAGGGGATACCCGCAAAATTCACAGATTCAACAAAATAGGTAAAAATGCAGTAAAACCTGATGAAGACAGATAAGCAGACAGATCCTGCGATTTGATAAAAATCTGATGAAGTTCTCGAAGTCCATACAAGAATAGACCTTGAAAACAAGTGGCAGAGAAATGACGCCGGTGATCTTCTGATCCTATGAGATCCTGAACCTTCTGCTTGGCGCCGGCGAGCGTCAAAGAACCCCTGCCATTGCGGAAGCGGCGAGCAGAAGTTGCAAAAGTGGAGGAAAGGTTCGAATTAATACTTAGGAATATAGATTTATATTTTATTGAAAAATTATTTATAAATTTTAAATGAATTATATTTAACTTAATATCACAAATATATATATATAAATTCATGAATTAATGCATCCTATGCCGGAAGTGGAGAACAGTAATAATAAATAATTTTATCCAATAATTCAACTCAAACATAAATATAAAAATTTAAATTGACTCAACAATTATTTAAATAATATTTTATTAATTTAAAACTAATCAAATTATTATTTGAATCTAGATTAGGTGAATTTCAATCTTGTAATTAGATTAAATAGGATATATTCAAGTTAATTAACTTTTATTGATTAATATATATATATATATATATATATATATATATATATATATATATATATATATATATATATATATATATATATATATAATTCATATAATAAATAGATTTACATCTAAAATATTTTAATCAATATAATAAAACGAGTGAGATTCAATATAAGCATATCTAAATAAAATTTGAGTCAATTTCAAACTCCACTTGCCAACTCAAAACACATTTAAAAATGGCCAAATAAAAATATTAAATTAATAAATTAATACTTTTTATATTTATATAATACATATGATATTTGCCATTTTTAAATACACTGATAAAATAATTAATATATATATATATATACAAAAAAATCTATCTAAAATAATATTATTGAAATAAGAGATAGAATATCACTTTAGACAAATTATCATTTTAAATAAATACAATACATACAGTATCATTAGATTAAGATCGAATCATATTTATCACTTTAAATAATATAACTTTAAATAAATTTTACTATATATGAGTATAAATAGGCAAATTGAGTATCATATGTATATATAAATCCACTTATATATTATAAAATAAATTAAAATATATCCTAAATATTAGAGGTTATCAAACATAAGAATCTTAAAACCGTATAATTTATTCAAAATAAATAAAATATGTGATTAATCATTTAAACCCTTATATTATATCTATTTTATAACGAATTTAAAATTTTTTTAAAAAAATTTCTGTCCCGAACCTTCATTATGGTAATATAATTAAGCTCCACAATATTAATAATAATATTTTTAGTAAATATGATGTAATATTTGACATTATAATTAAGCTTCAAAATAATATTTTTTTTATTAAATACAACACAGAAGTTCAGTTCAAATCTAACATATATATTTAACATTTTTATAATGATAAGCATATCATATTGCCATAAAAGTCATCTACATTAACCCTAAGGGTTAAATAACTGAGCCAAAATTTAATGATGTTTTCCTCCGAATTTTAAAGCAGATCGGATAAAAAAAAAAAGAATGGTATAACAAAAGATTAATTTGTTTTGAATGACACATTTGTATACATTAATAAAGAAAACAAGCAACCAATGGAGTCATGAAGCTCAAGATAATTATCGAACTGAATAAGATCAAACACAAAAAAAAAACAAATTTTTTACAGCTCTACTTAAAAACAAAGAAAGATGAATCGAGGACAGAACAAAGCTCCACAGAAAGAACAGAAGAGAATGGTCAGTTGAAAGTTTCATCACATTCGGAACATTAAGGCCCTAAATGGCCACGAGGAAGTCTTGTGGAAGATTGCGCAGAATCTACATTACAGAGAAGATCAGAAACCTCTAGCAAAACAAGAAAAAGAAGAAGAAGAAGAGGAAGAAGAACCCATTCACCCATGCAGTTTCAGCAACCCAAACCAGAGGATACAATATGTTACATGGAATAGCTACAGATAGTGAAAATATCACAAATATCAATCAGTTAGTGAGCTCAAATCACAAATTTGCCAAGAACATCACCGATCTCTGCATCAGTTGCAGACTGACTTGAGTCTTTTCGCGGCCTGGACGAACCCGGAGATTACCTGCAGCTCGTCCAATTGCTATATTTTTGAATCGAAAGCAATTGGATTTTAGAACGTTTAGAATTTGTTGTTTAGACAGAAGTTTATATAGCCGAAGAAAATGTATTATGAGTGGGTGGAAGAAGATGAACCTGAGACATGAAATGCCTCTGAACCACATCGATTAACTGCTCCTTGGAGGGGTTGGGGATAACACCCACTTGTTCCATCTATAAAAAGTACAATATTTTAGCAAAAGGAAAAGGAGCAAAGATGCAAACTTTCAATTAAAGGCGTTATAGGAGGACGGACACAATGTCAGTGAGTTTGTAGGATCATTTGATTCCTGTTACTCATCTCATGGAAACCGTGCTTAAAAGTTAGTCATCGAAGTTCTTCATATGCATCTACTCATTTGCTTGTTCTTCATGAAAACTTTAGCCTCAAATTTCAAAGGTTTTTTTGGACATTTTATTCAATTTGTAACAATTTATTTTCTGTCATAATTTCCTATTTAAAACTTTAAAAAAATAAACATTTCATGACATAATGGCCGCTCTGATTGGCAAAACACATCAGCCAAATCAGTCCTTTGCCTTCTAAAAGACTACATTGAAGAAAAGTAGAAGTTAGAGAACCTACAAGGTTGAAATGATGCCAATATCTCCATAATGCCGTAGTTTCTAGCTTGCTCAAGTCCACTCTCTGTTAAAAAATATACATAAAAAACAATCAAAATATAAATACTAAAGAACAGCGATGAACAATTAAAAAGGAACGCTAGGAAATTGTCCCATAGATGTTAAAAGCATTAAGAACAAAGAGGCACCAAAAAAGTGAACAGGAGTTTCAGACAGAGGAAAAGCACACAATAAAGCATCCTGGACCCACCAACATTGCCAAAGCCACATGTGATGAGCCAGGCAGAGATTCAAATTCATCAATTTGGTTCCAGGAGAAGCACACAGATGACAGAACACAACTGTTTATAGAACCACATACCGTCGTTGTCACCCGAGACGATGATGAAACAGAACCTTTGGACTGTGAGTCGCAAGAATGAGATCGGCTGAATGATTTATGAGCAGAAACTTTGTGAGACCTACTTCTTGATTTGTGTGGCTTTTGTGAGTGCATTTCATCAGATGCTGCAAGAGAACCAATGTTGTGAAAAGAATGCAAAAGAGGAATAAAGGCAAAAAGAACAAATGAGTGACTATTGAAAAGATGTTTCGAATAATTAAAAGGCCATGAATGAGAGCTAATAAATCCAGCTTAAGTAAGAAGCATGACAAAACTTTACAGAGAATCACTTGGTTTGCCAATAATGCAGTTCATGAATGGTGTCACTTACCCTTAATAACAATGCTTTAGCAGAAATTTTCTGGGAATGTGAGTGGGAAGAGAGAGAGAGAGAGAGAGAGAGAGAGAGAGAGATTGCTATTATTATTTTTTGACAAAATCAATTCTAGTATCTTTAAAAGGGCACAGAAAGCTCAACATAAAATATCTGTCAAATAATCAAATTTTGATAGCAACTAATAACTTCATAAACCATGGCAATAAATACTTGAGACATATCCAGAAGTAGAACAGACAAGACTCCTAACAACATCAAGTCAACTTTATCATTTGCTGAGGGACACATTAACCCTGCTAAATGGTCAACACACTCCATTGCATGAGCTAGGGCTGGGAATTCTTTACATATGTATTGTGTGATGACCTTAGTCTTACACTTATTTCCTTTTAGAGGTAGAATAGAATAAGGTAGTTGAAGAGAGACAATCACCCCTCCTGTTGTGCTAGTGCATGGTACCTCCTATAAAAGGTCCCAATATATACTTAAATCTTGGACCCAACATTCTATTGTAGAGTGTTTGCTAGGAGGCTCACTCAGAAAAAACGTTAACAGAGACCATCACACTAATCAAAAAGAAAATCATGACTTCGAAGGAAAATAGATCGAACTACTTTCCATTCTCGTTCCAAAACAACTTGGTATCTTATTAGAAGATCCAAAGAAATAAAAGAGAAGCAAACCAATTTCATGTTGTCTAAAAAGACATCTTTATAAGGTTAGCAAAAGGAAAGTTAGGAGTTCGAGAACGATGTCTAAATAGACATCTATAGAACATGAGCAAACGCCAATTAGGATTTCGATTCACCACAAGCAAGCCTATTTGATGTTAAGATAGCTATATAAGTTTGTTCTAACAAATGCTACACATAAAAAATATAATAGAATTAATAAATAAAATAATGTTTAGGTAGTGGGCATATAACTTGCAAGGCATTTACCCATATCAGAACCATTCCATTGTACATTTTCACATTCAAGCTCATCATCATCCTCTCGGCCAGTTGGTGCTTCAATTACACTAAGAGCATTCCTTTGAAGCTTCACTTCAATGCCATTTGTTAGAACCTGTGACCGCAATTAAACCCACTTTGGTTGCTTAGAAGCTATTCAAAAGGTGGCCAAACTGGCACAAGCTTAAAAAAATGTTCATCAACTCAATCATGCATGCATGAAAATTAAGGCAAAGAACATGCAAAAAGCGCGTAAAAAATAAAAAAGAAAACAAGAATTGACAAGTTTGAATACATGCATGTAGCCCAAATTGCATGCATTTTAAAAAAAAAGGTTAAAATAGGATGCAACATTAGATCCCAAGAAGTATGCAACTAGTATTAAAAATTCAGATAAAACCACAAAAATTTTCAGAAAACATTATAAATATAGCATATACAATCATAGCAATTAAGCTAACAAAATCGTGTCTCATCAAAATAGAAATAGAACAGAATCAAATCCCAATCTGTTTCAAAAGATTAGGTTAAAAAGATCCAAAACAGCAGCCAAAATTTGAAGACGATGGACAATTAAACTTCTTAGATATATTCACCTCCTCAGATGATCCAAACAACTAAACAAACTGGAAATCAAACGGGATGTACAGATTTGAATGTTTAACGAATATAATATGAACGCATGAAAACAAAAAATAACATTTGCATGTCCAGGCTTCAAATTCTCAGCAAGCCTGAAGAAGGAAACGTTAGCAAAAGAAAATAAGTTCACCCATCTATGTTTTAAGTATACTCTTTACAATTCACAGCTTAAAATCTATCACGAGCAAGAAGGACGTTTTGTAATCTGGAAAAAAAATCCTAACTCCACTAACCATTCGATGATGTATCACAGAAGACGCTGATGCATGCAAAAATTGTTATAGTGGCATTAAATTACAAAATCAAAGCCATTTAAAACCTAAGAGAAAAAAAACTGAAGTTAAAAATAATCATCAGCCATCTAACCTAAAAACTGAGCATCAGTTGCAGGTAAAACAAGGAAAGCAGGAATATCAACAAAAAAAACTAGCTGTCCTAAACTAGAGAAGCAATAAAAAAGGGAAATTTAATTGCAGACCGAACTAAAGTTCTAAATTTGCTATGCAGAAGCACAAATCAACAATTCACAGAGATCTATAAACTAAAAGCACATTGAATTGAAATTAGCTACTTTCAGCCAACATTTACTCAACCCTAGCCCGGTATAATAAAAAGCATGCCATGCAGAGCCTGCCTGGTCCAATCAATGATTACATATTAGGGCAGCCGCAACAGCAACCCCACCGAATTGCGGAAAACAGAAAAAAATAACGAAAGGACGTAAATTTACTGAATCTAATAGCCAATGCGCACAAATGGAAAGATAAAAGTTACACAATACAAAATAAACCATAAATCACAAAGAATTGCTTCAGATTTCCAAGTTCATGTTCACAGAAAATATCATTTTCAAGCCAGAAAACCCCTAAAAATAAACTGAACATAAGATGCATAATTCAGAAGACTGGGAGAGTAAGTCCACCCAAAACCTGCATGCAGGAAACCCTAAATTTTGGAGTAGTAATTAATGCTTAAGCCAAACTGAAACCCTAAAATTCAAATCACGAAATTAAGAGAGTTCTTGAAACAAACACTAACAAATATTGAAGCAACAGAGAATAATTAATTCAAAGAATCAAAGCCACGATTAACTAAAAAGAAAAAAAAAACCATAAAAAAGGAGTTCCCTTTACGCGAACAAGCACTCACTTACCATAAAAAGTAAGAAATTCGAACTCAAGAAAAGGAAACCCCCGAATCTAATACTAGAACTCACATAATTCGACCACATTGCCACATCAGAACCATATTTCCAAACAAATCAAGCCCTCAAAGCCCCTTTCCACAATCCCAGCTTCCACCAAAACAAGAACCACCTAAACCAACCTCAATTATCGAAAAAGCACAAGAATAAAATTGAGTAAGAGAAATCAAGGGAAGAATCTCAATTACCAGCCAATGCCAGCCGCCAAGCCCCACCGCCTTCTTGACTACCCCCTGTAGACCGACGAGCACCGACTTCGTCCTGTTATTCCCGGTAACCACCACCTTCGTGTGCCTCGGAAGCACCGAAAGCTCCTCCTCGCTGCTCTCTCCACAACTTGCTCCGTACCCTAATCTGCTCATCCCCCCGGCGGCAGCCACCAGCATTTCTCACCTCACCAATCCCAAACTAATCCAACAAAAAGACAACGACCGCCCAATTAATCAAGATGAAACGGGAGATCAGGCATTGCAGGCGTAAATTTTCTGGTCTGATACTGAAATTCAGAAGAAAAATTAAGGAATTTGAAGAAGGAAAATATCGAAAAAGCAGAGAGAGAGAGACGCGAGTATGAACTATGAAGAAGAAATGAGAGCGACTGTGCTTTCTCACACACACTCTCTCTCTATCTCAATCTCTCTATCCTTTTTCTTACTCTCTTTGCTGCTCTGAATCCCGACGACTCAAGCCTAGCCAATAGGATCCTACCACGTGCCTCTAGGGCTGAGGGAACGGCCCGCGCTGCCTCGGATACGGGTAGCGGTTACCGGAGGCGGAGATTTCTAGCCCTCCCAGTTTCTACCGCAAAAAGAGACATTTTTCTGGAACCACGTGGAGGAGAACCGCCCATTGCTTTCATTTGTGACGTGGTCGATTTTTCGAGTTCATATTTGGGTCTCCAAGTGGGAGCGTATAAGAGCACCTAATAAAGATGGGAGAATAGTGATTGAAATTTTGGTTGTCTTTTTTTATGATTTATTTAATTTTTAAATTTATGTCTCTGAAAGCAAATCACATGGAGGTATAGTAGGAATTGTTGTACGTAGTCACGTATATATTAATATTGCAGACAATATCTTCATTCCACTGTTTTTTTTAGGCCATTTAATAACTGATGCTTAAATATTAATAGAATAAAGCTATAATTATTAATTTAATTATGTTCAAAATAATAAATCACTTCACTATATATATAAATATAATTTATTTTATTAAATTTGAATATACAATGTATAAAAAAAAAGATAGAAATTCATAAAATTTTTATTAGAAGATCTAATATTAATTTTAATTCATAAAATAATTTTAAATAGAAGGAATCAAAAAGCATAATTTTGAATAATCTAAGCCAAGCCGAGCATATGAATGTTTCTAGCTCAAGTTTATTCATCATTATCGATTTAAGATCGATTCTAAGTTTTTTAGAATTGCATTTGAAGCTCGAGTTTCCTTATCATTATCGAGTTCGAGCTCGATTCAAATTTGTTCATGAGCTCAGATCAAATTAGAATATCAAGTCGGTTAACTAATAGCTCATTTAATGAAATAAATAAATTATAATAAAAAGTTAGGGGCTGTTTGGTTGACTGTATTTGAAATACATTATCAAAAGAATGCAGTGTAAAAAAAATTCAGTATAAAAAGATTACTTTATAATTGTTTGGTTGAGAGCTTTACAAATTCATGATTTTATTTTTTTTTGTTTGGTTGACAAAATATAATGTAAAGAAGCGAAGGTTTTGACGCATGGCGAAGGCGTCCGGTGACCAATGGATGGCGGCGGCGCACGACCGGTATGGCGGGCATACGGCGGCGCGCATGACGGCGGAGCCGGGCGCATGGCAAAATGGCACGCCACATCACTTTATAGTAGATTGAAATCTGGCGAATTCCAAATACACTAAACGCCTTTCGGTGTATTTAAAATACACCTGGAATTTTACTTTACTCAACTAAACGAAATGTGTTTTCAGATTGAATGCACAGATTACAAATACGCGAACCAACAAACTTAATTAAGCTTCTTTACGAGCAGCTTGTTGAGAAATAAATATGACTTATATCAATTAAAATTTAATAAGCTTACAAAAAAAAATTTTAATAATATTATTACATGCTAAAATCCCTGTTGCGGTAGAATAAAATTTTACGCCTTAGTCTTATTGAGAAATTCATGATATACACAGATATTTGAAGAGAGATCGAGATACTCGATTTTATGAAAAACCCGAATAGAGAGAAAAATCATGCCTAAAAAAATGTTCCACTATATATCCGTACAAAATTTAAGTTTTAGATAATATGATTACAAAGTTGTATGTGAGAGAGCCTAATAACCAAAATCCTAATCAAAGCAATAATAAATACGCAGTATAAAGTGGTAATATTGGATAGTGAATGACGGCTATTAGTGATGATCTGACAACTGTTACATAGTGGTAGCTGGCGGTAGTGATCGGAGACGATGCTTAGTAGTGACCAACAATAATGGCCAACGGTGATGGCCGGCAGTGATGCCGTAATTTTTTTATTAGGAAAACTTAAACTTTGTACTTCAAAATAGATATATAGTGAAATATTTTTATTAGACCAGGTCCTGTGATTTTTTTCTCTCTTTCCTAACTTTTTTTACCTAAAAATTTTAGAGTAGGATATGTGGAGAAATAATTCAAATAAATTAAAAGCTGCTAAAAAGAAATCATATTGAGAAGGATGGAGTCCCCTGAGATGCAGCTGAGAGAATTTTATTATTTTAATATAAGTAAGAGATAATTAATTTGTTTTCTCGTTATTTTTCAATGAATTATTTTCTCATCTACGCACGTAACGTGGTATAAAAAAAAATGTTTTTTTAATAAATTAATTCTATTAATATGATTTATTATATTTTACACGGATTTTTTTTACTAATTATAGCATATATTAATTTAATTAAATTAATACTTGACGATGCTTTCTATGATGAAAGTAGAAAGAGCTTCCATATGTTAGAATTAACATTAAGAGTGTTGCGCGCTAGAAAATCGTAGTGAAAGTTCGCCTAACATTAAGTCAAAGACACACGTGAATTAAAGACAACAAGAGACACCTGCAATTTAACGTGGAAAACCTCGAAAGAAGGAAACCAACGCCCAAGAAAAGCTTCCACCATGTATCTATTTCAGAGTACAAAATCTTCCGATAACAGATTACGAATCAGAGAGAGAATAACAATGTAACAATGATCGTTGTAATGATGGTGGAGATAACTTCCTGAATAATGGTACAAATGACGTTGGCATATGATGGTTGATGGCACGGCGAGTGCAATCTGCTTGGGTGCGATCTTGCTTGGAGGATCTTTAAGCGAGCTTCTTCTTCCTCCTGCTGCGCTTTTCCTCTTCTTCCTCCCCGGACTCTTCCTCTTTTTTTCCTTGGACTCTTCCTCTCTTCCTTGCTTGGACTCTTCCTTTTCTTCCTTGTTTGGGCGATTGACTACGGCAAGGATCACGTGGCGGTGGTGGTTTACGATCGTCGGTGGCTCCTCTTCTTCACTTGTTTTCTCTCCTCCTCTTCACTTGGCCTCTCCCCTCGCGGAATGAAGGCCTATTTATAGATGGGATGAGGGCATTCTTGTAAATTCATGTAAAGTCCAGTACCACTCCCCTCGACGATCTCGGATGATTCTTTCGATCATTTGATGTATTTTGAGCATTTGGATGCTCAAATGAAGTAATTATGAGATCTTAGGCTCGTTAGATCCAGTGAGACGCCCGATTTGACTATAAACACTCTATATTTGAGAGCTGTTTTGAGATTTAATTGATGTCCCAAAGATTCCAATGATATTTGCTTTGATCTCGACCAGACACTCAAAATCATATCGGCGACATCAAGATTTGTGCTTTGACTAGTGGTATTTTGAGAGCCATATCAAAGAGTTAATCAATGATTTATTTAATCGTCATACTCATTCATTTGTAATCACATAAGACATTAATTATATTTTTGAATATTTGATTTATATCCATTTACACTTAGATCAAGGCATTATTGGTTTTAAAATTTAGGCTTATAATATTCATTTTATTATAAAATAAATGAAAATGAAAGTTAATGATGAAGAAGAGACTTTTGGTATGAATACCAAATATCTATATTTTTTTTCCTTGGAACTATTTAAAATACTACATTTTAAAAGAATATTTCATTGTTGATATTTCATTATAGAAAATAATTCTTTTTTAATTTTGTATGAAGATTTTTTTATTATTATTTTATTATTATTTTCTTTGCACTTTATATGATCTATTTTTTTACTAAATTTATTTTAAAATAAATATTGATATGACACTTAAAATACTAGTAGTCTGAGCACGAATCTTGATGCTAAAAGCAAGCTGATCCGAAGTTGAAACTGGTCGAGATCAAGCACTTAAAATATCATTGAAAACTCTGGGATGTCAGTTAAATCTCTAAATAACTCTCAAACATGGAGTGCTTATAGTTAAATCGAGCGTCTCCACGAGCCGGATCTAACGAGCCCATGATCTTATAATTCTGACTTCATTTAAGCATTCAAATACACAAAATACATCATATGATCAAGGGAATCATCATGAGCCGTCTGATGGAAAGGAGTGGTTCGGATTTTGCATGTATTTATAGAGACGTCACTCCTCCAATCTATAAATTGCTCCTCATTCCACATATGAGGGGAGCCGAAGCAAGAGAGAAGAGAGAACCCTAAAGCTTGAAGATCCTCCAAGCATAATCGTGCCACCACTCGATGGTCGTCAACCACCGCCGTCAGTCGCCGCCGTTGATCCTCGCCGCCAACGTCGCCGGGTCTTCATCGCCGCCGTTGTTCGCCATCATCTCGCTACACAACTTATGAACACTATACATGTTGTTCCTTTCATATACATGTAATCCGTTATCGGGAAGATTTTGTACTCAAATAGATACATAGTTGAAGTTTTTTTCGCCAGCCCGTGATTTTTCCCTCTTTTCGAGGTTTTACGTAAAATTCAGTTGTCACTTTAAATACGCGTATTTGGATTTCACAACAAAGCTAAGGCGTAAACTTTCACTCTACCGCAACTGATTTTCTAGCATGCAAGAAATATAATATAGAATGAATCTATCAAATTAGTATTATATTTAGCTTAAAATAAATCCAATAATAAACTCATCATAACAAATGATTGGTGAGGGTTAAAGAAGCATTTTTCTATCTCCATAAAGTTCAAAACATCAAAAATTAAAAAATATAAATCGATCTTAAATTCAAAATTATTTATTTATTTATATTTTTGAACATTTTATTCTCATTATATTTTTCCTAAAAAAATTTATTAATTTATTTTTTTGCAGGAGTTTAAAGAGAGGAAATTAAAAGAAAAAAACTAGAAAAAAATGATAGAAGGAATTGAAATGATTGTCGTTTACACCCAATTGTTTGACAACGATAAACTTAGTGGGATTTTTTTTTTGTCGAATAGAAATTAATTTCTTTTATTTTTTTATGAAAAATGAAATATGTGAGCTACAATAATAAATATAATTTAATTGAAAAAATGAATAAAAAATTATTTATTTGCTTATATTTTAAGATAAATTTAATTTTCTCTTACTTATATTCAAATAAAATAATACTATATATGAAATTTTAATACAAGAAACACTTATATTATCCCTAAGGTTTTGTTTGAGAACAATTTTGTTATGTACTTTTTATTTTGTTTTTTTCTAAAAATATATTTATTTAATATCTATTTTAAAATTTTAAAACAAAGCACATCTTTTTTGAAATCACTCAAAATATTTTTTCAATAATTTGAGTGTTTTAAAAATAATTATCACCTTTAAATACATTTTATTTTAAGCTAAATATAAATAAAATGAAATAAAAAAAGTGATTTTAAATGACCCTAAGTACAACAAGTCAAATGAGTTATAGTTGACCTACTATGTTGCATGGACTCAAGTGACATGGATACGGGCACATAGACACGGCAAGACATAAATAAGAGACACTTTTGTTATAAAAAATGTGAGATACAAATGCATACATGCATTGAGCAAGTCATTTAATCATAAAAATTAAATTAATTATTTAAGTAACATATATATGTCTAATTTATTTTATTGTATGTAGATAATTTTAATGAATAAAATTTGTTATCCATTTTAAATTTATAAATTTAATGATAATTTTTTATATTTTTAATTATTTATAATAAATAGGTCTTATAATCTCTTTTTCTCACTCAAACCATATTCTTCAAATTCCCAAAACTCATTATGATAATTTAAAATATAATAAATTATGTTAAATATATATATATATTTAATATAATATTAATTCAATTATTTATGATACGCATGTCAGACACGTGTGCCCTTTTTAATTTTAAATTATTTTTTTTTAATTCAGACACTCCTCATTTGTGTCTCGTATGTGTCGAAGGCATGTCGGATCTGTGTCCACCTGCCTGACACGTTTCAATCACTGCATATTTTTTTAGAAGTATCTATGCATTATAATAAGGTAATGATTCTCCTAAGTATTATGTTCAAAAATCACCTTGATTAGGACTTTATACACAAGAAAGTAAAAAAAATGGTATTAAATTGCAGGAGACATTAAGTGTGGAACCATCATTATCTTAAATTTTTCCATATGATTGCTTTAATAAAAAAATTCCTAATGAGATTGAAATCTTTAACTATATGGGAAGAGAATCTTTCAAACTATCTTGGATAATTAATATATAAGAGCTCTTTTTTACTTGTCATTTAGTTATTATGAATCAAATATTTATATTTCTTTTCTTAGCTTAGTCTAATAATTTTGTTTTTTTATTGATATGTGAATCAAAAGAGATGACAAGACATTAGGGCATAACTTATTAATTTGGTTACAACTCTATCATTTATAAAAGACCTAATAATATGTCTCTCCCTAAATATGTGGTAGGAATTACAATTAATAATTTTGATGTACAACTAGAAGGCATTTATTGGCCTTTTATTTGACTTTGGAGTCAATGGATAACAAGAGTAATTCTATTTAATAAGAAAGAATAGCAATTGAAAGTTATATGATGGTTGTAGGATTTGGGGATGATCTCTTTCTAAGAGCGATCAAAAGATTGAATAAGGATCTTGAGCTTTCGATTATTTTGAGGGTTGATTTTGTGTGATGCTTAAGATCGGGCTACGATGGAAAATATAATGAGTGTGAACCTTATGTTGAAAGCATAAGATGTTAGAAAGAGAGTTTATAAGTTATTCAGGATGAATATGTGGATATTTTGATGTGTAGAGTTAAATGTGAGAGCTAATAGATTTTTGCATGCGAGAGCTAATAGATGCCTTATATGTTTAAAACATATCCACGAGCTTAATTAGAATTATGGCACGTAGAATATCAAAATCTTATTAATTTCTCAATTTTTGTATCTTTACTTAATGATCATTTTGTTTCATAACATCAAATTGGATTTATAGAATTAAAATTGTTAACTTTGACTATAAAGTTCAATCACTTGTGTGTTATATTATGCACTTTTGATTCAAAAGTCGCATCTACCTTGAGCCCAATGCAATAATGATAAGTAGCCAATAATAATAAATAAAATTTGATGACTATATATTCATTTAAATTGTAATTTACTTGATGCTAGAATTAATTTGCTTCAACTCAAGAGAAACTAACATAAAATTAGTTTAATTCAATTTAAAATTAACTCCACCTACATAAATATTGTTGAAATTATTAAATACCCCATTCTATTATGTACAAATTTTTTATAACTCTTGAAGCAATTTAAGAAAATTAAGGGTGAGTTTATAACAGCTTTTTAACTGTTTTGTTTTTAAGAAAGCAACTACAGTTATATTGGGCCACTAGCTTTGTTACTTTTTAAAAAAATCTTGTAATGAAAAGTTGATTTTGAAAATCAAAGTTGTTAAAATATGATGACTATTAGAAAACTGTTATCTAACTTTAAAAATATATATATTTATGGCACACACCCACAATATCTTTTTAATGTTGCTTTTTTCACAATAATTTTATAACAATTTATAAAAAATTATAGTTGTCCCAAATAGCTCACAAGTTTGTACTCTTTTTAATTTTTAAAATCATTTTACAAATTAAATGAACTCTAATCGATGTAATTTATAATTAGAATGGTGAATTCTTTGTGATTATTTCAAAGTCTCTAAAAATGCATAATTCCAATCACAATAAGCCATTAAAGTAGTTGAACCAATTAACTGAAGAATAAAATGATTGGTCATCCTTATTATGTGAAACTAAAAGCATTTATGAAGCCATATTTAGTTGAAGGGGATGGGATCCTCTAATAATATGTTGGCCTCTTTTCATCATAACCAAAGAACAAACATGATTCGATTAATTAGGCTAACATGCATTTATTATCATCCACTTCACCCAATGAACCTTTAGCTTTTCAAACTTACTACATCCTCTACAAATGCATGTTACATATTGATTATAATTTCTTTTAAAAATCATTTATTATAAGTTAGTATTTAGTTATTGTATTAGTTGGCAATAATCTTAATCACTAATAAATGACTTTGCCTTAAAAGAATGTATCTTAGAGCGATTGCTAAGGCTTGTTTTGGATATATTTTGTTATGTGTTTTTGTTTCTTATTTTTATGATATTATCAAAAACATATTTGTTTGATGTATTTTTATGTGTTTTAATTTTTAAAAATACTTAAAATAACTTTTGGGTATTTAAGTATTTTTTTTTTAAAATAATTATTACCACCAAAGATATTTTATTTTATATCAGAATTATAAATAAATAAAAGTAATCTCAAATTATGCCATCTAATCATTTGCTTAAAAGGCAATACCTTTGACTATAATGTTAGTGATATTGAATTTCTAATACGATGTAGAAGAAAGTGAGATTTTTCTCCACCAACTTGTTAGTGATGAAGTGGTTGCAAACTTATATAGTGGAATAGTAATTTAGGTTGAAGATTAGGTGTAATTATAGACTATTGGAAAGATTAAACCACATAAACCTCTTCTAATGACTTTTAGCCTAGTTTTCTTCACTTGCATACTTGTTTACTTACTTATACCCCCATATTTACATGGTGATCTCTATGCCTAAAGTTTATATGTTTCATTTTTAGAGTAAATCAAGTTATTCTAATGTTAATTAACTAATGAAGTCAAGTTTAGTTAAAGTAATTATTTTTAGTAGTTAATCACTCTCTTGTAAAATTTAATTATCTTATGTGTTGTGACTTTTAAGATTATTTAAATTTTCCATTATAGAGCTATTGGTAGCTTCATAGTAAATTATTTTTAAATTAGTTTATAAGGTTTATTCATAAGTTGTCTTGAATATGACAACAATTAACAATTCTTTTTACTAGAATTGATAGAATACAAAATAGCAATCATAAATTCTCATTTAGGAATATAAAAAAAATTTATAATCTTAAAATTACATTCAAATCAAATAAAATAGATTCAAAAGCATACTTTTTCTTCTCAAATAACATTTGACTCTAGTTAAAATCAAAAATTTAATTTTAAGTAATATTTACTCTCTCAAACTCAAGTCAAAATTGAAGTCGATATCAAACCCTAATGATGACATACTTATCTTTTCATAAATTAAAAATAAATAAATAAATACTATAAAAAGATTTTATATATTTGAGATGCCATAAGAAATTAAAATTTTTCTTTAATAAAAATATATAAATTATTTTAATAATTATTTTCAAGAATCAAATTAATCAAACTCACATTAAATTTTATTTTATATGACCTCAATAGAGCGCCCAATATTCGAGTACATTATATAAGATAAGAAGATACAATAATTTCACATTAAACATTTAAGCTAATAATAATATATCATATTCATACAATTTGTAGCCACTTTCCTTTTGAGCACCTAACAATTCCTAATTATGATAACATATCAATTAAAATGGCATATATTTTAAATACCTTTAAAAAAACATGATATAATAATAGCAAATGGAATCTAAGAAACCTAGAAGGGCATTATGGGAAATATTTCTCCATGTTTTGATTGGTAATTTCCTTTTTAGTGTGAAGCAATTCCATAATTAGCCACACACCAACAATCAGCATCAGCTACATTGGCGAGTAATCATATGTTAAGCGTCTTATTAGGCAGTCAAATTGTAATAGTAAAAGCCTATTTTCGTCAAACCTGCCAATTATTAAAAGCTTTAACACTGAGGAATCAATAATGGGTCTTGCTGTTGTGCTCATTAAGGAATTTTTAATTATTAAGCTTTTTACAAGCTGTCATTCATTCATTAGAGGCCATTTGAGTTTATTTAATTTTGTTTATATTTCTATTTAAAATAAATATGTTCAATGACTTGAAAATATAATTTTTATTTTTATTGAATATTGAATAAATTGATTTGTGTGATGGTGGTGGTGATTTTTTTTTTTTTTAAGGGTATCCACCCAACACCCCACTCATCTTACGTCGATGTATAATCTCTCGTCTACAATATCACATTCATCACCCACGTGTAGCTCGATATCCCAACGAAGACCTCCGCCGGAGATAACGCGTCCGGAGGGTTCCCAAGGCTGGCCCACCAACCGAGCAAGAGATGATGGTGTAATTTACAATCGGCGAAAGATCACGATAGCCGAGTGGCAAAGACTTGAATTTGTGAGAGATTGCGGGCGATGATGAATGATGACAATCAGCAATGATTGGAGGTGGCGGGTGACGCATTCGTCTTCATTGTCTTAAGTAATTAAATTATTTTTGTATGGAACCAAATATAAGAAGATAGAGTCATATTTTCCTTACAAATAATCAAAAACTATTATAAATATATGATTTTACTTTATATTGTAATTAGATGCTTAAGAATTCTAAATATCTAACAACAAATAACTTATATAAATACTCATCTCTAAATTATTTTAAATATATATATATATATAAATGTTAACAATATATTAAACAAAAACATTTCTGAAATAAAAGTTAAAATAAAAATAATCCGGTAGTGGCTCTTACTTTTTATTTCAATGTAACATTTGGAGAACATTTAAACGATAAAATGCACAAATAATTTTTTTAAATAAATAATAAATGTCATGAAATTAATGGTGATGATAAAAAAAAAAAGTAAAATAAGACTGAAAATATTGAGTGTACTTTATACCCTTTTTCATCTTTATTTATGTCACCTAATATTTGGGTACAGTTTTTTTCTCATTTCTTATGAAAATGTAGGACTGCTAATTAATCGAGCTTCATTGACCATCATATTTGATTGATCGTCAAAAATTCGATCACGAATCTGGCATTTTTTAAATGCTTGATCTAATCACCGATTTCGCAAACTTATAGTCCGAGTCGATGAGACGACATATAGCATAGCAGTCGTCAGAGCTCGAATCGGCTGATCAGTATCGAACATAAAATGGATCGATCCAGATGGTCACCATATTTATAGTCGTCGGCGGCTCGTCAAAGGCGAATCCAACGAATCCAAGATCACCCAATTAGACATCATTAAGGCACCGGATCATCAAAATACACCGTCGATCGGATCGCCTTGGGTCCGATGGGAGTGGTTGGAGTTTTCCAATTTACAAGGCACGCCACTCCCAAAATCTATAAATAGAGCTTCATTCTCACCTTAGAGGGGCCAGAATCGATTTGAAGAGAGAACCGAGAACCACCGGTCGACCTTGGCGACGATCTATCACCACTAGTGCACCACCGTGGTGCACGAAGATCGAGCTTCGCAGGAGATGCCCGAGGACTAGAAAAGAAAGACCGGTTGCTCCTTTCTCACGAAGATCAAGAGGTTGCTCCCGAGATCGGTTCTGCTTTTGGGAAACTTCTCCCTTGGGTTGGAGTTGGCCGATATTGTATTTTCTACACTGAATATTATTTCGCCACAGAACACCTTCTTCTCAACTAACGAGAAGCGGACGTATCTTTTGAACACATAGTGAAAGTTCTCAGGTGGGCAAGGCCAGTGGTTTTCCATAGGGTTTTCCATTATAACCCACGTGTTCATATCCACCTTGTGTGTTGGATAATTTTAGAGATCTGCATCTAGGAATAAAATTCTCTAGCGCAGTTTTGTCGTGGAACAACAATTCCCCATTGCTATATCTCCAATATGGTTGGTAAACGGGGTTTGCGCTCCAACGCTCCTCATTCTTAGGATCAAGGACGCCAAGTCTCCAACACTTCTCTACATAACAGACTTCTGTCCCCAGGTGAGGGTCCGTCAGGCCCCTCTTTGGAAGATCGCGTTCAAGGATGGAGGATTCCCGAGCAATTCTTGACTCTGCGACGGCAAAAGCGTTCCAACACGCCTGGAAGAGCCACAAGTTCCGCACGGCCCTCAGCATAATCCAGATTTTCTTCCTGAGAATGATTGCAGGAATGCGGATCAACAAGTAGAGAACCCCTTGGCACCACATCCGGATCGAACTTCGGATGCCTACTCACCCCACGAATGGCTCGACACCGTGTCGGTGAAACTCCACGTCACCTTATACGCGATGAACTTCGACGGCGGTGCGGGAAGTTCCAAACAATCAATGATCCATTCTCCGCCTCTTCAAAACTTCGTCCTTCGGCGAGATCATCTGCAATACCGATTCGGCAGATTCAAGCTTCCCGGCATGGACCCTTACGATGGCACCGCCGTCCGTGCGAGCATATCGATCACTTTGAGCGATCATGCACATTCATGCAAATGACTCTCTTGTGTCGTATTCCGGCGACTCTCAAAGGACGAGTACTTGGTTCTATTAGGGTCCGTCCGATCATTTGGAGAGCTTGATTTTTGTAGAGCTTCACGGCGAACAAGAGAATCATCGAGATTCATCACATCTCGAATCCGAGCGATGGAGAGTCCCTCAAAGAATACCGAGGTTCTCTCGAAGCCGAGTCTGAGTAGATCCGAACTTTTGAGGCGTGCTTCTGAGGACTCGCAGGATACTTATTCATCATTAATGGAGGCAGTCCATTCTATGACTGGTCCACCGAATAGAGGCACAAATCTCCGTGAAGCTATCGGTGCTCATCGAGCGTTTGAACCACCAAGCGACAAGCGGAAGAAGGTTCCCAAAGGTGATGTTCAAACATCTCGAAAAAGAAGGCGACAACCTCCCCAAAACCTCCTCGTGGCGACCTCGGATGACTCAATCGAGAGGAAATATCTCTCAACCAACCGTCATGCGAACATCCTCTATTTTCGAAGAGGATAGCGTCAGTGGTATGACCTTTAAAGCAGAATTGGAAATCAAGAGAAATTACACTTTCACCGTAGGGCACCACAAGAGTGCCACCTGGCGAAGGAGATTGAAAGACTAATACGTCGGTATCTAGGCGTTTTATACAAAACCAACCTCGTCAAGAAATCTTTGGGGCAACCGCTCGAAGGAACATGGCGGTGGAGAATAAACAATTGCGGGGAGGCGGTGTTATCCAAATATTCATTGCCGCCTTCAAGAGCGAGAAGAAGTCTCGGGTTGACCATTCTATCACCTTTGATGATTTAGATCTAGAGGGCTTAGCATCCCACATCAAGATCCCCTTCATCGCGGTCAGGTGGTGATCCATGCTTCAATATTAAAAGGATATTGATCGACAATGGGAGTTCGGTTGATGTTCTTTTACTCCACTTTCCTTAGCATGGGTATAGAAGAGAAAGCTTCAACCGCGGTCCACGTATGGATTTGATAATCGGCCGGTATTAGTGGAAGGGACAATCGTCTTCCGTAACTCTTGGAGAATTTCCCGCAAACTTGATACAATTTATTGTAGTCAAGTGCAGTCAATGCAATATTTGGGAGACCTCCGGTCATATTCTAGCATCATCATTCTCACCTCAAGATGAAATTCCGACACCGGCATCGGCAGGCGTGGTAAGTGGGAATCAACAGATAACACAAGCGTCTATATCAAGCAAGCAACCATTTCATTCGGTAACCCTCAACATCGAGAACTTGACCTACGAGATGAGGATGCCTCGAAAGGGCTTCTCGGTTGAAGATGTAATTTGTCTTCTATCTCGGTTGATCCATCGCGAAGGTGAAGGTGGGATCGTTCGCGTCTAATCGAGAATCGTAGATTTTGCGTAAAATCAAGATATCTTTGCACGGGCGCTCGATATTCGGGCATTGACCGAAGTCATTACGCACTCCCTCAAAGTTGACTCAACCTACAAGCGGTGATCTGAAGAAAGAACAGCTTACGAGCGATTGCGGTCATAGAACAAGAAATCACCAAACTTAAAGTCAAGTTCATTCGAGTCTACTACTTCACGGTTGGCTAACGTAGTGTTAGTCAAGAAGGCCAACGGTTCTCGGAGAATGTGCATCGACTACACCTTAATCGTGCATGCCCAAAAGATAGCTTCCCCTTCCTCGTGTCGACCAACTAGTTGATGCGACATCGACATCGAGTCTTTGAGCTTCATGGATGCCTATTCGCTACAATCAAATCGGGATGAACAAAGCAGATGAGGAAGCAACATCCTTCCAAGCGAGATAAGGGACTATATCGCTATCGTCATGCCATTGGGACTAAAAAATGTTGGAGCAACATATCAGCTTATGAATAAGATCTTCAAGGATCTTATAGGGCACAATATGGAGGTGTATGTTGATGATATCTTTGGTGAAGAGCTTGGAAATATCACATATTTCGATGCACCGATGCTTTGACATTCTTGACACTACAAGATGCTCAACCCAAGCAAGTGCATTTTGGAGTTTCCTCAGGAAATTCCTAGGCTTCATGGTCACTGGGGATAGAGGCCAACCAGAAGATAAAAGCACTCAAGGACATGTCACCTCAAGAACGATCAAGGAAGTCCAACGTTTGATGGAAGGATTGCGACTTTATCACGATTCTTGGCCCGGAGATAAGTATCTACCATTCTTCAAAATCTTAAGGGGTGCGAAATGGATTCCGGTGGGAGATGAATGTCGCTTTTGAGCAAGTCTATTTAGCTTCCCCCTCTATTATCAAAGCTATCCAAGAGAAGGCGTACATCTATCTTGTTTCTTCTCATGCCGTAAGCTCGTCGATCGAGGAGAATTCATTACAACGACCCATTTACTATGTCGAAAATCCTTTTCGATACTCGAAGGGCTATCCACTAGCGGATAAGACAACGTTGGCCTAGTGCATTACGAAAATTGCGACCTTCTGCCCACACCATCAGCGTCTACACTCATCTTCCATTAAGAACTATTAAAAGCGATGTATCGGAAGGTTGATGAAGTGGTCTTCGAGCTTGGAGAGTTTGACATCCATTTTCTTCCGTCACGATATAAAGTCACAAGTGCTCGCTGACTTCGTTGTAGAATGTACCATCCCATCACCACCTGAACAGATCATTCATCACTCCATGACAAATCAATGGACATTATATGTTGATGGAGCTTCAGGTACTTCCGGTGCGGGAGCAGGAATTTTGCTTATCTCCCCAAGTAAAATAACTTTAGAGCAGACGCCAAGTTCCGGCCACCAATAATGTCGGCGAGGCCCACCGTAGCGGGACTAAGGCTCCATCATTGAGAGGTCGACTTAGCCATCTACACGGACTCACCTTGTGGCCTCTGGTTGAAGGAGACTTGATACCGTCATCATGACTTGCTCGATCAGTCTTTTGGCAAAGTCACTTCTTGCGAATCGAGACCATCGATAACTCATATTCTAAGGGAGCGAGAACCGAGCGGATGCCCTCTCAAGTTAGCCACAACGGAGATCTTTTCAAGAGAAAATACATAGAGGACATCCACTTTCCGTATTGAGGCCCTTGGGTGATACAATCTGGAGGACCCAAAAGAATCTTCATGGATTGACCCGATCATGTCCTTTCTTCAAAGCGGGGCCTTGCCAACAGACCCCACCGATGATATCCGTCTCCGACGTAGATCACTGAACTTCACCATAATCGGTGACGAACTCTACAAGCGGTCCTTCTTAGGGCCTACTTAAAGTGTACCACCTTGAGGCTAACTATGCAATGCGAGAGGTTCATTCGAATTTGTGGTGAACATTTGGGAGGAAAAGCCCTGCCCTCAAAATCATGAGGCAAGGTTTTCTTGGCCTACAATGAAGAAGGGCGCATTGAGTTTGTAAAGAAGTGTAACAAGTGTCGGTTACATTCCAATCTCACTCATACACCATCACGTAGAACTCACCACAATCGAGGTGGCCCTTTGCTCAATGGGGATCGATATAATGGGACCCTTTCCCATTGCCACTGGGCAACGAAAATTCATAATCTTGGCCGTTGATTACTTCACGAAGTGGGTGGAAGCTGAACCACTGGCCAAAATCACCGAAACAAATGCCAAGCAATTTGTCTGGAAAAATATTATTTGTCGTTTCGGCATTCCAGCAAAAATCATCACCGATAATGGGACGCAGTTCACAGGAAAGACATTCACATCTTTCCGGGCGCATATCCGGTTAATCCACAGTATCCCATCCACAGTAAATGGGGGCGAAGTCACCAATAGGACAATACTAAAGGGCTAAAGACACGGCGAACCGCAAGGCAATGGAGAACTATCCAATGTTCTTTGGGCTTACCGCCGCATCATCAAGGACCCCTGGAGAAAGCTGTACAATGTGTTTTGGGCGAGTATTATTCCGTCGACATCGGGTCCCGAGCCTAGAACCCATAACTTTGATGACGGCAACGACGATAAGCGATTCCATCTGGATCTCCTGAGAGACGCGACATGTCGACTCAGAATGGCTTCTATCGGTGGATTGCTCGAGGTTTCAAGAAGGGTAAAGCCGACCAATATCTGTTGGGGACCTCGTCCTCAGTCTCGACTCGGCGGAAAAGGCCCGAACAAACTCTCACCCGGTTTGGGAAGGCGGTATGTGGTGGTGTCTAAAATCAAGCAGCGTTCAAGCTTAAGGATAGTATGGGAAGACTCTCCCACACGGAATGCTACAAACCTCGGAAGTACTACCGGTGATGTATCGACTTTTTTTTATTCTAGTGAATCACGAAAACATTATCATCGTGTATGTTTGTATTGCAATTGTTGTTATCGAATTAAACATTTATCGATACTCTGTTTGTCGTACCTATTGTCCAACCTTGGCATCAAGGTGTTTGGATTTATGTTTCTATCTATGTTAAAGTTCTCATACTTATTGTGACTTTTTCTTGCTTATGCTTGCATTTTAAAACACCCGACTCAAGAGATACGCAACTATTGTTGTATCTCATTCGAGTAAGATCGATCCCAGGGAATTGATCGATCTTCCTATCTGAGTTAACATCGTAACATTAGTAACGCTCGATAAACAACCTTGGATAAGTTGGCAATCCTCTATACTTTCTCCATAACAGTTAACATCATCGAGTAAGCGGCACAACCTAGGATAGATCGAGAGGTTGAGAGAACCTCATAAATATATTCGTGCAAGTTTGTCATCAACGCTCGGTAATGATCTTAGAATAGATCGAATTATCCTAAAGGGATTCCCGATGATCTCTTCTGTGAATCTTTTATCGAGTACACTTTGACACACAACTCGAAATATTCACAAACAATTTTTGTATTGTTAATATTTCTCATGAGAACATACAAGTACAATCAACCGAAATAATATACAATGCAACATAAAGGAACTACAACTACAGGTCTTGATGGTCTCATCGGTAGATGATGAAGAACTATCAGTCATCCTCGTCGTCATTTAGAAGGGTGGAAGCTAGGGAGAAAGGACCTCAACACCGACTCAACGCGATCATGGCGTGTCCCTTCGAAACCTCGGATGAAGCCTTCATCAACACACCGCGCTCAAAGCCTTCACCTCACATCATCATCGGTCTCGGCCTCACGTGATCTGTATGATACTCTTGAACGAGTTCTTGAAGTCCTCCCGGCACGTGATCCGGCTCCGCTTCTGCAGAGATAAAGGCGACCTCTTTCTCACGAAGCGGCGTCTCGGTTCTTTGCCTCAGACACGAAACCTTCTCGAAAAGATCTTGAGATCCTTTTGACCAACCTCGTTCAGCCTCCACTAATTCATCCAGTCCGCTCAACTTCACGGCGAAAAGAAAGAGAAGCAGTGCCAACTTCGGTCTGCACTCATCAAGTTGATTCTCCAACACGGACATCTCTTTTACTTTCTCCACACTTCTTATATTCACCATGGAGAAACTTGACCTTCACGAACTCACGAATTCCGGTCATTCACAATGTTCATTTTGAAGTCAAGTTCTTGCTTCTTTATCGAAATAAGAAAAATTACGTTAAGCACTGAAATGGGAAATAAAAGATGATGAGCATAAGAAGGATTGTTACCGGTTCTTGACATCGGCGACTACGGAATGATTCAACACGTCCTCGAATGAAGATCCTTGGGGGCGACTACTCGAAGGGCAGACTCTTTTGGTGTCGATATCACCATCACCTCTTAGCTCCTTTTCCTCTTCTCTCTAGAGGCGGGTCCTTCTGGGAAGAAGCGGAGGGCAGCTTGGGAGATCGGGAAACCTCTTTGTTGGGCTTTCTCAGCATGGCATAAGACCGCCGGGATGAATAGAAAGCCCCAGAACAAAGATTCCTCCCCAAATCTGTTGATATATCGAATCTCAAATCGAAGATCTTCAATATTCTAGAATTTCGTCCAGATATCTTCATCACCAACAGCAGGGGAATGGGTAAATCTCGGCTTTCCCCATTTCTCGAAGAGATCATTCTTCACAAAAAAAGAATCGCTTGCCCAACTCTTGGGAGGATCCCGTCCAGGAGGTCAAGTAGGACTCTGCGGTGATCGACCATGTGCATGATAAACTTGCACATCCGTCAGGTCGATAGTCAAGGTCGCATCCTGCGAAAAGACTATAAGTCCCATCACGATCGTCATTGCCACGCTCGGGAAATGCAAACCTCATCTTGACAAAATGGCGATCATCTCGGGGATGGGGAAAGCAATCCGCCCAAACTCATCTCGTAAGTGGTGAAATACCCGGAGTTTGGGCTTCGGACTTCTTGGACACTTAAGAACCAAATCATTGAAAAATATATTTTTCCAAGCACGATCAATGTGTCTCCGTGATCGGCTCCACGAATCTTGATCCTCCCATTTTTAGAAGGTTCCCTCGTGCCTCGTTACAAGGACGTGTCTCTTTCAAAAGATTCTCACCCATCTACAAACAGGCAACTTCGTGCATCGAGATGAAAATTATTCAAGGAGAGTGCCCAAACTCCCACCAAAACTCCCAGGGAGGCTATGCACTCGGCTTGGTGGAGATGAGGAGGTAGAGGTTGATCCAAGAAGAGTGCCCAAACTCCCACCGGAGGCATGCACTCGGCTTGGTGGAGATGAGGAGGTAAGGTTGATCCGAGAAGGTGCCCAAACTCCCACCGGGGAGGGCATGCACTCAGGCTTGGTGGAGATGAGGAGGTGAGTTGATCCAAGAGTGCCCAAACTCCCACCGGGGAGGGCTATGCACTCTAAGAGGAGAAGGAGATGAGAAAAGTGTGCCTTCCCTCTTAGGGGTTTTATAGACCCCCAGCAAAGCAAAACCGCCCAAACCGCTCAAAACCGTCAAAAAAGCGTTGGAGTGGGCCAGAGCTCCCTTCCTGAGCTGTGAGAGCCAGCGCCCAGCCTTCCCGCTGCATCGGCGCCGTCGACGCCGACGGCCGGCTTCATGACCGTGGTCCGGTCAGCGCCATCCAGGCGACCTCTGGTCCGCAGGTCAAAAGCCTTGATCCACGGCTGGTGTCCACGTGCGCCACCGGCCGCATAACCTGGCCCGCGGTCATAAGCCGCGCCCATCGGCGTTGACCGCCGACCCAGCGAGCCGTGACCCGCGCGGTTCGACCCGGCAGCTCCGTGACCTCTCCCAGCGAATCGGCCGCTCAGCGTGACCATCCAGCCGACGTCGGCAGCTCCGGCCGTCGCCGCGACCAGCGCGATCCGCTCCGTGACCATCCGCGACCGTGGACCACCAGGCGCCCGCGGCGGCATGCGCCGCCGCGCCAGCGCTGGCGCTTGCGGCGCCGTGGACCCGGCGCCAGCGTTCCCAGGATCGATCAATAACCTCAAAATATCGCGCACACATACATCGCATTTCGACGGCGTCACTTCAGTTATAATATTGTCTTGTTGAAGATCTTTCTCAAAATCGCGGTTGATGGACTCAAATTTCATTGAAGAATTTGCTATTTTCAAGTATTTGACATATATTTTGGATGGCGAGATAATGTCACCCAAAATAGGGCAATACATCCTCGGAAAATTCGATTCAATCTGGCATTTTGAAATGCTTGATCTAATCACCGATTTCAGCAAACTTACAGTCAAAGCGTCACCGATGAGGCGAACATAGCAACATCAAGCATAGTCATTGCTCGAATGACTCGATCAAGCTATCGAGCATGAAAATGGATCTGATCCGCCAAATGGTCACCAAAGCGACATATTTATAGTCGGTCGGCTTCGTCAAGGCGAATCCAACGAATCCAAGATCACCCAATTCAGGACATCATTAAGGCACCGGATCATCAAATACCGCGTCGATCGGGGGATTCGCGTCCGATGGGAGTGGTTGGAGTTTTCCGCAATTTACAAGGCCACTCCAAAATCTATAAATAGAGCTTCATTCTCCAGACGGAATTTGATTTGAGAAACCAGTCGACCTTAGCGGCGATCTTGCGTCATGCGCCTGCACGAAGATCGAGCTTTTAGGAGATCGAGGACTAGAAAAGACCGTTCTCCTTTCTCACGAAGATCAAGAGGTTGCTCCCAGATCAGTTCTGCTTTTGGGAAACTTCTCCCTTGGGTTGGAGTTGGCCGATATTGTACACACTCGGAATATTGTTTGCCTTACACTCTTCTCCGCGAGAATCAGGACACGTATCTTTGACAAGCAGTGAAAGTTCTGGTGGGCAAGGCCAGTGGTTTCATGGGATCTCGCATCTAGAATAAAATTCCCACGTGTGTTCAAATTTTTACCACTGAGCCCGACCGAGCTTTTAAATGTGCTTAAGGTTGAAATTATCGTTGTGTGCTCGAGCTTGTTTCGAGTTTATTTATGAGTTAGATTCAAATTAGATTATTGAGTTGGTTATTAACTCATTTAATAAAAAAAAAAAAAGTTTAATAAAACTTTTATAAGTAGTTTGTTGGGAAATATACATATGTTATATTAATTAAAGCTTATTAAATCTAAAAAATAAAAATTTAAATAATATTGTTCGCTTGTAATATCATTAAACTTTAATGTATTCATTTATGAACAATATTTATTGAAACATTGTTCTCAATCATATTTATAAAATATTGAGCTCGTTATTAGTTAATTGAACAAAATAAATAACTTCGATATAGGAGCAGCTTATCAAACGTACGCTTTATTTGAAGCCCTATGAAATTGTTTGCTTAAATTTTAGACACGACAAACTTTTTTTTTTTTTTTTTGATCATTTAAGCTATTTTTATGATATAATTCATAGACTAATGTGTTTTGTAAGATTCAAATCTGAGATCTCTGAGAATAAAATAATACCTCAAATAATAGGCTGAACAAAATATGAGCACACAACAAACTTTAATAATTTATGCCTTTTTTATATTTATATTTTTTATTAAGGTGCATTCTGATTTCTCTCAATGGGTTCGATTTTCATTTTAAAAAAATTAGGAGTTTTTACATATATATATATATATATATATATATATATATATATATATATATATATATATATATATATATATATATATATATATATCTAATATATTTTCTTTTTGCAGCTTTATTATTACGTATATATATAAAAAAGGCGAGAACTCACGGATTTGAATGATAAAATGAGTTTATTATTTTATGATATATAAATAATAATAAAGTTTGTAAATTATAGTAAAATGTATAAAATTTTCAAAATCTCAAAAAATTAATTAGAATATTTTAATTTCAATTTACTTATAATTAATCTCAACATAGTTA
Organism: Cymbidium sinense; assembly: GCA_021442155.1. Taxonomy (NCBI): domain Eukaryota; kingdom Viridiplantae; phylum Streptophyta; class Magnoliopsida; order Asparagales; family Orchidaceae; genus Cymbidium; species Cymbidium sinense. Next base: position 70,774,481 of record CM038221.1, on the reverse strand, counting down.
TATATTTTTATTTATTTTAAAATTAATATAATTAATTTAATATTTATTTTAATAGAATTTTAATCAGGGCATTCTGATTAACAATTTAAGTGTGATTGATGAAGATCGTGACTTGTGTGCATCGATTTTTTAAATGAATAATATTATTTGAAATAAATATATAATTAATAAACAGTTTAATGTCCATTTCACAAAAAAATTAATATTTCAATATTTGAAAGTTGAAAGTTGAAAGTTGACATTGACTTTGGGCTTTCACTTAATAAAAAATATTTATTTATAAATCAATGAAAATATTCTAATTAGTGTATTAATTTAGTGCTTAAACTTTAAATTTAAGAGTTTTAATATACAATCTGCTTGAATTTGTAATTTAATTTGCCCAATTAAAAAAAAAATCTAAGTATATTTGTGTTAGCGTCTTTGGAAAAGGTGTGATTAGAGTAGTTCTGCCTTAGCGCTGTTGTGAAGTATGTGTAATTAAAAGAGAACTAGAATTTTAGCATTGAAAACCTGAAGGGGAAAACCAATTTAGCGAGCTTATGTATCTGTTAGAATCTGAGTCTTCGATCTGAGATTACAGTCATATGAGGGAGAAAAACTATGTAACTGATAAGGTTGTAATGGTTCTTTGCGGAGTGGAGATCAAGGACAATTGGCGATGAAAGTGGCCGGTGATGGTGGTTGATGGTCGAGCAGTCTGATGCTTGGAGGATCTTAAGCAGCTTCTTTCTCTTTTGATTCTTCCTCTTCTTCTGACTCTTCTCTTCTTCTTCCTTTCGGACTCTTCTTCTTCCTTATTTCGGACTCTTAGCTTCTTCTTCTTTCGGACTCTTAAACTTCTTCTTCTTCTTCCTTGGACTCTTCCTTTTCTTCCTTGCGGATTGCGGTAGGATCGCGGCAGCGGTGCAGTTGGTGGTTGGCCGGTCTGCTCCTCTCTTCTTTACTTGTTTGACTCCTCTTCACTCCCCCCTTAGCAGCCTCTGTGAGGAATGAAGGCTATTTATAGATGGGAGGATGGGCATTCTTGGAAATTCATATAAGGCCCTCTCCCCATTCGGACGGCTCAGATGATTCTTTTGATCATTTGATGTATTTTAAGCATTTGGATGCCCAAATAAAGTCGAATTATGAGATCTTAGGCTCATTAGATCCATCGAGCTTCGATTTGACTATAAACACTCCATATTTGAGAGTTATTTTGGGATTTAATTGATGTCCCAAAGATTTGATATTTTAAGTCTTGATCTCGGTTTTAACTCAAAATCATATCGCTGACATCAAGATTTGTGCTTTGGTGGTATTTTGAATATCGGTTATATTTTGGATGACATTAATCATCAAAAATATGTAATCAAATATTCGAAAATAATGAATTCTTAAAGCGTCACGGACATGAATCATACATTTTGAGAGAATAAACCATCATAAAAATAAAATTATGATTATGGAAGAAGATGTGTAGCCGTTAGATTTTGAGTTATGGTATTTGGACTCTGAGTTTTGAGGCGTTAGGGGACCCATGACTCCGTGGCCCGTGGCAGTTATGGCTTGGTAGCGGTTTGATAGCCTCATGAAGCGGCCTTCTTATGCTCGAATTGGCGAACGCGTTTTATCGATGGCGGGCAGCGTGAAGAGTATATGGAAGCGTCTGGGCTGCCAGCGCATGTCGCCGGTCAACATGGCCGGTGGCGGATTCGCCCATGAGCATGCCAGACGTCGCGCCATTCCAGCGTGGCAGCCGGTCTCAGCCATTCAGCGTGAGTTCAGTCCGCGCCATTCAGCGTGCGGTCAGATTCCGCGTGGGTTTTAGGTCATGATCGTCCGTGACACCGGTCAAATCGAAGCGGGTGATCTGTGAGCGATGAGCGTCTGAGCGCTCGTCATTAAGGCCCATAGCAAGCATGCGTCTACATAGCGCCTTGAACGCAGAACGGCTCAGCTCCCAGATTTTGGCGGTTTTGAGCGTTGAACCGTTTTGAGGAGTTTTACCATTTGCCATATGGGGTTATAAATACCCAGGATGAAGGAGAGCACACCTTTCCCTCTCCCTTCTTTAGTGAGAGTCTTTTGGAAGCGATCGAAGCGATCGGCGATCGAAGGCCCTGATGCGTCGTGGTTCCGGTTTCCGACGTCGTTCTTGGTCTCGTCGGATCGTCAGGTTAGAAGCGATCAAGGCCCGCGATGCGTCGTGGTTCCGGTTTCCGACCTCGTCCGTTCGAGTCCGTCGGATCGTCACGGGTTAAGGCGATCAGGCCGCGGTCGTGGTTCCGGTTTGACCGTCCGTTCTGGCCCGTCGACCGTCACGGGTTAGGAGGCGATCAAGGCCATGCGTCGTGGTTCCGGTTCACCGACCTTGTCGATTCGCCGTCGGACCGTCAGGGTTAGAGGCGATCAGGCCCAGATGCGTCGTGGATTCCGGTTTCCGACCTCGTCCGTTCAGGTGTCGGTCGTCGGGTTAAGGCGTCAGGCCGATCGTCATTAGTTCCGGTTCGACCTCGTCGATTTCGGCCCGTCGGACCGTCATGATGCGTCGTGGTTCGGTTTCCGACCTCGTCGTTCGGCGTCGGATTATGCGGTTGGGGAAGCGATCAGGCCCGCGGTCATTGGTTCCGGTTTCCGACTCGTCGGTTCGGTCCGTCGGATCGTCGGGTTAGAGCGGTCGCCACCAGCATCGTCGTGGTTCCGGTTCACCACGTCGACCGTCGGTTGGCGATCACGCATGCGTCGTCGTGGTTCGGTTTTCGACCCGTCGGGCCGTCCGGGTTAGAGGCGATCAGCCCGGTACATCGTCGTGGTTCGGTTCAAACCGTCGGGCCGTCGGTTAGGGTGATCAGGCCGGTACATCGTCGTGGTTCCGGTTTCCGACCTCGTCGGTTCGGTCCGTCGGATCGTCAGGTTAGGCGATCAAGCCCGCCGGTGCATACGTCGTGGTTGGTTCACCGCGGCGGACCGTCGGGTTGAAGCGATCAGGCCGCGGTATCGTCGTGGATTCGGCTTTCTCGGACCGTCGTCCGGGAAGCGCGCATGTACATCGTCATTAGTTCCGGTTTCGCCCGCGTCGGATCCCGTCGTTGGGGTGATCAGGCCTACATCGTCGTGATTCCGGTTCGACACGTCGGGCCGTCGGTTAAAGCGATCAGGCCACGTGCATACGTCGTGGTTCCGGTTCACCGGACCGTCGTCTGAGTTAGAGGCGATCCAGACGGGGTTGGCGAATTGTCAGCGATGTGACTGCGAGGTGGTCGTGAGGATTACCGGCGACGATATTGACGGCCTGATGCCGATGATGATAATGGCGGGATACCGAGAAGATGGCCGGCTCAGCGATAGTGGCAAATGATATTATGGCGCAACGATAGTGGTAACCGAGATGCCGGCGATGGTCAGCTCGATGGCCAGCAACGATGGTCAATGCGATGGCGACGGTCAGAAGGCAGGCGATATGATAACCGGCGATGCCGCGTGTGAGGCGATCCGGCAAACGGTAATGGCGTAACCGGCTGGTCAGCCGGCGATCGGCAGTTATAGTTGCGCGCGTTAATTCAGCGAGCGGTCGGCAGTTGAAAAGCTATAGTGGATGGCAATACCGGCAGCAGTGGCCATTAATGATGGTCGTAGCCGGTGAAGATTCCGGCAATAGTGGTGGCCGGCGAAGATTGCCGGCGGCAGTTCAGCGATTGATAATTGATGTTTTGTTACCGCGTTATGGATATAATTGAATCCGTGAGGATTTTGACCCATCAGTTGTTTGTCAAGGTGTTGATGATTAACTTTAAGTACAAAGTTTTGACCTTTCTAGGTTATTGGTGAATATTATTCGTCGACGCTAACTTGTATGGAAAGGCGTGGGAAGTCCAAGGACCACCTTTCACGAGTTGTTTGTCGAGTTTTTTTGCTCGATGGCGTGCTTGCGTATGGAAGAGGCGCGGAAGTCCTGGACCTTTTGACCTTTCACGGGTTATTAGTCGAGTTTTACTCGATGGCGTTAACCCGTATGGAAGAGTGCGTGAAGTCCAGCGTTTTTATTTTATCTTTAGTCGAGTTTTTGGCGTTAACTGTGATGTCATATTGGGTGGATGGCTAGCGACAATAGCGATGATGGCCGATGCGGCGATAATTGCAGCGGTAGCCGGCGCAGTAGTGGCGCGGATAACCAGCGGCAATAGTGAGACCGCGAATTCAGCGATAGTTAAGCGGTCCAGCGAGCAGTAGTAGAGTGCGGTTATAGTAGTTCGGCCGGCAAGGGCGGTCAACGGCAGCAATGTAATAGTTGTCAGCGTGTGGCCAACGTCGGATGTCAGATGAGATAACCGGCGATAATGTGATGTAGCGAGATGCCGGCGATGTGTAGCGGTGCAGCGGTAGATGGTGGTCCGGCGATGACCCATCAAGGTTGTTTGTCGAGTGTTATCGGCGTAATATGAGTTACAAAGTTTGACCTTTCACGGTTGTTTAGCTTTGCGATGACGTGCTGAATATGGAAGAGTCGAGAGTCCACCAAGGGCGTTTTGACCTTTCACGGGTTGTTTGTCGAGCTTTTCGATGGCGTGCTGCGTATAATCGCAGAAATCCAGACGTTTTTCCAGCGGCGGCCAGCGTCGGTAGTTGCGAGGATGACCACGATGATAGTGGTGGCCGGCGGAGATTCATAGTCGGGCCGGTAACCGGCAGCAGTGGTAATTAAGCGGTACCGACGGTTAGCAAACGGGGTGGTGGCTGACAATGGCGGCAGTAATTCGACGGTGGCAAGTCGGTAATGGCAGCGGATGGCCGGCGACAATGGTGATAACCGGAGATTGCCGGCGATGGTCGGCATGTGGCGATGGTAGTCGGCGTGGTGACCGGCAATGATGATTTTGACCCATCGAGGTTGTTTGAGTGTTATCTATATTAACGTCTTGAGTGGGTACAAAATTTTGACATTTCAGGTTGTTTGTCGAGCTTTTGCTCGATGACGCGCTGCGTCTGAAGATCGCGAAGTCCACCAAGGGCGTTTTGACCTTTCTGGGTTGTTTGTGAGCTTTTGCTCGATGACGCTGCGTCTGGAAGATCGCGAGATCCACGGGCGTTTGACCTTTCACAGGTTGTTTGTCGAGCTTTTGCTCGATGACGTGCTGCGTCTGGAAGATCGCGAAGTCCACCAAGGACATTTTGACCTTTCTGGGTTGTTTGTCGAGCTTTGCTCGATGGCGTTAACCCGTCTGGAAGAGATCGCAGAAGTCCACCAAGGGCGTTTTGACTATCTGGGTTGTTAGTGTGTACTCGATGGTTAACGTATGGAAGAGGTCGAATAGTTGTATGAGCTTAGCGAGAGTTGACTATTGATTTTTCTTTTCATTGGTGTTGCTGACTTGCTTATCTTTTGAGATTAAGAGTTGCCCCCCAGTTCTCGATAGAATCTGAAGGAACAAAGTTTGATGAATTTTCATTCTTCGCTTGCGCTCTTTAAAAGCTTGAAATGCTCCACCTCGATGGTGGTTTTGATCTTGTTGGGAAACTTGGTGCGTACAAGATGAAATAATGGGAATCGACTTCCCCGGCAGTTGTTGCGTCTTTGGAAAACCAGTCAGGTGAGTGAAAGTTTTCTTAGCCTTGTTGAAGTCAGACACACAGGTAATTAAAAGCGAACAAAGAACCGAATTTTAACGTGGAAACCTCGAAAGAGGGGAAAAAACCTGATAAAAGCTTCCATGTATCTGTTCCAGTCTGAGTCTTCATCTGAGATTACGCTATGAGGGAGGAAAAGCAGTATGTAACAACGATAAGGTTGTAATGGTTGCTGGCAGCAGGTGGAGATGCAAGGACAATTGGCGATGAAAGTGACCGGTGATGGTGGTTGATGGCCGTCGAGCGAGTGCGACCTTGCTTGGAGGATCTTCAAGCTTGAGCTTCTTCTTCCTTTAGATTCTTCCTCTTCTTCCTGACTCTTCCTCTTCTTCCTTCGGACTCTTACGCTTCTTCCTTTGGACTCTTCCCTTCCTTCTTCGGACTCTTAGCTTCTTTCGGACTCTTCTTCTTCCTTGCTTGGACTCTTCCTTTTCTTGCTTGGGCTTGATTGGGATCGGACAGTGGCCAGTAGGTGGTTGACGGCCAGGTCGGCGGTGGCTCTCCTCTTCTTCTCACTTGTTTGACTCCTCTTCACTTGGCTCCCCTTCAGCAGCAGCTTTACTCGTGAGGAATGAAGGCTATTTATAGATGGGAGGATGGGCATTCTTGGAAATTCATATACCACTCCCTCGATCGGACGGCTCAGGATGATTCTTTTGATCATTTGATGTATTTTAAGCATTTGGATGCCCAAATAAAGTCGGAATTATGAGATCTTAGGCTCATTAGATCCTCGTCGACGCTTCGATTTGACTATAAACACTCCATATTTGAGAGTTATTTTGGGATTTAATTGATGTCAAAGATTCCAATGATATTTTAAGTCAATCTCGATCGGTTTTAACTCAAAATCATATCGTTTCGACGTCAAGATTTGTCTTTGGTGGTGGTATTTTGAGAGCCATATCAATTTGATTTATGAACGAGTTAATTCAGAGTATTTTTAGATTAAAATTTAAATCACATATTAATTATACTATTCATTGTTTTTTAAATTTAATTATCATTAGAACTCAATTTTTTTAAAAATTAAAGGCTTATTTCCGATCAATTTTATTTTAGATTTTTTATTTGTAGTTATTTTTTAAAATGTATTTTATATTTTTAAAATAAAACATTTTATTTTAAAAATACACAAAATAATTTTAAATATTTTAAATATATCACTATTAAATATATTTTATTTTTATTCAAAATATGAGATTTCCGTATCGTATGGTCCAACTCATTTACCCACTCACCGACAAAATAATATTTTTATTAAATATGTGCAATATAAATATAAATATTAAATTCTATGTATAGCTTGAAATTCAAAATCATTTGCATTTGTATGTGTATGGCTCCTCTTCGAATTTATGATTAATGTTCACAAAGTCTATTTACTTAGATATATAATCAATAAACTTAGGGTGGTCTATTTGAGATTATTTTTATTTTATTAATTTATTTTTATTTTATATTATTTTTTAAAATATATTTATTTGATGTGTTTTATAAACATTTTAAATATTTTTATAATGATTATCATATCAATTATATTTTAATTTGAAATAAAATATAATAAATATAAATGATTTCAAATAAGCTCATAATTATTTTTTTTTGAGATTTTTTTATGTTTTTATTATTGAATTAATTATATATTGAGCATTTAAACTAAAAAAGTAGAATAAATCATTATTGAAATTTTCTTTCAAATTTAGAATTTGTTCAGAAAAGTTATAATTTTTTGAAAATCTGATTGTAAAGTTGATGTGAATAAAGATTTTTGAAAAAATTCTTATTAATGTTACAAATATTTTTCTTTTTGAAAAATTTAAATAATAATTTTCCGATAGTCATTATATTATAATATCTTTGATTCTCAAAATAATTTTTTATCACAAAAATTTCTAAAAATCAGCCAAAAAGCTAATAGCTAAATAAAACTATATTAATTTATGTCTGTTTTTTAAAAAAAGTAAAGCAACCAGAAAATTATTCCATTATCTTAATGATCCATTTAATTTCATGATAAATTTTGTTGGTTGTTAAGAGATTAGCTTAAAAAGGATCTAATAATTAATATTTCATTATTATAATTTTAAGAAAGTATTACTATTAATTATGCTAATTTTAGATGAACAATAATTAATACAGTTGAATCGGACAACAAGCCCATAAGTGTTGAACATTAGGGTCCTCAAGTACAGAATTATTTAAATAAAATTTTAAAGCTTTAATTATTTAAAAGCTTCGCATTAATTTAATGACATAAAAAATTTGATCTTCATAAAATTATTATTAAACTTTCAAAAAAAAAATTTACATTAATATTCTTTTTTACTCAATGATTTTTGATTCAATGAAACTTGGAAAGATTATTATTTATTTTAATCTTTAAAATATTAGCATTAATTTTTGTTACTTTTATAATGGTTAATAAGAGTTGCTTAAGAAATTTGGCAAAAATACTTCAAATTGTTGAGAAAATGAGTTAGTTAATTTGAAATAAATGAAATATTAAAATTAATTATTTATTTTAAAATAAAATGAATGAATTTTTAAATTTAATTTATTTAATTAGTACCCATTGAAATTTTTATATAAATTTTTTTTTTACATAAACATTCCGACATTTGTAATTTCTGAGAAAAGCAGGGGCGTATATGGAACACGAAAACCTAGAGACCGTAACGGGCGAAAGAAATGTGCCACGTGGACCCCACCCCCACGTTATCCCCGTCAATTCGGGGGCCGTAGTTCTTTATCCGACACTCCACGCTTTCTCCTCTCTCACCCCTCTCTCTCTCTCCTCCGCGTTTCCCGCCAAAATTTCCCGCCATCTCAGGCCATCGTCAGCCGTCCGATGACGCGGGAAGGACTGCGGCCGCTCCCCTTCGTCGCAGCCGGGCCCGGTCGGCGGGTACGTGGCGGGGGTGCGTGTTGGAGAAAAGAGGGGTGAGGTTATAAAACTCCCGACAAGGACTTGCTCCGAATATTTACGACGGTCACTTTTTTTTTAATATTATAAAATGGAAAAGATTAAATAAAGCTTTGGCTGTCCTTTCTTTTTATAGATTCATGATATATAGTACGTCAAAATTTAATAAAATGCCGCGTTGTCCACTAATTTGATAATTTTTTTTTTAATTGGGCTTATGGGCTTTCTTAATATGAGGTGTTTTTTTAGTTTTGTTTTAATAATTAAGCATTTTTCACTTAAGTCAATTGAATTTTATGTAATAATGTTTTGTAGGACATATTTTTGAGATATTTTAAAAGAAATTTATTTATTTTATTTGATGGCACAACTCTTATAAAATTAGGTTTTTTTTGTCTTTTAAGACTAATTTGTTTTTTTTTGTTTTTTTAATTAAAAGTATTAATTTGATGAATATTATTTTCAATGTACAAGATTTTTGCATAAGGGTGAATCTTAATTTCATTTTATATGAGAAAATTAAGGTGATTAAAGTTACATTAAAAACTTTCTTTGAGAGTGGCTTAACAATTATAACTTTTAAGAGAGCATGCCCACCCCCTAATCTCTCTTTTGTAAGAAGCAAAATCCATTTAAGATTAATTTATTTGTGAATCTAGATGTGATACTAAATGAAATTATATAGCTTTTCAAAAGTTAAGATGGTTTGATATGTTTGTGTCAAAGAATTAAGATGTGAGATTGTTGATGAAATTAATAGAGTTTTCTCTCGAGCTTGTAGATCCTTCTATAAGTTATATTTTTTTGTTGGTTTCTCTCTTTTTTAAGCATGGTTGACAAGCCAACAAATTAAAGATGCTTTGTTTAACCCTAAACCCTAAACAATGAAAATACCCATAGCTCGAATAAATATGGCTCTAATTTTTTTGCTTCTTTCATAGATATATTGGAAGAAGAAATTTTTAAAATAAGTCTAATTTAAAATATAATTAGTAATTTAAATATCTTAAAAATAAAATTTAAATATAAGTATAATCACCCGTTTATCGGACGACTTACATAGAATTAGTTTACACGACTTATAATATTATTTTAAATTATTTTTATATCTAAGTTCATATAAGTTACATGTAAATGTCAGTTTAGCAGGCACTAAATATAAGTGAATAAATAAGCGTTAATCCCATACCTATATTTAAATTTTATTTTTAAGATACTTAAATTATTAATTATATTTTAAATCATACTTATTTTAAAAATTTCTTCTATATTGGAACCTAATTCATCTAATAGATATACATCTAGGCACTCTTATAAGAATCCTGACATGGTTAAACACTTTGCCTAACTTTAACATATAAATAATAGCATGCCAACTAATTATCTAAATATAACTCTATTATTTTTTCTAACATATTCTACAATATTATCTCTTAGCCTCTTGTTAGTAGGCTTAAGTTGATTCTTCTTTTTATTACACACCTATCCCATGATATATGAATAATAAAAATATTATTGATGATGTTGCTTTAACATTTGAGATTATGAAGGGATATAATATACTCCAATCCTTATAAGTTTTATGTGCCAAGATTGAATTATACAAAGCATTTGATTGATAAGTGATCTCATTTGTATATATCAATGAATTGATACCTAAATATTAATAATACATTTTTTTCTATTATTATTAATGAAGAACTTTAAAGCTAATTTATTTCTACTTATGGCTTAATACAATGATATCATATCTTTCTTTTCACTTCACTTTTTTCATGAACACCTTCAAGTATTTGCTCATAGTATATACATTCGAATATTTTACCTCATTGTGTTTCCAACATTGATAATAGTAGAAAAATCTTAATTTGGCTTGCATTGTATTTACACTTTGATTAAGTATGTGGAAGTGTAATCCATTATAACTCAAATCTATTATAAATTTTCATAAAAAAATTATAATTGACTTAACGGACAATAGAGCATTTGACTAGATTTTATTGACTTAATATATCATGAATCTATAAAGGAAAGGATAACGAGAGCTTTATTTAATCTTTTTCAATTATTTTAGCACTAAAAATATATAATAATTATAAAAATTTGTAGAAAGTCCTCGTTTGGTGTTTTCTAATCTAACCCCTCTTTTCTCCATCATCCCACCACATGTCAGTTGATTGGGTTTTGCTACAAGGAAGATGAGAGATCACAATCGTTATCGTGTCATCAGATGACTAAAGATAGCCTAATATAGTAATAAAATATGATAGAATTTCATTTTCTATCACATCTAGATTTAAGAATAAGTTTATTTTGAATGGATTTTTCTTGTTACACATGCAAATGTTCATATTATTTAATGATTATAGTTTATAATTAGCTTCAATTAAAATTAATTATTTGTTATTTCATTGCTAATACTTATAAAAATGGATTTAGTCATTCCAGATAAGTTTAAGTACTGACATCGATTGTTAGTTTTAGATTTTAAGATAAAAGATTATAAGAGGAAAAATAAATCAAATTATTTTTCTAGGATCAGATGGGGACACTTAAAAAATATAAATAAAAATATTTTTAAGAGCAAACTACAAGAGCTTAGAATTTGGGATGTTTATAAGGAAGCTAATATATATGTGGAAAAGGTAGCAAGTGAAATTAAGCAAGTTGATAAGAAATAAGAAGGATTGCTATAAAACTTGATTTAGATGTAAAAACTAGGAGAATTGGGAGAGTTATAAAATGACCTATAAAGATTCTAAGAAAGCAATATATGATACAAAAAATTTAGCTTTTAGTGATTTATACAATAGATTAGATACTAAAGAAGGTGAAAGATGTATGTATAAGTTAGCCAACCAAAAAGATAGGAGAAGTAAAGACCTAGTTCAAGTGACGTGTATTAAGGATGAAAATAATAAAATAATTTTCTTAGAAAAGGATATTGAAAATAGGTAGATGAAGTATTTTGATAAACTTTTCAATGAAGGATCTGAAGTACAATTGATTTTAGATAATACCCTTAACATAAATAGAGAATGTTATTTTTATCAGATTAGTAAATGAAGTTAGAGAAGCTTTAAAGAAAATGAAATGTGGAAAAAAGTAGGACGATGATATTCCAATTGAAGTGTGGAAATGTTTAGGAGATCAAGGAATTTCTTGGCTTACAAATCTTTTAATGTTAAAGACTAAAAGATGACGATGAGTGGAGAAAGAGTTTGTTGATTCTATATATAAGAATAAAGGTGATGTGCACAAAATTCTACAATGATTTAATGTTATACATGTAGAATTATAGATATTATACATTTGTTAAGAGGTTTGATGGAGAAGTATAGAAAGAAAGTGACTACATATGATATTTATTGATTTAGAAAGCTTATGATAAAGTTTCAAGAGATATTCTTTGGAGTGTTCTAGAACATATAGGAGTTAATATTGGTTATATTCAAGTAATTAAGGATATGTATACTTGAGCTATCACTTGTGTCCAAATACAAGGAGGATTGAGAAAATATTTTCCTATTTCAGTTGGATTACATCAAGGATCAACTTTAAGCCCTTATCTCTTTGCTTTAGTTATGGATGTTCTTACTAGGCATTTACATGAAGATGTACCTTGGTGTATGCTTTTTGCTGATGACATTATTCTTGTTGATAAGACTAGAGACGGAGTCTAAGAGAAACTTGAATTATGGAGGTCAACATTAGAGTCTAAAGGTTTTCGTTTAAGTAGATCTAAAATTGAGTATATGGAGTGTAATTTTAGTGGTAGAAGTTGTAGTGGTAGTGTTGTAACATTAGATGAACAAGTTATTAATAAGAGTGAGCGATTTAGATATTTAGGCTCTATTGTTCAATATGATGGTGAAATAGATGGAGATGTTATTAGTAGAATTCAAGTTGGATGGTTGAAGTGGAGGGATGCATCAGGCCTATTGTGTGATAGAAAAGTTCCACTTAAACTTAAAGGAAAATTTTATAAGATGGTGGTGAGACCGCAATGACTTATGTGCGAATGTTGGCCAATAAAGAGAAGCATAAGACTAAGTTAAGTGTTCTTGAGATGAGGGGCGTTTAGGTGGATGAGTGGCTTTACTCTTAGAGATAAAATGCGAAATGAGTATGTTCGGGAAAAAATTGGAGTAGCTCCAATGGTAGATAAGATTAGAGAGAGTCGCCTTAGATGGTTTGGCCATATAAAATGTTGGTCGTCCGATGACCCGGTTAGGAGATTAGATGCATTAGATTTACCTTATGTTAAGAAAGGTAGAGGTAGACCTAAAAAGACTTGGTTAAGATGTATAAAAAATGACCTTAGTATACTTGAATTAAATGAGAATTTGTCAAATAATAGGACACAATGGAGACAAAGGATTCATGTAGCTGACCCCACTTAGTAGGATGAAGGCTTGTTGTTGTTTTGTTGTTGATTTGTTATTTCATTGCTAACTTAGATTGATTCTATCAATGGCGTTTAGCTAAGGTAAAGATATTTTCAACAATATTAATTATAAAATGATTAGACAATACCTAAATCTTACTCATTTAATCATTCTAAACAATCATTACAAGTGAATAAATAAAAGCTTGATTGTGGACTCTTATTTGAGCTTTTTTTAAGTTTGGAGCTACTAAAGATTGTCACATTTTGTGGCATTTTGTAGCAAAGGCTTTAGAATTGCTACTAAAAACCCTTTTAGTAAAATCTATTGTTAATGATCATTTATTACTAATTTGATTCATAAAAATCATAGTCTAAAGAATTCTTTTTAGAATGTATTTGTAGCATCTACTTTTGCATGAAGAGTTATGCTAGATCTCATAGATTAGGTTTACCCAAACGCTTGGTTCAAGAAGCTTAGTTTAGAAATAACTTATTTCCTTGGATTGTGTCAAGTATTTATGCCCTATGTATTATTAATCGTAAGGTTAAATTCTTGAATTATTATTTGTGTGCTGGTAACCAACCTTGATGAACATAATTTGTATTATTTTTATTGCTTATTACCCATTTTCTTATAGATTGTTAGTCTTTGTCACATTCTTTTTGAAGAAATTCTATTGCACGATGAACAATTAAACATGTATTTTCTATCTCTGAGAAACTCACAAATGATATATATAATTAATACAATTTAAATTTTATAATTTTATTCTAAGTGTTTGTAATATTGTTGACTTATACTTTATTTTTAAATAGGGAGGAAATGAACATTCCTATGTTGATTGAAGTTTTGAGAGCCAAAGGAGACATTTTTTTTTAGAATTTGATAATATCATTGCATTAGTTTTTAAAAATTGTTTAGAGACTATTATTATTATTATTATTATTATTATTTAGTGTTTGATTATGGTGTACTTTAAACTACGAATGATAAAATTATTTTGATACATATTTCAAATTAAATGTAAATGATTTTATTCAGATGATTAGTTTCATATGAAGATAAATATTTTATGATTGTTGATTTTTATTATTTTTTATCATTTTGAAAATATAATTAAAGTTTTATATAATGTTCTTATTTTTTTGATATTGATGATTTCGGCAGTGAAGTATAAATTTATTTAATGAATATAATTATTAATTTTTTTTTAGTTTTTATTAGTGCATTGTTAGTAATAATGTACAGTTACAATATCCTCAATTATCTAATATCATTATGTACTTGAATTCATTGGTTATCTAATTGTTAGAATGGGGAGAGGAAGAGAAGTTTTAGCTTCATTAAATTTTTTTTTTTAATACAACAATATGTTATAATTTTGCTATTTTGAAATTTAGAATATGTTAATCTTCACTATTGTAACATAAAATCACCTAACATTTTGTTTGGATATTTGAAATTTCATCTGTGAATTTTTATTTATAAGACAAGTGAATCTATCACTAAAAAATTAATTATAATTATTACGGAAGATTCGAGTCGGTAGAGTAGGAGAATTCGATGTTTTAGTATTATACAAAAGTTCCGCACACACAGTAGCAAAGTTTGAGAGAATTCAAGATTTTTATGTGAAACTCAAAAAGGGAAAAACCATGGACTAGGCCCATTTAAAAATAATTTTACTATATCAACTTATGTTATAATTATTATCCTTTCTCCAAAGTTGGAGAATGATAGCTTACAAGAATAAGTTTTATGACAAACTTCACTAGATTAGTGACGAATGCCTTACTTGAGATGGTAGTTTGATGATCCGACGATAACGATCGAGCAATGGTCGGACGGCGATGGGTAGTAGCTGGAAATGGTAAACGATGGTGGTGAATGGTGGAGCATTAATCGATGATTGATGATTTGGTGGTGATGATATGATAAAACCGTGTCAGCAGCGGAGCGATAAGTGGCGGCGGCGGCATTGGATGATCCGGTGGATTTAGATCCGACGGTGGTAACACGAGGTGGTGACCGACGGCGATAGTGAGTGGCGATGACCGACGACGATGATGATCAGCGGTGGTGGCCGACAGTGGTGGTCGTTGGCGATGGCGATGGCGGCGATATATGGCGATAATACAATGCGCGGTGGGCCAGCGATGATCCGATAATGGTTGGCCTGGCGATTATCTTTTGAGATTTTTGTCTCGAGCTCTCACATCTCTTTCGATTCGTATGAAGAATAATGGGCTATTTATAGATTATGAGAGTGACGTTTCTGTAAATACAGATAAAATCTAAATAATTTTTCGATCATCTATTGTATTTTAAGTATTTGAATGTTCAAATGAAGTCATAATTAAGAGATCTTATGCTTGTTAGATCCGGCTCGTTAAGATGCTCGATTTGACTATAAATACTCTATATTTATGAGCTATTTAGGATTCGACTAATATCCCAAAATTTTCAATTATATTTTAAGTGCTTGATTTGGATTAGTCTTGACTCAGAATCAGATTATTTTCAATATCAAGATTCGTGCTTCAATTAGTAGAATTTTTAGTGACATATCAAAAGTATTTATTGAAATATTAATGGAGTAAGAAATAATGAATTTTTTTAAAATATTTTTATTTATAAAATATATGTATTTATTTTTATAAACTTACTTTTTAGAGTATTTAATTTATACAAGTGAATCGATAAACTTTTTTTTTAAAAAAATTGTATCAAAAATAGCAATTTTAATTAGGGCTGCAAATGAACCGAGCATCCAACAGTCTACTCGTGGCTCAGCTCAATTAGAGCTCTTTCATCTTAGTTTGATTAACTATTCAAATTACATTTTTGAAATCTCGATTCTTAAATGACGAGCGAATAACTATCATTCGGTTCGTTTATGTTCGTGACATTATCATTTAAAATTTCACTAAAGAAGATTATTTCGATTACTCGATTAAGGCTTGTTTGTGAACAATATTATTCAAATTATAATTTTTTATATGCTTAATAAGCTTTAATTGATACAACTCATGTATATTTCTCAACAAGCTGCTTGTGAATAAGCTCGATTAAGGATTGATTAAAGCACATTTATTTTATTAAATGAGCTGCTCATTAACAAGCTCGATAATCCAATTTGAACCGAGCTCCTGAACAAACACCAATCGAGCTCGAGCTCGATAATGGCAAACAAGCTCAAGCTTAAATACTATTCTTAAAACTCAAATCAAGCTTGAACTCAATAATATTAAACAAGCTCAAATTTGAATACACACATACTCGAATCAGCTCGATTCGATTGCAGCCCTAATTTTAACCACTAGTAAAATAGCAACGATTCAATCCGCTACTATACTATCATAATTTTAGCCGTTAAACTATCTGTTATAAATACACTTTTAAATATCTTCTCAATAATTATTAAATTGTTATTAAAATCTTTTACAGTGAAAAACAAATATAACAATTTTGCAGTGATTTTTAAGAATCACTGCGAAGATTTTTGTAGAGATTTAAATCGTCACAAAATCTCTTTAAAAATCTACTATAGATATTATTTTTGTAGCGATCTCATAAAAAAAGTCAAATACATAAAGTATACCCGAAAGATCCACATGTGCCAAAAAACTCAGACACACGTATGGAACTTGAAGAAGATTAAAATAATGTCAACACGTGTGCGTCCTATTCACCGTCATTATTTTTTTTTTCTTCTCTTATAAAATATTAAATTTTTTATTAAAAAATAATTGTTCTGCCTAAATATAATTTTAAATATAGATTTTATAAGTATATTCTTCGAACCATATCTGGGAGATAAATAAAATATCTGCTTTAATTTTATGGAATATATATATATTTAAAATATAAATGTATTTATTTTCTAGAAATTATGTAAATATAATAAAATATTTAGATTTATTTATGTTGACTTGCTGTATGGTTTAGGCCTGCGTCTAAAACAAATGTTTTTTTTTTTTAATTTATTTATTTTGTATTTATTATTATTATTTTTTTGATAAGTGAGTCGATAAGGATAATAAATGTAAGCACACTTTATACAATCAATCGTGAGTCATTATATTAGGAGTGAGGCCCGGACATGTGCCCATATTCCACAAAATATCAATTATTATGAGTACTTGGATCATTTTTTGTTTTGTATTTATATTATTTTTAAAATTCTATTTATTTGAGTATTTTTTAAATTATTTTATTTTTTGTTCTTAATAATAAATAATATTATTTTTGAAAATACTTAAAATATTTTTTAGATGTTTTGAATATTTCTAAGAATAATTATTACCATCAAACATATTTTTTAAAAATATAAATAAAGAATATTATATGCATAACATATAATTCTTATGCATTTACATATCTAACAAGTTTAATATTTATAAATATATCACTTTTTATGTTTGAAAATGTGAATTTTACTTTAAAAAAAGTACTAAAGGTGCTACTTTTATAGTAGTATTAAAAATTTGAGTGCTATATATATAAATATTAACATATAGATGTTAGATATGTAAATGCACAAGAATTATATGCTATATATATATGTAAATGCTTCTAAAATAAATATATAAGAAAATAAACATAAAAGTGATTTTCAATTTTTTAAAATCAACTCATTTTGGATAATTGAGGGTATTGACAAGACAAATTTAACAAGTCTAAGATCTCTCAAATTAGACATCATTAATGCAATCAACTATTAATATAATATCTCATAATCAAGGGCATCATTCAAGGCGATCCAATGGAATGATTTGAATTTCACATATATTTATATAAAATGTTATTGCCATAATCTATAAATAAGCACTTATCCTTCACATGACAGGGCTTAAAGCTCAAGATTTAATAGAGCTCTAAAGGTTTGAAGAATCCCTAAGCACCACCATTGGATCATTGCCATCACTAGATTACCGCCTGAATCAAATCATTGCCTTACTGCTACCTGATTATCATCACTAGATCATCAACTGCCTAATATTGTTAAACAGCAGATCAACCACCATCATTGAATAATCGTTCGTTAGAACCCCGCCCAACTATCATCAACGGACTGTCACTCAATCGTGTTGCTCGATTATCGTGTTGAAATGCTATCAACATCAAGCTACCCCATCAAATTGCCAACTCTAACCAGTATCATTAGGCCACTATAGTCCAACTACCATTCAATCATAGTCATTTGCCTATATTAACTCTGATTGCTCACCCTTTGATGATCAATTACGATTCTCCATCTTCTAACACGTAATTATAATCTCCCATCCTCAAATATCTGACTATGGTCACTCATCTGTATTGCTTGATTACAACCTTTCATCCTCAAATGAATGATAATGATTGCCAGACCTTCACCACTCAATTACAATCGTCAAACCTTAATCACCAAATTATCCAACCACTTTCATCAGATTATTGTCACCCGACTACCATCTCTTCCTTATATTCGCTTGACCATTATCGTCCATTTATGATCTTCTGATCATCATCATCTAATTATGCTTTACTATATATCTAATTAGTTTCTTTTAATCACTATCACCTCAGCACACTAACAAGTGCAAGTTTTCTTTCAAATTAAAATTAAAATTTAACAAGTGAATAATCATATCAATTGTGGCTTGCTCTTAAAGTGTATTATTAAAATCATAATTTAAATTTTATTTTTATATCTTGACATACTTTTTTGAATAAAAAAAATCCCTATTGCGATAATTCTGTGATATTAAAACTTAAGTTTTACTAATAAATTTTATTATTTTTCAAAAAATCATGACAAAGATAAATTTTTTTTCTCAATCAAAATTATTAAAATATAACAGCTGTAAATGGCTAGTCTATTAGGACGAACATTTAATAGCCTCTCATGGAAGTGATGTTCGTTCAACCCATTTCATAGTGATATTAAGTGGCCAAATAAATGGTTCACATGCACATTTATTTCTCCCGGCTTATGAGGGATTTCATTATTGTTGAGAAATTATTATTTATTTTTCATACCATTTAAATATCATATAATTTTAAAAAAGTTAATATAATTATAATGCAATTAATTATCATGATAAAAATAAAAAAAATTAAAAATAAATAATAATATATTATTTAATATAATAGAATGATATATGATTTTTTAAATATTTTTA
Organism: Cymbidium sinense; assembly: GCA_021442155.1. Taxonomy (NCBI): domain Eukaryota; kingdom Viridiplantae; phylum Streptophyta; class Magnoliopsida; order Asparagales; family Orchidaceae; genus Cymbidium; species Cymbidium sinense. Next base: position 70,755,390 of record CM038221.1, on the reverse strand, counting down.
ATAATTGTATACTTATACTATTAAATTTTAATATATTTTATCGAGATTGCTCACAAGCTAATGAGTTGAGTCAGGGATAGCTTGAACTGAACTTATTATCTTATAGAGTTCAACTCACGAGTCATTTCGGAGCACTCTTTGTCCCTACATATAGTATAATGAGTTTTTGAAAAAAAAGTATTAAATATATTTTATTGATTAATTTTTTACCAAACTTTTTATTAAATTAAAGGGTGATTTAGTTATTTATTTTTATCATTTTTGAACTTCTTATAAAATTTAAATTAAGTTATCTTGAAGTCATGATTAAAGAAAATAATTTAATATCTGCAAGCTTTTTTTGCACAGACGATAATGGTTAAAATTTACGATTATTAAGTAGGTTAATTTAAATAAATGTTTTGATAAATACTTTAAAATGCTAAATAACTAACTTACACTTTGATTTAATTAAAGTTAAATGAAAGAGTCAACAAAAGGGTGGTAATTATTTCATTGTGACACAATTTAAAGGATAAATAAAATAAAATAAAAATTTATTAAGTAATGAGAAAATCTAGAATTAAGCATGCAAATATATAACATTTTTTTTTAAGAATGGGGATAGAGTCAGAGTCTATTTGGAGTAATTATAATTATCTAAAAAATAATAATAAAATTATTATAAAAAAAGTCGATGTTTAAAAAATTATAATGAATATTATAATTTTTATTTGTTTTAAAAAAGTTAAATAATAATTTTTTGATAATCATATCACACAGTCAGGCTAAATTAGAAAATATAAATTTTTTATTATAGATTCTTCAAAATATGAACAGAATAAAAACATAACATTTGATTTCAATTTGTGTGGCACAAAGATGCAAAAAAAATAAAAAGGGTTTAAAATCCATTTTTTTAAGGCCAAATTCATTCTTTTACAGAAATACCACATAATTCTTATTTTTTGCATATTTAATTCCTAGAATTTGATATTAATTATATATATATATGAATGATTTATATGTTTTTTTAGGTAAATATTAAATATTAGATATTAGATATACAAATATATAAAAATTGTGTGATATGTATGTAAATCCCCCATTTTAAAAAATATATATATTAAATATCATGCTAGACAAATATGTTTATACTCCGAAATTCCCATTATTTATAAAAAAATGAATTATAGAATTATGGAATGTGTGTATTTATTTGGAGAATTTATATGCCCACCACATGATTCATATTTATTTACATATCTAATATCTAAAATTTGATATTTATATTCCTAACTCTTAACATTCTTTTTAAAAGTAAAAACATATTTTTATGCATAAGTACTAGAAATATAAATATTAAATTTTTATTGTTAGACGTATAAATACATAAAATTATGTGCTTTCCAAAAAAAAAAAAAAAAAAAAAAAAAAAAAATCGCATCAGAAGGATCAAATGAGATAACAACGGAACAACAAATACTGTTGAATGGCAAGAAATTAAAATCTATCAGTGTTTCTTCTGTCACCAGATTGAACAGATTATGGCTGTGTAAAACTAAAAAGGTTTTAATCAGTGACTGAGGATAAGACCACGCAGAAAACTAGATGGTGAATACACTTTACCAGAAAATGATTCACGTGAAAAATAGAATATCTCACTCATGCCGAATCTGGACATGCAGGCATTCTACTTTGCTCGTAGTTTTGGCGATCGATTCCCTTCGTTCCACAACCTTTGGCTCTATCACTGGCTTTTGCTCGCGAGGAACAAATTCAAATGGACGTAGGGGTGCAAGAAGAGATTCAACTTGTTGAAGAAGTACTTTGTGTCGGCACCAATCCACCTCTTATTGAGTGAAAGCGAAGGATTTCAGATTTACAGCAACACATCATTAGAGACTTCGTTTATGCTTCTTGATATTTGAAGTGGGTAGAGAAAGAGCTATCCTATGTAAGAATTATGTACTTAAATCTCATTGATTAAGAGAGAGTTTGATCGATTGTTTATGGACCATTTGATCAAATAAAATGTCTCTTCATAGAGAAACTACGGGTACTCTTCCTATCCTTTAATGTGTAAGTGTCTCTCCATTAAGATAATTATATGAAGAACATTTAGGTGAAGTAAGAGAAATCCTAGTTTCACAAATTCAAAAGAGCTTATGACAAATCAAGATATGTGATTTGTTTATTAAGTGAAGTTTTGTGAAAGTCACTTTGTTCAAGATTTTAGGTTTATGAGTTTATACGATTATATTGTTTGAATGATTAAGAAAAGAAATTTTAACGAATATAATCAAATTTCTTACAAGCGGTATCATGGCAAGGTTTATGAACTTAAGATTTTCCGTTTAAGATACTTTTATCTGAGATTACTTTTAATTTCGCATCCATGGCACTTTGTCATATTATTATTTAGGGGCTGTTTGGTTGCTTGCATTTGAAATATAATATAAAAAGAATGTAATGTAAAAGGAATGCAGTGTAAAATGATTAATTTATAGTTGTTTGGTTGAGAGCTTTACAAATTCATGAATTTGTTTTTTTTTTGTTTGGTTGACAAAATATAAAAGAGAAGGTTTTGACATGTGGCTGGCGGCGGCTGCCGGCGGTCATGGCGGCGGCGAGCGGCAATGCGACTGGCGGCTGGCCGCCCGTATTTACTTTATTGTGTGTATTTATTCGCTTCATCGGCGAATTCAAATCTAACCTTTCTGATATATTTGAAATACGCTGTAATTTTACTTTACTTGCAACCAAACGCTTGAAATGTTCAAAAGTGTGTATTTAGAATCTGATTAGTATTTCAAATCGCAAAATCTTTGTATTTCAAATCAGGCATAGCCCTAAATGTATGTTTTTCAGTGCATAAACTTCGCTTTCCAATTGATGCATTAAGTTTCGCTTTTTCACGTTATTTCCAATTGTAAATTTATATTTTGAGATACACATAATAAATAAGTAACTTATTTGTGTTTACGATTTCAAAAGACATACATAGTTTTCTTTGTAATTAAGGAATGTTACTTATTTGACGCCAAAAGAACCGTCTATTGCCAAAATCTGGAAAGTGTAAAGCCATTAAAGCTTTTGTTATTAATTCTGATTTAAGGTATTATGTATGCGAATTAACATTCAGAATAAAAATACTTGATTGTTGTTATATAATTGATGTTAATTATAGATTCAATTGACTTAATAGTTATTTAGATTTTACATTTATTAAATAACAGCAAGAAGGTTAAGCATTATTGTATTTATAGATGACTATATATTTGATGGGAATATTATTGAATTTAGGATTTACTTATATGAAGTTATATATATGTATAAATATATATAATAGAAAAGGATAAATTAAATCTAAACTAATTATAACACTTTTTTTATTTCATTCAATTGAAATATTTATTGTTATCATTATTTAATTTGATAATCACCAAAATGATCAAATTAGAAAATTTTTGTAAATATCAAATTAAATTTATTTAATTACTCATGAGCATGTGATGCTAATAATGAAATGACATAATGAACTTTTATAAATTTATCATGAGTAATTAAAGTTCAATGATTATAAATTATTTAAGGATCGTCCAAAGGTTGATTAGTCGATTTGTAATCATGAACATAATTATGATTAATTTATATACTTGGCTAGATATGTTTAGCATATCTAAAGATAACAAACATATTTAATTAAAGTATGTATAATTGTCAATTATGTGAAGTTGATATTAAGCATCAATTATATTTATTATTGTGTATTGTAATATCACCCAAAGGAGAACTTGATATGCATTTTTGTGATTATATGAATGTTAACTGAATATGTTTTTTTAAGTGTTTGTGTTTATAACTCAAATATTAATATGTGAGCATTTAATATTTTACAACATCTATTTATGTTACTCTTCATTCGCAAGCTTCATCTATTATAAAGTTCAATGGGCTTAATTTTAATAAATGGGGTGAACAAATTCAATTCTATTTAGGTGTCTTGGATCTTGATTCAGCACTCCTTAATGATAAGCCCGCTGCTATTATTGCTACTAGCACCAATGAACAGAAGTCTTTTTATGATACTTGGGAAAGATCAAATAGACTTAGCTTAATGTTTATGCCAATAACTATAGTAGAAATCATTAAGCTAACAATTCCCAAAACTGACAATGAAAAGAAATTTATAAAGTATATGAAAGATTTATCTCAGTCTGAGTCTGCTGATAAGTCACATGCTAGGACATTAATGGGTATGTTGACCATAATGAAGTTTGATGGTTCACGTACCATGCATGAACACATCATTGAAATGACAAATATTGCAACAAGATTAAACACCATGGGAATGAATGCGAGTGAAAGTATTCTTGTACAATTTATTGTTAATTCCTTGCCTCTTGAATATGGTCCATTCTAAATAAACTATAATACTATCAAAGATAAATAGAATGTGGCTGAATTACAAAATATGCTTATTCAAGAGGAAACAAGGCTTAAGAAATAAGCAATTCACTCAGTTAATCTCATGGGACAACTAAAAGTTAAAAGAAAACTAATTAAGAGGACTGCTAAGGGAAATAAAGGACACTTGAAGGCTAATGTGTCATCTACTCAAATCCGAAAGAAGGCACATAAGTATGATAGATGTCATTTCTGTCACAAGTATGGACACTATCAAAAAGATTGCCAGAAACGTAAAGCTTGGTTTGAAAAGAAAGGTAAGCCAAGTGCATTTGTATGTTTTGAATCAAATTTGACAGAAGTTCCTTGTAATACTTGGTAGATTGATTCTGATTGTACCACACATGTTTCAAATGTGATGTAGAGATTCCTTACGATCCAAATCATAAAACCAAATGAAAAGATTGTCTTCATGGGTAATCGAGTCAAAGCTCTAGTTAAAGCCATTGGAACATATTGCTTAATTTTAGATACTAGACATCATTTAGATCTTTTTCAAACTCTTTATGTTCCATTTGTTTCTAGAAATTTAGTTTCATTGTTTAAACTTGATACAATTGGATATTATTTTAACTTTAGAAATGTATGTTTCAATTTATTTAAGCATATTAATTTTATTGGTTCTAGTATTGTTTGTGATGGTTTATATAAATTAAAGCTTAATAATTTATTTGTTGAAATTTTATTGACCTTGCATCATAATATTGGAGTGAAACATGGTTTGGTTGATGAAAGATCAGCTTATTTGTGGCATAAATGTTTAGGTCATATATCTAAGAAAAGAATACAAAAGATTAGTAAAGAATGAAATTCTTCGATTTAGATGGTATATATGTGGATTGTATTAAAGGTAAATCTACAAAACACACAATTAAGAAAACGACAACAAGAATAGATTATACACACTGATGTTTGTGGACCTTTTGATGTTCAAACTTTTGGTAGAGAAAAGTATTTTATCACATTTATTGATGATTTTTCACATTATGACTATGTCTATTTGTTGCATGAGAAATCTCAGTCAATAAATGCCTTGAAGACATTTATTAATGAGGTTGAGATACAATTAGATAGAAAAGTAAAAAACTATAAGATCTAATAGAAGTGATGAATATTATTAAAGACATGATAAATCTAGACAATGTCCTGATCTATTTGTTAACTTTTTAGAACAATATGATATTTGTGCTCAATACATAATGCCAGGAACACCACAATAATATGATGTTGCAGAAAGGTGTAATCGTACTTTAATGGATATGGTTAGGAGTATGTTAAGTTATTCTACTTTACCCTTATCATTGTGGATGTATGCTTTAAAAACTGCTATATATTTATTAAATAAGGTTCCTAATAAGACAATTTTAAAAAACTCCTGTTGAATTGTGGACAGGAAGGAAACCTAGTTTAAAACACCTTCATGTTTGGGGTTGCCCAACAGAATTAAGAATTTATAATCCACATGAAAAAAAATTAGATTCAAGAACAATCAGCGGACATTTCATTGGTCATCTAAAAAAGTCTAAAGGATATAGATTTTATTATCCTTGTCATAGTATAAAAATATTGAAACTGGAAATGCTAAGTTCATTGAAAATGATAATATTAGTGGGAGTACAAAACTATGAAATATGAGAATTGAATAAGCTAAAGTAAAAATTCATTTATCAATTATTTCTTCTAAAGTTGTTGTTCCTACAATTGTTGAACAATTTGGTAATTTACAAGAACAACAAATGAATGATCATATATCACATAATTAAGTTATCACCAATGAACCTATAATTGATGAACCACAAGAGTCAGAATTTGATATAGGAATTGATGATGATCCAGTTTCATTTATACAGGCCATTGAAAGTATTAATTTTGAAAAGTGGTTAAATGATATGAAAGAAGAGTTAAAATCAATGGATCACAATAATGTCTGGGATCTCGTTGAATTACCTGAAGGTTCTGAAAAAGTTTGATGCAAATGGGTCTTTAAGACCAAACGTGACTCTAATGGCAATATAGAATGATATAAAGCCAGACTTATTGTCAAAGGTTTTATCTTATTTTCAAAAAGGACTCATTAAGGGTTATTATGGTATTAGTGGCTCATTATGATTTAGAGCTACATCAGATGGATGTGAAAAATTATCTTTCTAAATAAAATTTAGAGGAAAAAATTTATATGAATCAGCCTGAAAGTTTTTCAATTAAAAAAAAACCTATGGTGTGTAAACTTAAGAAATCAATATATGTATTTAAACAAGCTTCTCGACAATAGTATCTTAAGTTTAATGATACTATTACTACATTTAGATTTAAAGAAAATACTATTGATCGATGTATATATCTAAATGTCAATGAGAGTAATTTTATATTTTTGATTTTATATATTGATGATATCTTACTTGCAACTAATGATCTTGGATTAATATATGAGATCAAGAAATTTCTCTAAAAAAAACTTTGAAATGAAAGATATAGGTGAGGCATCCTATGTGACAGAAATTGAAATATTCCGTGATAGATTACAATGATTGTTATGATTATCTCATAAAGCATATATTAATAAAGTTTTAGAGAGATTTAAAATGGAAAAGTGTTATGTAAGTATTGTCCCAATTCAGAAAAGGGAAAAATTTAGTCTTATGCAATGCCCAAAAAATGAATTGGAACGTAAACAAATGGAACAAATTCTTTATGCATCTATTGTTGAAAGTATGATGTGTGCTCAGACTTGTACGAGACCAGATATCAGTTTTGATATGGGAATGTTGAGTAAATATCAAAGTAATCCAGGAATTAATCATTGGAAGACTGCAAAGAAAGTTTTACGATATTTACAATGAATGAAAGAACATATGTTCACTTATAGGAGATCTGATCATCTTGAGGTGATTTAATATTCAGATTCATATTTTATTAGATGTGTGGATACTAGAAAATCCACATTTAACTATTTGTTCCTACTAGCTGGAGGAGCTATCTCATGGAGAAGTGAGAAGCAATCTGTCATTCCTGCATCCACTATGGAAGCTGAGTTTGTAACATATTTTGAAGCCACAATTCATGGGTTTTGGTTACGAAATTTTATTTCAGGACTTGAAGTTGTCGACAGTATTGCCAAACCGTTGAAAATTTATTGTTATAATGCCGCAACAATATTATTTTCTAAGAACAAGTATTCAAAGGGTGTTAAACATATGGAATTGAAATACTTTGCTGTTAAAGAAGAAGTTCAGAAACAAAGAGTGTCATTTGAGCACATTAGCACTAATCTTATGATTGTTGATCTTTTAATTAAAGGATTGTAGCCTAAACTATTTAATGAACATGTTAAAAATATGGACATTATTGAAAAGCATTATTGAATTTATTATGTTCTTTATGTATTTCAGTCTCTGAGCTCTTTATTGAACTGTTTCTGGTATATTTTCACATTGTTTCATTATGTTTGAATATATATACATGAAAGAATTATGTAAATGTTAACAAGATTTATCTTTTATAAAGATATTATTGTTAGACCATTATGATTATCTCTCATTATAGATCATATTGAGTGTAAAATTAATATTGTGATATATGAAAAGAAATATGCCGCACTAATGATGTATAACTGTCATGATCCCTATTAATTTTTACTTAATAATGAATTATCATTTGATAAATTAAGAAAAATATTTGACATGTAATGCACATTATGTTTATGCATATAATTATTAAAATTTTAAATTAAATAATATTATATGAGCCAAGTGGGAGAATGTAAGAATTATGTAATTAATTCTAAAGTATGGCCCATATTAATTATTATTCAGTTTATTATTTAATAAAATTATGTACTTAAATCTCATTGGTCAAGAGAGAGTTTAATCGATCGTTTATGGATCGTTTGATCAAATAAAGTGTCTCTTCATAGGGAAACTATCGGTTATCTTCCTTCCCTTTAATGTGTAAATGTCTCTCCATTAAGATGATTACATAAAGAATATTTGGGTGAAGGAAGAGAAATCCTAGTTTCACGAAGTTAAAAGAACTCATGACAAATCAATGTATGTGAATTATTTATTAAGTGAAGTTTTGTGAAAGTCACTTTGTGAAAGATTTTGGGTTAATGAGTTTATACGATTATGTTGTTTGAATGATTAAGAAAAGAAATTTTAACGAATACAATCAAATTTCTTACACCCTACACATGACTTGTAGTTGGCCTTATGATTTATCTTTGCACAAAAAATTTGGAGAAATTATTACTTATGAAGTCCGAATATAACTCTACGTTCTAACTTCAATAATATTATGTAGATTGTGTATATCTTTTATGTATTATGCACACAAATTATGTATTCATCATATGATGTGATGTTATTGAAGTTCAGACGTAGAGCTATATCTAGTCACTGCTCGTAATAATTTCTCCAAAGTTTGAGGATAATAAACAACTCATATTCTTTTATTAAGGTGCATAAAGCAATCATTTCTTTCATCTTTAAATCTCACTCCCAATCCCATCCACAACACTTTGATCAAAATCTAGTTGAAGCTCTGTACTCCATCGTTTCTCTGACAGTCATTCCTCATGTTCTTTACTTAGTTTCCACAGCTGATAATTCGCAAACTCTTGTCAAATGTCTTAAATCCTCTTAAATCCTCAAATCGTCATGGAGTTATTTAGCTCAATATTGAACTACATAACATCTCCAAGGAAAATGACGCAATGACCCAATATCTAACGAAAGTTAAATCGGTTTTCACCACCAATCTTTTAAATGCCTTGATGATCTTTGTTAGCTTTTATGCTGCGAGGTAATTAACGCTGCAGCTGAAACAGTAAAAGAACACTTCACCTCCCAACTTGCCCTTAGTCTCACATCATGGCTGAGGATATGTAACATGTATTCATAGCGGACGGGGAGGTCGCAACTCAAACCCTGCCCCCATTTGTTAAACTTGCGATCAAGCTGAACACACAGCTCTCTTCTGCCGGCGTAGAACAAACTTGGATCATTCTCCTTCTACGAAGTTGGACAACAAGGCAGCCTTGGTGGCTGGCACTTCTCCCTAGTAGGCTGAAGACCTACTGGAAACTGGAGCTTCTTCACATTTCACTTCTGATTATGAACAACTTCAGCAACCCCCAGTCCATAAAGGTAATGAAAAAGCCACAGTTGGCAATGGCGATTCCTCACGAGCTGTTACAACATTTTTCTCACAACTGTTCTGACTGTTCAGCTGTCCTGCTAAACATAATCCTCACTGTTCAACGATAACAATCCCTGAAATACGGTTGTAGCTTGGCTTATATAAACCTTGAATTTATTCTGCGTTGAAGACAAGAGATGAATCTCTGTTTCTTCTAATATCTCTTGATATCTTTCTCTCTTATCTAGGCTCTGCAGGTGTATTCACATGACGCTGCAAATTGATGAAGCCTTAACTCGCAGAACTATCAAAGCATAATACCTCTGCTACACAGCCCATCCCTAACCAAGTCAACAAATAATTTCACTTAATTACATCCACTACGACATGCCATGCGCACTCGCCTTTAAATGGGCAACTAGAAACCAAAACAAATCCTGGACTGCAATCATTAACTCACCTCCTCAACAGAATCCACCTGCAACAGATGATCGTCATTCCATAATTGAATTCTGCATGTTAGTTGGAGCGTTCGAAAATAAATGATCGTAATCAAATATTCAACCGAGGCAGAATATCGAGCCCACGAATCTACTACTACCTACGTAATCTGGTTGCATCACCTTCTATTGCGACAACACCTAGGCTATGGCTACAGCCAAAAATCCCTCTTTTAGGCTAAATTTTAAAAATAAACACCATTAAAATCTTAATTAACAGATTGGACAAAAAAATATATTTAAAATGGGCACAGTCGCCCGTTTAACGGGCGATTGGTGCTGACTGTACCTGCACAGTCAGTGCTAGTCGCCCTTTAAACGGGCGACTGACATGAAATATTTTTTTTAAAAAATCCTGAATCGAGATCGGGACAGCGCATCCCGATCTCAAAATTTTGTCCTAACGCATCGCCGAACTGTGCCACGCCTCGCCGCCCGACCGCCCAATCAGGAAAATACCAGCCTCATACCGCCCGCTCGGATCTGATCCGACCCAATGCCCGCTTTTAGGCATTTTTTTGTATTTTTTTTTTTAAAATGAAGAATATGTAAATGTGATTTTTATTTGTTGTGTTATGATGTTATTAGTAAGTATATTATGTGATTAGCTAGTTTTAGGGTTGATTTTAGGCAAATGTAATGTGGATTTTAGGTATTTTAGGTATTTTTTGAGTTTTTTTATTTTTTTTTATAAAATGAGAAATATGCAAATATGATTTTGATTTTTTGTGTGTTATTAAGTTATTAGTTAGCGTATTATATGATTAACTAGTTTTAGGTTGATTTCAGGCTAATGGAATGTGGATTTTAGGCAATTTAGGTATTTTTTTGAGTTTTTTTACTTTTTTTTTTTGTAAAATGAGAAATATACAAATGTGATTTTGATATTTTGTGTGTTATTAAGTTATTAGTGAGTGTATTATATGATTAGCTAGTTTTAGGTTGATTTTAGGCTAATGGAATGTGGATTTTAGATATTTGAGATATTTTTTGAGTTTTTTTTTATTTTTTTATTGTAAAATGAAAAATATGCAAATATGATGTTGATTTTTTGTGTGTTATCATATGTATTATACGAATAGGTAGTTTTAGGGTTGATTTCAGCAAAATGTAATGTGGATTTTAGGTATCTTTATTAGGAGGAACAACCTTCATCATACCACCCATGTAATCCTATGGAGCGTTTAAATGTGTGTTCATTCAGAAGAGCCATGGACGTTCCAATTCCCTCTTTGCTATATGGTCAATGTTGGAGCATCTGAATGCTCATTGCATTTTGATGTAGAAGGGAGATTTTATGGTGTATCAACGCCAATCATCTCCTAAAAATTTTCCTCAAATTGGCTGACTAAGTAAACATCTATTTGCCCATGGTGATTCTAAGTACCATTCTATATCTCCTCTAGGAATATTCCCCAGCCTGTATATGCTTGAGGTTTATAAAACATGACCTAAAACTTACAAAGAGCAGGACCAAAGTAACACCATGGCTTTACGCCTACCTTATCGGGATCTAGATCTTCCAAGGTAGTGCCATGTGGTGCTTTAATTGCAATTAGTATTTGATTCTGAAAGCATGGTAGTTTCTTGATATCCTCTTCAGTCACATAAAGCCATTTCGAATTATTTTCATCCTCACTTAGCTCTCTTATCCGTTCTTTCATTTCATCGATACGACTATCTAGATTACGCTCCTACAACAAATTATTTTCATCTTCACTAAAAAGTTATCGAATATATGATTGATAATCTCCAAAGGATTATTCTGTCAGCAATAGCTATTTTTTATATAGTGTAAATAGCTAATTATTGTGTTATAACCAATTCATATAGTGCTCACCAATTCATATAGTTCTCATGAATCTAATTGATTTAAATAGGCGTGCTATTCAGCATTCCTGCCTCTGATACATATATTTGATTCAAATATGAGTTTAGACACAGTATGCTTGGTACTATATTATGGCGGCCAACTAAGTGTTAGTGACGATTTCTTCCCTACGTATACTGGTGGAAAATATCGTCCTATACAAGTTTCACGCCGGGCTGATTTTAGCAGCATACAAAATCGAATCATGAGGTCACTAAAAGTTGATTCGACACAGTTTAAGATTAATCTCATATGTAGATTTTCTGTTGGTGCCAGTTTCATTACTACACCATTAAATGATGACGAAGTATGTGAGTCACATTAATCGACAAGTATACAACATGTAGTTGTATCAATGAGTTGAAAGCGGCGGATGATAGCGAAGTTCAAAATTACACTGAAGTTGAATTTCATCCAACTGAAGCTGTCCAAAATAGTATACTACCATAGGAACCATACCAGACCGATCTCAATCAGGGTTTTCGTTGGTAAGTACCTCGAAGTAATTATTTAATTAATATTTTTTATTTTAGTCTTACACACTGCATTCAAATGCATAACACTGATGATAAAGATGTAAATGCATCTCCTATTCATGTTCATCATATTACCTCGACTTCTGTTAGTATGAGTGAATATCGTGGCGATCAGGTTGCTCCTTTACAAACTGAAGATGAGGGCTACGAAATAATGCCTAGCGTAATGAGTTCAGACACGGATGACAGTGAAGGTGACATTGGAGAATAACAATATCCAAACGCTGGGAACAGTCATTTGCTAGAGATTACTCTAACAAAATAATCAATGCTGAAGACCACATGTTCAGTAATAATGATTACATTCAGGCTTATCAGTCAGCACAAGAATGAGATGAAGAACTGAACTTTGATGGCCTCCCAACAGATTCTATTTTTCTAGAAGAGAATTTCATTCCAGCAAACCTAAATGAAGGAATGTGTTTCCATGACAAAAGACACCTTAAATTTACTATTCATGGTTGTTCAATAACAAACAATGTGGAATATGTAACATGTGACTCTAACAAGATGAGGCTCACTATATTGTTGTATGTGCAGTTATGCATGACACAGTGTATTGCATTCAGTCAAGAGACTCTGGCAATTTTCAGCGCATATTCTGGTCATTTGGGCCATCTATAATAGGATGACAATTTTGTAGACCGATACTAAATCTTGACGGTACTTTTCTCTTGGGAAAGTACAGATGTACTCTTCTTACTGCAGTTGGTATTGATGCTAATAATGACTTGTATCCTTTGGCATTTGCAATAGTTGAAGTAGAGTGCAATGAGTCTTGGAGTTAGTTTATTAGGATATTGTAGGACTTGATTCAGTTTATATGTACTCGGCCTGATTTATGCATTATCTCTGATCGATATTCTGGCTTAGTGCATGGATGAAGTGAATTTTTTCCTTGGGCTAAACACTGTCACTGCTTATGCCATCTCAGAGAGAATTTCAAGAAAGCATGCAGAACTATGGGAGTTCCTGAGGCTGAGTTTGTGTGTCAGAAGATGTATGTGGCAGGTAATACAATTGACATTCACATCTTCACACGTTATCTTACAAACATAAGGAATATCAAAGCATAGGCTGCTGAGTGACTGCTTGCAAGAGATGTGGTGAAGTGGTCATTGAGTCATGATGGCGGATATCATTACGGCACAATGACCACTAACATATCAGAGTGTTTCAATGGTGTTTTGAAGAGGGCGCGTGGATTGCTGATTCAAGCTCTAATTATATCAATTTACTATAATCTTGTATCAGTATTTACCAAACGATTAGAGACAGCTTCTAACCTTATCATGGAGAATGATTCGATATTTGCACCACGTGTCAAAGTTCAACTCCAAGAAAATGAGTGTGAATCTAGGAGATGCTCAGATCCCACAAGAATAAATTTAAATGAGTTCCAAGTGTTTACAATGTCCTCAATGTCATTTAAGGTTGAATTGCAAAAATAAGCTCATTGTAGTTATACATGCAGGCAACCCCTGTTACTTCACATTCCATGTCTGCATGTCATTGCTGTGTTAGGGCAACACCATTTAAGTCACTCACAGTACGTTTCTCCTTACTAACACTCACGGGCACCACGATGCATGAAGCTCAATTTCATGTCATTCCCGATCGCATTGACTGGCCATCGTATTTGTCAGGTCGTCATATGATTGAACTAGCACCACCAAATGTTAGAAGGCGAACTGGCAGGCCCAAGATACGGAGATATACCAATACAATGGATGAGAATGTGCAGGGAAGTAACAGAATTTGTAGGCTATGCAAAAATACTGGGCATAACAGAACTACTTGTCCACAAAATCATCTACGTAAGACTTAGTGTGGTTGCGTTAGATTATGATTTTCTTATGTACTTGTATGCCTTGAATGGTTTTTCTTATGACTATTCCTTTCTGTAGTAAGTCTTCTTGAATCTGAACATGGATTAAGGACTGTTTTTCTATTTTATTCATGTTGTGTTGAAGGTGTTATTTATGCATGTTAATTGCAGTTGTATTTTCCTCTAAATTGTTGGTAGTGTGGTAATGGATTTACTTGGTTGGTAAGAACTGGTTCTATGCCCAGACTGGTTTTTTCTTCTGATTGTTTCTTTTTGCACTTAGTTTTTCATGTGACTATTTCTTCTAGTTGTATGCTTAGATTGTTCTTTTCCTTGTTGTTGTTCTTTGTTGCTTAATGTTAGTAGTAAATGTTCATTGTTAGCATGCTACTTTTTTCCTCTTGTAGACTATGATTACTCCTGCTCATTGTGTAATGTTAGTAGTAAATGTTCTTCGTTGCTTTTTTACCTCATTTTCATTGATGTTCTTCATTGCATAATATTAAATGTCTGTTTCTTTTCCTCTTGTAGACTATGAGTACTCCTGTTGTTTTATGTTACTATCCCCACGGTTATACTGTACGTCTGCTGGCTAATATTTTTTCTTGTTGACTTGCACTTTCAAAGGTTGTCTGGTAGATAGGTGAAATGGCATCTGAGGAAGGAGCATCTGACGTCGGCGTACGCCAGAGACTCCGTAGACGATCCACACCACCGAGGCATACCTCAAATCACGTCATTGCATGGCGAACCACAACATCCATCTAGTAAGTTTTATTATTTGTCAAAGCTATCATACTCTAAATGCCATTTTCATGAAATCATTATTTCAGATGCGGCGGCAGTTTTGAGGCAACGTCCTACTAATGTTCGGGAGTGGCCATCCCAGTATATGGATTCTAGCGATCTTGGGGTTAAGTGTTTCCAGTAGTATATCAGGCTTGATCACCACCTGCTTACAGTCTTAGTTGAGCGTTGGTCATAGTAGATGAACACATTTCATTTTGTAGTTGGTGAGATGACAGTTATGTTACAGGACATGACTATGATTCTAGAGTGATTGACGACCTTATAGGACCTACATGATTGGTGAGGAGACGATGGCTATCTTGGACTGATTATGCGATGAGCGATGGGAGACATCAGAGCGATGTGGTATACGATCACAGTACAATCACATGTTACATCCACATTTCGCATGGGTCAGGCACACGCAAGGACCTGCTTACCTTTACGTTAGCTGCGGTGGACATTTTATAGGGATTCATATTGAGATCTACCAGATGATGAGTTTCTGATGCACCTTAGAGCATACATATTGTTCACTATAGGTTACTTCCTTTTGCTGATCGTAAGTCCGAGGTACATTTGATACCACTTCTTGGATGATTTGAGCTTGTTCAGCAGGTACTCCATTGGAGCAACTGTGGTAGCACACTTATATAGGGAGTTGAATGAGAAAACTAGACCAAAGTGGACCAACATGGCATGATGTCTGCACCTACTTCAGGTTTGATCGTGGGAGCATTTACATGTTGGCCTACCTATATTGGTACCCTTTTGGATGGTTTGAGTTTGTAGGTGGAATGAGGGTTACCTGCGAGAGATGACACCTGCCCATGTTAGAGTCTACAGAGATGAGCTTGACGGGCTGCTACAGAGTCAGGTATAAGTCAGTGCACATTTGATTCATATTTCTACCTCCACAATCTTATGTGTGACATTTATTTTTTTCTATCATGTTGTAGGTTATATGGGAGCCCTACGGACAGGAGATACGTACCAGAGTGGCAGTTGTCTGCTTGGCTGGGCAGGCTATTTGGCTCGCTCGGGTATCGTTGATCAGCTGGAAAAGGATTGAGTGGTACCTCCCAGATCATGTGCTCAGGCAGTTTGTTTTATCACCTAGAGTAGATGTGGCGCCTATAGATCCTTCATTTCAGCGGGTGGATGGTCCGGGGAAGGCTGATGTTGACTGGGTTAACTATCACCAGGGTTACATATCATAGTGAGAGGCCAGACATGATTTAGTTGTTGTCATGGATTACGTTACACCTTGGCCCGGCCGTTGGTACATGGTACATGGTGTACGCCATCCATTCATACCACCTACTATCCTCGAGCTGGAGAGAGGTCATATAAATATATTTATTGCGATATACTGGGAACAAATATCACAGCCTTAGAGAGACCATACACCGACTTTCAGCATCAATCAACACTTATGAGAGTTATGCAGAACTATGTAAGAACTTGCACATATCGGATAATGCAATTAGAGATGAAGCCAATAGTTCTTCGTAACACCTTCGCTTCGACACATCTTGTAGGATTTTGCGTCTGTCACCAAATGTCGGTCCATATAGTTACTCATTTGGCACACCGCCTGCGGATGCCATGTTATCCATTTCGGTCATGATAGGCGGAGACCTCCTATGCATCCTCACCCACCGTCTTGCCGCATATACGCAGTGTACCCACTGTCCCCTTCCGGCCAGGACCATCACAGGAGATACCCGATGTTACACCCTCGATGATCTGAGCGGAGAGTGAAGGCGAAGATTGACCATTTACTGACCGGTGGCCTTACTCGAACTCAGTGGAGTGACGAACTTCCACCAGCACGCGTTAGATGTCCTCAGTTATCATATGTAGTTGTAGATCATCTGATAGCTTCGTGTACACCGTTTTATCAATGTTTTATATTTTCTATGTACACTGCATATCAAGACACCATTTATCTATGTTATATATTTCTAGTTTAAGTAATTTGCATTTTTTTCTTGCTGAATATCAGAGATATCTTGTTGGTATTGAACTGTCAGACTTTAGAAAGTTTGGAGAAGTAGATAATAGCTATGAATTTGTTGCTATTTATAAATCCATACTTTTCCACAAAAACTGCTACGTAAGGGTCCAAATTCGCATCTCTACGTCAACATGAAAATCGTGTGAAATTTTGTGTTGATTCCAATGATACCAAGTTCGTTAAATTTTGACAACGGATGACTCCGATGCAGCCAAAATACCGCAGTTGGTCGCAATATTCAAGAACGCGCCGCTGATTTATAGATGAGCATTGGCGAAATCTACTACACAAAGAGCCATAATCATAATTTTTGGTCAACATGAAAGTCATGGAGAATTTTGTATCAATTCCAACGATACCAAGTTCGCTAAATTCTGACAATAGATGACTCCGGTATGATAAAAATACTGCAGGTGATCGCAATATTGAAAATTGTGCCGCAGATTTTTTCGCGCATTAACAAAATATGCTATGCAAGGAGCCACAATCGCATTTTTTGGTCAACATAAAAGTCGTGGAGAATTTTGTACTGATTCCAACGATACCAAGCTCGCTAAATTCTGACAACAAGACTCCGGTACTGCCAAAATACCGCGGCTGGTTGAAAGATTTTTTTTAAAAAAATCTCAAGAGCCAGTTGCCTCTTTAACGGGCGACTGTGCCTATTTAAAATTTTTTTTTAGTGCCTAATATGCTAATTAAGATTTTGAACATGCTTATTTTAAAAATTTAGCCCTTCTTTTATGCTCACACAAAACATATAAAGATTGGCTATCATTTTATCAGAGATCGCAACTCTTTTGAGGATATTATCGTCAGCCAAATTATAATCCAAGATCAAGTTGCTAATATTCTCACCAAATGCTTCTCAACCTCACGGTTTATTAAGATCAAAGAAAAGCTTGCACTCCATCTACTTAGTTCATTTGTTCAATGGGAGGAAACAACTCGTATTCTCCTGCTAAAATTTACTACTGAGCAGCCAGTTCTTTCATTTTCAAATCCCAGCTGTCTCCTTGCAACCGACTCTCTTCATCAACACCATCGATGCTCTGCCCCTCCCTCTCCTATGTCACGATTATATATAATGTTACAATAGCAATTGGTATGTATGCAAGGTAAATTTATGATCATTGTTTGTTGAAAATATATGAAGATAGAATAAATTTATCTTCACTTGTTGAAAATATATGAAGGTAGAATAAATTTATCTTTTCTCAGATCTCATGTCAAATCATCAAGAAGATTTAATTGGAAGCGCATCTGAATCCATAAAAGAGCTTTTGCGAAAATTTTAGCCTTTTACTTCTAAAAAAGTGTTCTTGAGAGAGAGAGAGAGAGAGAGAAAGCCTTCTTTTCACTCAAGATGTGATGTGAGGAAAATAAGAACCGAACTTTTAGAATGGGGACCATGACCCTATTTATACTTGAGTGCATTTCATTTTATTTCAGTTCATCATTAAAATAAAATAAAATGTCCAGTCTCTACACATGATAATTTTATACAAAATTAATAAGATATCTCAAAAGCCTAAAATTAATTAATCTTTATTTGATCATAAAATTAATAGGCTTAAAAATAAAATAACACATAATGTATAATTAAATTTATATGTGAGCTCACATTCAAAATTCTCAAAAATCTCCCACTTGGACCACATATATATTGCTTGACAATTATACATTATTAAATACTTTAATAGCTCAATATTTGTTATTTTTAAAGAGGAATATTTTTAAACATTCAAGTCCATTAATAATATTGGCATAGAATTAAAATGATCTTTATTATAATTTTTCTATAACAAAATCCATCAGTGATCACTAAATCAATATGATTAGTGATATAGATCAAGTATGGATGTGTATCACAATAATTTCATGTATGTGATCATATATCATGTCTATTTTTAACTGATCCTATATTATAACTCAAAAGAGTTATAAATATAGTTTCACTTATTTATGCCAAACTGCAATTGAAACTACTTAATTTTATTTCATAATTTTTAACTATAAGATAATAACAATTACTTTATTTTGATTAGAAAAATATATTTATAATCATTGAACATCATAAGCAAACTCTCACTATGCTAGCATATCATCAAAGTAAACCACTTCCATACGAGCCACATGGTCATGAAATACTTTTGGTGATAAACCTTTTGTAAATGGATCTGCAATCATAAAATTTGTACTAATATGCTCAATAGATATTTGAGAACTCTGAACTCTTTCTTTTACAATAAGAAACTTTATGTCAATATGCATTGATTTTGACAAACTCCTGTTATTCTTGAAGTACAACTCAGCGGCTCTATTATCACAATTTATTTTTAATGGTCTCTCTATTCCATCAAAAATATTTAGCCCAGTGATAAAATTTTGTAGTCATATTCCTTGATTTGTTGCCTCATAACAAGCTATAAATTCTGCTTTCATAGTGGAAGAAGCTATAAGTGATTGTTTAACCCTTTTTCAAGATATAACTCTTCCAGCTAATAAGAAAATATAACATGAAGTGGATCTTCGACTATCAGGCAATACAACAAAATGAATTTTTCTCAAATGATTTGATCTCTGATATGTGAGCATAAAGTCTTTTGTTCTTTTTAGATACCACATAACCCATTTTACTACTTTTCAATGATCCATTCTTAGGTTACTTAAATATCTGTCAAGCATTCCAATAATGTACGTAATATTCGGACGCATACAAACTTGAGCATACATAAGACTCCCTACTACAGATTCATATGAGATCTTTTACATCTCTTTCTTTTCAAGTTCATTTCTTGGACATTGAAGCAAACTGAATTTATCACCTTTAGCATTTGGTGTATTTCCTAGTGCACAATCTGTCATGCCAAATCTACTAAGCACTTTATCAATATATGTCTTTTATGATAAACCAAGTATACCACGAGAAGGATCTCAATGAATTTGTATACCCAACACAGAAGATGCATTCCCAAGATCTTTCGTTTCAAATTTATTTGAAAGAAATTTCTTGGTTTCATGCAAAACACCTATATCACTACTTGCTAGTAGAACAGTATTTTCTTTAAAATCAAAAGAAGTAATCACTTGATAAAATTTCTTATACCATTAATGTGAAGCTTACTTTAAACATAGATGGATTTCTTTAATTTGCATACCAGGTGTTTTGAATCAAAAGATTAAAAATTTTCTGGTTGCACTATATAATAGTTTCTTCAATGTCACCATTGAGAAATGTCGTCTTTACATATATTTGATATAACTCTAAATCATAATAAGCTACTAGTGCCATAATAATTCTAAAAGTGTCTTTCGAAGATACTAGAGAGGAAGTCTCTTTATAATCAATGCCTTTCTTTTGAGTGAAACATTTAGCGACTATACATGCTTTATATCTTTCAACATTGCCTTTTGAATCCCATTTGATTTTAAAAATCCATTTACAATCAATGGGTTTTACTAATTTAGGCAATTCGACAAGATCTCAAACATCATTGTATTTCATTGATTTCATCTCATCCTTAATGGCTTCTATCCATTTATGAAAGTTAACACTTTGTTTGGCTTGACTAAAAGAGATTGGATCACTTTCCAATCCAATGTCAAACTCATGTTCTTGGAGATACACAACATAATCATCTGAAATTTCTAATCTCCTCTCCCTAGTGGATTTTCTTAATGTCACTTCAATTTGATGTTGTTGTGATTCCTCAGTATGAGTGGGAGTTAACTCAAGAATATTTTGATTATCCATATTTACAACTAAAATAAGATTAGGTAAAATTATCTGATCATTTTCTATTGTAACTATAAAAAGAGTAATAAATTGCTTTTCAAATATAAAATTCTTAGGTTTATTACTCTCATCATATTCAACTTCCTCAATAAATTTAGCATTGTCCGTCTCGAAAAAGAATTTATTTGAAGAATCATAAAATTTAAAACCTTTCAACCTTTCTAAGTATCCAACAAAATTGCAGCTTATAGTTCTTGAGTCTAATTTTCTTTCATTAGGCTTATATGGTCTAGCTTCAACTGGACATCCCCAAACATGAAGATGCCTAATACTATGTTTCTTCCCAATCCATAATTCATATGGGGTTTTATCTATTGCTTTGCTTGGAACTCTATTAAAGATGTAAACTGCAGTCTTTAAGGCTTATCCCCAAAGTAATTCTGGTAAGGAGGAATGATTTATCATACTTCTAACCATTTCCATAAGTGTCCGATTTCATCTCTGAGCTACACCATTTTGACTTTGAGTCTCTGACATGGTGTATTGAGGAACGATACCACATTCTGCTAAATATTTGACAAAAGGGCTTGTGATATTTATTTTGGGATGTGGGATACCACGCAGATCTTAGGGGATACTTATTGAAGTGAGTGGGTACGACATTAAGAAATGATGTACTATCTCAAAAGATAGAAATCATCATCTTATAATGGACCTAATCACCTAGTAAGGACTCCTAGGCATGATGGGTCTTCGAATATACGAGAGATCTTTCCCTTACTTTACATGAAAAAGTAAAGTAAGATTTATTTTAAACTAGGTTCGTTAAGTTTCCTATGGAGGCAAGCCTCCATAGTTAATTACATCCTAAGGAATGAGAATTCCTTAAGAATACTCTTGATTAAAGTAGATAATTAGGGTCTTCAAAGATTTCAAGGCTAAGACTATCAAAGGATTGACTATTTTAGAAAATCAAATGAGATAGATCAAGGAGAAGACTTATTTTTGGAATCCAAAGGGAGAAAGTAGGAAATGCTCATGATATTAGGAAGCCTAGTGAACATCCAATTTACCTTATAATTAAGCTTTATATTTTTGAAATTAAAAAGGGTTAATTATTTGAGTTGATATTTTATTAGATTGCTAGGGCTTATAATTTCACAACATGAGATTATGAAAGTGCCTAAGAGGTGAGGATTTATGCTTGTAGCCTGCAAAGAGAGATAACAACCTCAGATCCTAAATCTAGGGGCGAGGGCCAAAGCTCGACCTAAATCTAAGGCGAAAATGGGTATATGGTATACCTCCATAAGAGAGAATAAACCACATGACTGCTTGACTTATTACCGTATAGAGTGGCAGCCAGCTAACTCCTTCTATGCTTTAAATCTATATAGACAATTCTTATGCTTTACAAGATGGCTAGACTGTTGTTTATTTAGAAATGAGATTAAGTCCTTAACTCACTCCTTAAGAAACTAGAGCATGAGTGGTATGAAACCATGACTTAATCTAACGTAAATTTTATCAAATTTATTTGATTCTTTTGGACTCTTTATTTTGACACAGGCTATGGGATTTTATATGCCTAACTGCATCAGAACTTGATTATGGACTAAATCAAGAGAGAAAGGGGTGTTCTTCCATCAAAAGCTCTCACAGGTTAAGTCTTCATTCTCTGGCACAGATGGAAGCCCCCTCTTAATAAGAGTGGAAAAATATGACATGCATGATGTTATACATACAATCATCGAGCTAAGGGGTTGCTAAAAATTTTATTATCTTGATTTAATTCCTAGGCTTTTATGTGAGATTATGAGTTATTTTAAAATTTTAGTTTATGAGTTGTTAATTGGGATAGAAAAATTAATTTCATCCTAAGAGCCTATTACATCTAGGCCACACATTCAAGCATCAATCATAAAGAAATTATGAAAAACATGATGTTCTAGTGCGCAATTTAAACACAACATCAAACAATTTTATAGACTACCTACAAGAATAAAAGGCCAGTGTGATAGGGTTCCACACACCACGAAAAAAAAAAAAGATGTAGGTAGCTCCCTTATATACCTCAATTACAAAATAATAATATCTTGGGGCGGTCTTCATTTCTTCATTTCTTCCTTATTTTTCTTTTTTTGATTTGCTCCAAAGGCATCAGGGCACCCAGGGGACCGGCCACTCATCCTAATCTCCCATAACACTAATCCTAATTCCTAATGCAATTATATTAAAATAGGAAAAGTAAATCATACCTAAAATAAATGTTAGCTAAACACACCATACAACCCAAGCAGTTATATGAATAATTTGAACTTAGCACCCCACACATGGGTAACCAAGCCCACCTATCCTAACATGGGTTATGCTTAGGGGCTAAGCAACCTGCACAACAAAAGCATTTATATTTTTTATTACAACCGCCCCTTAAGCACAACCTCTTGCAGAAAATATGATTAAGTTAATAACGGTCTAACATCTAGTCTACGAAACATACACCCTAACATCCAATCTAAAATATCATATCACAAAACAAAACACAGCATCATACATATAATGCCCTAACTTAGAACTAAAAGTTATGACTTAGTATTCTAATGTGTGTGCTTAAGGCTTGTGTGGCAACTTCAGTTTAAGTTTCAATTTGAAGTTTGAATTTGTTTAAAGTTTACCTTTGGGTGATTTCAATTTAAATGATTTAATGATTTACTTTTCATTTTTATTTCACTTTTATTTAGTTAAAGTAATGTTTAAGTTTTCAAGAATGAAGAGTAGAATGAATTCTATTTGTAGACAGAACTCACCATATTCTACATCCTAACTCCTAAAGAATCTAACTAAAGTCCTTAAGTATCTTAATTAGCCCATTTGAATTTGTGTAATTCATTTGATTTAATTTAGAATTTAGAATTTGAGTTTGTTAAAGTATTTGATTGATTGATTTTGATTTTGATATTTTGGTTTAATTACATCTTGATAATTCAATATCCTTGATATCTAATGAAGTTTAAGTTTACTTAAATTCATGATTAATTTTAGATTAGATGTTTTGGTTTAATTAAATATTGATAATTCAATATCCTTTTAAATTAATATCTAATTATTTTCTTTGATTATGGTTATGTGACTTAACTTTATGTTTATTTGATTTGATTATGGTTCATTCATTTGTAGTTTGATTAGATTAGATTAATTGAGATTTTATTTTAATTTTAATTGAGTTTGATTCCTTGTAATTAGGATTTTATCTTTTAATCGCATCCATTTGTCATGTTTATCAAAGTTTAGTTTGCATTTTGATTTCATACATTGGAAAGTTAATTAGTTTATCATATTTAAATAAGTTGAATGAGATTCGATTTAATTACATATTAAATTGATGAGAGTCTTTCGTTATTTGATTTAATTTGATTTGATTTGATTTGATTAGCTTTATTAGTCTATGGGTTTTCTTAAGTTCAATGTGATTATTAGTTTAATTAAGAAGTGTATTTATATTAATTATAAAGATTTATTTAATTTTTAATTTGATTTCATATTTGTTTAGGTTAATGATGTAATTAATGAATTGATAATTTAGGTTTAATTTTGGTTTTGATTAGTATTTAATTGCATTTTGATTATGTTCAAATTTATGTTTAATTAAGCTTAAGTTTAATATGATTAATTTGATTAACTTAATTAGCTTGTTTAAGAAGTATGATCAATTATTAAATTAAGTAAAGATTTGTTTAATTTTTTAAATTTGATTTCATATTTGTTTTGGTTAATGATTTAATTAATGACTTAATGATATAAGTTTAAATTAAGGTTTGATTAGCATTTAATTGCATTTTATGTTTGATTAAGCTTAAGTTTATTATGACTAATTTAATTGACTTAATTAGTTTATTTAAGAGGTGCGATTAAATTAATTAGTGGATTGATTAAGTATTTGATTTGAATTAATTTTAATGTGATTTATGGAATTAATTAAGTTCATTAAGATGATAAATTAATTCATTAAGTTTGCATTAATTAAATGTTTAATTAATTAAGCTTGATTAAGGGTAATTAAACTTTTTTTAAATCATTAGATTAATCAAAGATTTATTTAATTAATGACTTAATTTCCCACTTGTGAGTGATTTGATTTAGTTAAGTATTTTACTTAAGTTTGATTTGATTAAAGGATTATTGTTATTATCATTTGATTAAATTAAGTGATTTAATTATTTATTTTTATTTCAATTAAACTTGATTATTCATGATCGTATTTAGGTTTGATTTTCTTCATTTATTATATTAATTAGATTTCATTCATGTTTGATTTAGTTATTAGGTTTATGTATTAATGGCTAATTAATTATCTTATTTCAAATGGTTGTGATTTAATCATATGTTAATTAAGTTACTTTAACTTTGTTTGATTTAATTTGATTAATATCAAATGATTATGTTGAATTACTTTGTTAATCAATTTGATTTGTAGTTTATTTAATGATTAATTAGTTTCAATTTATTTATATTCATTAAAGAGTTTCATTTGATTAAGACTTCATGCTTAGTGTAGGTTTAGTTATTGTTTGACATGTTAAAGTTTCTAGATTTGTTGAATTTTAAGTTTGATTTAAGATTTAATCGTTTAATTGAGTTTTATTAATTTAAATAGTTTAATCATAATTAATTTAATTTCTTAAGGATGATATTTTTTTTTCATTGGGGTTTGATTAATGATTGCTTAAGTGTTATTTCATTTATGATTTTGATTTTGATTTTTAAATTATTTTTAGATTATATTTTAATTAATTTCTTAATTGATTAAACTTCAATCTTAAGTGTTTGTTTGGGGTTCATTAGGATTCAAAAAATTATATTATTTTCTTAAGAGTCCTAGATGTCAGTTGAAGTGATTTAAACCATTTTAAAGATTTTTATAAATGTCTGAATTTTTATTTGATTTATTTTATTAAAATAGATAATTTGAACATCAAAATTTAATTTCTCCAAATCCAGAGGTCCTTTTCACTTGAAAATTTTTCTAGTAAGTGTGTTTTAACTTTAATTTCAATCCTGGAAAATTTTCACTTAATCTGACATATATTTTTGGTTTGATTAATGAATTTATTTATTTTACTAAAACTCAAATTAAGCTCAAAATACTTAATCAAATTTGGGAATTTTGGGTTTGTTGGATTTCTCTCAAAAAGATAAATCTAACAAGCCATTATTTGCAATTGTTAGTTAAGTATTTTATTTTCTATAAATTTTTAAAATTTTAGGTGATTTAAATTAATTTTTAAAATTAGAAAATACAGCGTTATCTGGACGTCCGATCCGCGAAACGGTCTGATCCGCGAGATTAGAAAGATGATCGCGTTTGGTGTCGGAAGGGCGTGGGTTTAGCGATCGAGCCGTCCGATCAAGCGTGGATCGGACATTGTAAACGGTAATCGATGGAATAAATGCAAAAAAATGTGAAATGAGGTTCGATTGAGCTCATTTTCACATAAATTTTCTCCGAAAATATTCTACTTCATATTGGGATCAAATAAAATAAAAAATGCGGGGTTTATCTAAGTAAAATTCTTAAAATCGTAAGAAAATTAACATAAAAAATAAAAAATCCTAAGGTCGGCTAAAGTTTGTTGAAATTTGCCTCGTTGTGAATGATTTTTGGCAGTGGTGAAGATCCGAGCGAACTCCTAGGTATGTGAGAAAGCTTTGGAATGATTTTAACCTTTTCCCATTGAGCTCATTTTCTCAATGTTCACCGTCTTGTGAAAGCAACTATTTATATTTTTGAGCTCAAGAATGACTCAAAGATGTGGGGGATGGGTTCTTTTTTTTTGCTTTGAGGAGCTTTTAAGGGCTGAATGGTGGTGGGAGGAAGAGGCGTGAAGTCTCATTTCCCCCTCCTTTTATAATGACTGAAAATCCATTTTTTTTAAAACTTTTTTGGCTCAAAATTGATTGTCATCTTGCTTGGGGTGGTTGGGATGGATGATAGATTGATTGAAGACTTTAAATTTTTGTTCTAAAGTCTTCTCTTGCTGTTATATGATCAGCTCTATTCAATGCAAATATTGGAGAAGAGTTAAGTGCATGTGATGGGTGAGAATTAAATGAAGTTGGGTGAAATCCTATGTGGGGGAGGATCCGTAAGAGATTTAAATGGGCTGGGTTGATTTTAGGCTGATCCCAAATGGGTTTGGGTTGGGTTGGGTTTGATCAGCCCCTAATGGGTCATGTCTTGGTTTCAATAAATTTAGGTCAATTTGGGTCATATATGTCATATTGGGTCTTGGGTCAGGTTGATCAATTTGATCAAAAGGCAAAATTGGCCAAATTGGCTTGGGTTATGGATTGATTCATGTTCAATTTCCTAATTGAAGATGAATGTGGTCTTTGGTTTGAATTAATTTGGACTTAATTTAGATTTAGGCCAAATTGACCCTTTAGGCCAATTTAGGCAAGGTTGGGTCAAGTTGACCAATTGGGATTGATTGATCAAATTGGGTTTAATTATGGCTTTGGTCAAGTTCAATAATCAATTTAGAATGAACTTGAGTCATTGGTCGTAATCAATTTGGGTTAGATCATGATTTGACCAGATTTGGTCCTTTAGGCCAATTTGGGTCAACTTGGATCAAATGACCAATTGGGCTTGGTTTGGCTTAATTGGTGGTCAAGTCATATTTAAATATTGATTTTGGGTTGGTTCAAATCATTGATTTTAATCAATTTAATGTAGGATGAGTTGTGGCTAGTTTTAGTTCATTTAGGCTAAGGGTTGACTTAGTCAAATGACTAAGTTGATTTGGTTTGACCCAATTGATTGCAATTGATCATCTTAGGATGATCAATAATCATGGTGGAAGGTTTTGGTGAGCTTGGTTCAATCCAATTTGGGTTGGATTGGGGTCAAATGGGTCCTTGGTCACTTTGGGTCAAGTGGACTCAAGTTATTGGTTTGGTTTTAGTTTGATTCAAGTTTAGTTGAACTTATATATGAGCCCTAGATTGAAATATAAATTCAACGACAATCAATTTGGAGTCTAAGGGATTTTGGCTCATTTAAAATTTTCAAGTCAAAAGGGCTAGGTTTGGTTTGACTTGGGTTGGCTTCGATTTGATTTGATGATTATAAGTTTCATTTATATTTGGGTAGATAATTAAATGAATAATTGATTTAAGAGAAAATTCATTAGTTTTGACTTGATCTGGATAGAATTTGGCTAAGTCCAAAGAATTGGCTTAAAGGGTTTAGATTGAGTTTGGATTTGATTTTCGATATAGTTTTGGTCATTTGAATTTGGATTTCATTTATATTTATGAATATAAATGAATGAATAATTGATTTATAAAGAGATCAATTGAGTTTGATTTGATCTAAAGGGAGTTTTGGCTAAGCTTATGAATGTGGTTCATATGGCTTAGGAAGGGTCTTAGGATTTGAATTTGATTTTGAGTTTCAATCATTTGAAGGTAAATTTGAAATTAGATTTAAAATTTGAATTTGAATTTAAGATTTAGTTTGAGAATTGAATCAGGGTTTGATTTGAAAAAGTGTATCAAGATTGGGTTTAGGCTATGGGATAGGTTATTTCTTTAAGCCCCAAGGCATAGCTTAATCTTATGATTAATACTTTTAAGTCTCTAGGCTTAGGTTAAGTGTTCACCTAATCACTAGAAGTGTCATATGACTAAGGAGTTCTTAGTGTCTAGAAGAGTCCTAAGTCTAAGAAGAGGAGGTTAAGAGCTCCAAAAATGAGGTCATAAAAGACCCCATAGGTGTGGTGTAACTGACAAGGCACACCACACATATTAGCGTTGACCAAAATGATCAACAACATCTAGAAGATTATAACAAACAATGGAAGTGATCTATACCTAGACTCGAAAGGTAGATAGAATCACAATCTTAATGTAATGCATCTCTCTTTATGCCAAGGGCATAAGAGAGCAAGCAATAATTCGCTCGGGATTGAGTACATGAATCTTCCACTTGGGAAGCAGGTTCAAGCTATCCGCTGGGCATAAGAATTTGATTTTGATTGTGAATATGATTAATTTGGGTGTGTATCTGCTGGAGATTGAGTACATGAACCTTCCACTTGGGAAGCAAGTTCAAGCTATCCGTAGGGGATAAGAATTTGATTGGATTTCTTTGATTTGTTTGATTAGACTCGACTAGGGAGGTTAGTTTAATTTGTTATGGCTCCACTAGGGAGAAGGGTTCTAGATTAAGGGCATATCCACCGGGGATGTACACTCGGTTAAGTTTATTTGATTTAGATCTAAGCTCTACTAAGGAGGCCCTTTGATTTGCGCCTCATTGGAGAGAAAATTGGTTTGTTGATATGTTTAATTTGACTCCAGGGAGGTTGGTTTTATTTATTTATGGACCCTGTGTGATGGACCACTAAGAAGGAGCCACGGGGGCCTTGGCCTCTTAGATTTATAAGTCCAAAGGGTAGTCTACGCCATAAGGTAAGACTATCCAACCTAAGGGTTCTTTGATTAATGCTTGGGAAGAAGGTGTAGTAGACTTACATCTTCCAAAGTAGGGAAAAGCCAGGGTGATGCTGGATGGACAACATGAACCCTAAAGGCGACTTGAGTGGCACTGGGTCTTATCTCAACTCAAGAGTAGTCCTGATGATTAATTTAATTTATATTAATTTAATTTGAATTGATTTAATTTAATTTAGTGTGTTATGTTGTGGACCATATTGGTGTGCGATGGACCCACTGAGAAGGAGCTCTGTTAGCCTTGACCTGTCTCAGATTTACAAGTTCTAAGGGGTAGTCTACCAGCCATAAGGTAGGATTATCCGGCTTAAGGGTTGCCTTTCGGTGTGTAATGGTTGCACTAGAAAGAAAGTATAACAGACTTACATCTTTCAAAGTAGGGATCAGCCATTGGGGTGATCTATCGATGACACAACAAATCAATCCTAACCTAGGGCGACTATTTGAGCAAATGCCACTGTGGACTCATATCGACTCAAGAATAGTCAGAATTAATTTAATTTTAAATGGACTCTATCGGTGTGCGATGTATCTACTAAGAAGGAGCTATGCTCGGCTAGACCTATCTTATGTTTACAAATCCAAAGGGATAATCTACCACATTAGGTAGAACTAACCAACCTAAGGGTGTGCCTTTCGATTGTAAAGTCAAGTTAGGAAAGCGTGGGACTCACATCTTCCTAAATAAGAAATCACGGTGATCGGTAAACTAACAATAACCCAGGGCCATCGGTTTTGATGATCGTCTTTGAAGAAAAATAATAGACTTATATCTTTCAAAGCAAAGATGACCGGGTAATTCGTTGGTGGCACAAGTTGAACCCAACTAAGGCATGTGCCACCCGGGACTTATCTCAACTCAAGTAGTGGCAATTATGGAGTTTTTAACACTTAAAGATAGGATGCCTGCTTGGGAAAGGGGTCACTAGGGGGCTTGAATTCCTAATCCACAAACGAATTAATTTTGTTTATTTGTTTAGTTTCTTTTGACATGGACCCTATTGGTTTGCGAGGGATCAAACTGAGAAATAGCTTATCGACCTATCTCAAATTCTTGACTAAGAGAATATGCATCTGAACAAATTCTCCAACCAGGTGGCTACAGAAAGGACTGTCCAATCCAAAAGTTGGGTAGTGTCTAAATGGGGTAAGGATGTGATCCAAATAGAATGCCCGCAGGGATGCCACTAAAGGCTTAATCAACACCAGAGAAGATGACATATAGTCATGTATCAAATATGTCTGGTGACTCAAGGAGAAAGCACGGGACTCACATCTGAGTGGTGTATCCACCGGGTACATGTCGAGTGAACATCAACCAACTGGTGCTGTCGATTGTGATAATCTAGAAAGAAGCGTGTGGATATCTCCTAAGCGACTCAGATAGTCTATCTTTCGATAGGGGCTGTAGACTGGGACACTGGAGGAGTCTTATGTATCACTTAGTAGTCGAGGAAAGGAGCCTCAGAGGACTTACCCTAAATCTCAAATACTCGACCTAGTTGTGCATGATGGTTAGTTCAAGAAGAAAGCGTGTAGGCTTACATCCTCTTAAATAAAGTCAACATGAGGTAGCTTACTGGCTGCGCAGTGAGGCCTACTAAACTAATAAGGCGCTCGTCGATTTATAATGGTTAAGTCGAGAAGAAAGTGTGGGGACTCACATCCGCTAGACAAATGACCAATGGGGTAACACACTAACAAGGTAGCATGTCAGCCCGACCTAGATCAGCTAATGAGTGAGTGCCACGGGGGCTTGCTCCCACATCAAAATAGCCTGAGATAAAAAAATGTATTTATTTGTGTTGTGAAAAAGGGAATAAGATGTCACTTGGGTTCTCTTACACCTACCCTAAACATGTAGAAGAATGGATGAAATGGCGCTGTAGGGGCAATTGTGGCTCCACCGAGAAAGGATGTCGCTTGGGTTCTCTTACACCTAACTTAGTTATGCTAGTTGAAATAGGATGCCTCTTGGGTTCTCTTACACATATCCTAATAGCATTGGAGGATCATTTGTAGTTTGTGTTTGTGTTATAGAGGGATATGATGCCTCTTGGGTTCTCTTATATCTACCCTAAATATATCATGGCGGATTCACAAGCAAAAGATATTTCTAACAAAGAACAAATGAAATTTGAGATGAAAAGAAGTTTTATTGATAATTATTTTCAAACAAGATTATTAGATAATATTTCTTTAAGTAGAGCCAATTGATTGGAAGCATCAGACTCTCTCCTTTATAATTTATGAGTTGATAAGACCCTCATTGGTAGGCCTTCTCTATGGCATAAGGGCCTTCCCAAGTGGGTTCAAACTTGTCTCCTATCTTTCGATGGGAAACATTGGTCTCCTTAGAACTAAAACAAGCTCTCCTACTTAAAAAGCTCTAGGACGGACCAACTTGTTATAAGCTTGAATCATCTTGGCTTTATATAACTTGAGGTTCTGGCATGCCCGTAGGCGTTTCTCCTCCAAACCTTTGAGCTCTTCCAACCGCAACTTGGCATTCTGTTTCACTGTGATTTTGCTACTCACGACTATCTTTAGTGATGGGAGTTGGACTTCTAATGGTAGAACAACTTCAGACCCATACACTAAGGAGAAAGGGGTAGATTGAGTTAGAGCTCTGTATGTGGTATAGTAGGCCCAAAAGGCTTCAATCAACTATTCATGCCATCATCGTTTATTGTCATATAGTGTCTTCTTCATTATTTGAATGAGAGTTTTGTTGAAGGCTTCTGCTAACCCATTTTCCCTTGGGTAGTAGATGGTAGAATATCTCCAATCTATGTTGTGTCTCTGAGCAAAGTTGTTGATTTTAGTGCTCTTGAATGCTACCATTATCGGATATAATTCATTGAGGCACCCGAACCTATGATATGGTTCTGAAAAATTGGAGCACATGTTGAGGTGACCTCTAAGTGGGATTACCTTGCAGAAAAAGTCGATACTAGAATGAATCGATGACCTTTGGAAGAAGGAGGATCGATCGGACCCACAATATCAGTACCCCAACACTCAAATGGCCATGAGGCCAATGTAGGATGTAGAATATTGGGTGATTGATGTAGAACCACACCGTGTACTTAACACTGATGATGAAACTTGGCTACATCTATGCAGATCATTGGAGTATCCTAGTCTCTTGATCTTGGCTTTCATCTTGACCGGATTGATGCGCTCCTAAAACGAGTGTACCTGGTCCATGATCTTACGGCTTCATGTTTATCCGCAACAACCACATATGATCAAAGATTGTCGATACAAGGTGTAATAGAGAGAGCATAGAAAGAGCTCTACTTCACTTGTTTAGTGATTTCTCTTGAGGTAGTTTGTCATATTTAAATAATCCATGAATGGTTGCCTCTCGACTCCTCATCCTTTTGGTAATCTCCCCTTCAAGAGAGAATCTCTCGATGAGTTCAGCATCAATAAGGGATAAGACTTGTCTATTTTGGACCCTTATTGGAATGGACTCATCTTCTGGACATGCCAACTCTTTGGCAAGCTTGGCTAATGCATCTACTACTGCATTCTCTCCTCGAGAATCTTGATGGTAACCTCGATTTGGGCCAACAATGGTATACTTGTGGTAATGATGGAGCTTAGGCTTTAGAACGTAAGACCGATTTGGTTGATGACTAGAATCAAAGATGTTGATACTTTGGATGCATAGTGTAATGACTAACTCTAGACCACAATCGAGCCTCATATTGACTTCATTGGTGCATGGATTGGCGAGATGATATTAGAATCTCATCACATCGTGGTTCGAAGTTAGGAGAACTATTCATACCCCTGCCTTCCATAGGATAATAAATTGTGGTTCTTCTCCTCTTTGAGAGGAAGTTGCACCATCAATATACATCTCCCAGCGGCGAGCACTAGCACCCCCTAAGTCCATGATTTGTTCATCAGGGAGATCATCATTAAGCAGAGAATTAGTAGAGAGTGGATGCGCTGCTAAGAAATCCGCAAGTGCTTGTCCTTTTACGGCACATAGGGGTACGAATGTTATGTCAAATTGAGACAAAATCATGGACCAACACGCCAACCGTCCGGATAAGGTCGGTCGTGTCATGAGATATTGCAGTGGATTGACTCTAGAGATCAAGTTCACCTTATGAGAAAGCATGTAATGTCATAGCTTTTGGGATGCAAAGATTAAAGCTAGGCAATGCTTTTCAATAGGTGGATAGTTTACCTCAGCAGGGATTAGACGATGACTGAGATAATAGAGAGCGTTCTCCTTCCCTTCTTCATTGGTTTGAGCCAACAAAGAGAGTCATCTAATGCGTATATAATATGAGCGCTTGCAGATAGGGGTTGCTAGGCATCATCGATGTACTTGATGTCTTTAAAGGCATCTGGCACTTATCCCATTTAAACTTGGCATCCTTTTGATAAGTCGAGAATGGTTGACATCTTCGATAAGTTGGAAATGAAGCATCTTAGATGCCAACCGCCTTGGAATGACGAGTTGTGTTAGGCTTTTAGGGGTGCATTTCTAATATCACTTGATCTTTCTCGGATCAATTTCAATTCCCGATGTGATAACAAACCCAAGGAATTTTCTGAAGCTACGAATGCACACTTGAGGTTCATTTTGAGGTTGTATTGTCTTAACCATTTACTCTCAAGTCAAAGAGATGGTCTTTATTTTTCTTTGCTTTTGACAACGAGATCATCAATAGCATTCAACTTGATGATGAATGAGTTCATCGAAGATTGAGTCATGGTATGTGGCACCGCATTTTAAGGCCTAAAAGGCATGACCTTATAACAATAAACAATTGGGGTTCAAAAAGTAGTGTTTCTTTCATTCTCGGGGGCCATCTTAATTTGGTTGTAGCCAGATAACCAATCTATAAAAGAGAATATTGCATGAGATGAGGCGATGTCCACCATTAATTCTGGTATAGGAAGTGGAAATTCATCCTTAGGACATGGCTTATTTAGATCGCTAAAATCAATGCATATGCAAATTTGGTCATTCTTTTTCTTAATTGGGATGACACTAACCAACAAGGTAGTATATTTTTCTTTCCTAATAAAGCCAGTATCGATCAGTTTCTTGATTTTAGTAGTGACCTACTGTTCAATGTATAATCGCATGCATCTAAAAGCCTACTTGATAGGGTTAGCATTAGGTTCTATTGCTAGTTTGTGGACTGCTATGTCAAGAGATAGACCGGACATCTCTTCATAGCTCCATGCAAAGAAATCCTTTAACTCAGTCAATAGCTTCACTAAATCATTATTTTTTTCATTCAATAGAGAACTGATGTATGTTAGGCATAGATCATCTTCAGTTCCTAGGTTGATTTCTTTGAGCTCGTTGATAGTTGATCTGATCTCCTCTTTGAACTCTGGCGGTGCATCCCTGACTTCAAAGTCATTTGGATCATCACGAAGTTTCTAAGCACACCTCTCATATGAGTTAGCATGATTTGAAAAGAACCTACCATATTCTAAATGATTGGTGATGACTAGCGTAATCATCATCATCATTGACCCAATCATCTAGTCCGTCTTGATTTGAATGTGCGCATTTGTTGTCCCATAACCTTTCAAAGTAATCATGTTTAGACATGTAGAATTAATCCTTTCTTTTCTAAATTAAGAACATAAGGTGAGTTTCAATCAAAAGGTAATTCTATTAAATCTTTGTATGAATCATCCTCAAGTTCTACATCAGCTTCTTGACTTGAAGATGATGCTCTAAGAAATAACTTTTGCACCTTTACATTTGTGGAAGACTTAGGGGCTTCCTTAACTATCAAACCCTCAACTTTTTATGGGAAAGTGGGGTTAAAGCTAAAGTTCCCAACTGATGCCTCATTGTTTCACATATAGACTTGGATACACTTATGCTTTGCTTAGGGAGTCTTCATTTGTCTGCTCTATCACTTGCATGGATGGATGCGGAAGTGCTTGGTAGCATACTAATTATATGACTCATCCTCAACTAGATTCTAAGTCTATATAGATAGTAGGTGTACTCAGTGGGACATAACTCTATTGGTGGCCAATAAGGAGGTCTTCACCATGTCTGGATCCTCTTCCTTTGCCTAGTGGAGGTCGAGCATCCTACCCATATGTTCAAATGGAGTAACGAACTATGGGTGAAATCTAATGTTAGGCTCTACTTTCTCCTCTAAGTCTATTTCTTGCTCCCTTTTATTTTCTTTCTCATTTCCTTTTTTCTTTTCTTTTTCTTTTTCTTTTTATTTTTCTTTTTTTTCTTTTTCTTTTATTTTTAAACTTTTGCCAAGTTCACGAGAATAGACTTGTTGATTTTGAGGGAGATAGTAGGTCGCATCCTCATATATTCTGACCTCATGAACTGTGAATGGCTTAAGATCTCCTTTGAAGCAGTATTCAATTCCACCCCTCATGAACTTTATACACAGATGTTGAGAGGATGGAACCATGTTGTTCTTATGCATTCATGGTCTCCCAAGCAAAGCATTAAAAGATGTATTTATGTCTATAATATGAAACTTGGCGGTAGTCTTCCAATCATCTACTTCTAATAGCAATATTATAGAGCCTAAGACCCTCATGCCTTGTTCATTGAATCCTCTCAACATCATCCTCTCTTTTGAAAGTTTGGAGATATCAATCCTTAAGTAGGCGAGAGTTTTTAGACTCATAATGTTCACGGATACACCCTAATCAATAAGAACTCTATATATCCTATATCTTCCAATATCCACTGTAATATAAAGAGGGTTGTGCTTGGTGTCCAAAGCAAGTCTTCATCAGAATGTAACTCCAGAGTGTCCTCTTTGAGCCTCCTCCTGATGGCGGTTAGCTAAGCATATCTTTGAATCAAGAAGAGCCTTGATTATAGATTCCCTCATCTCTTTGGATAAGATAAGGGCATAATATATGCTTAACTTAGCTAGCAACTTTCTAAGATGTGTTAAGACATTGTAGTCAACCTTGGCTTGATCCTCCATAAGCATATCCATGGGTGGAGCATCCTGTGGAGGGGCTATCTGTTCCTTAGAACCAATGATTTGCTTACCCTTATCAGGTGCCACAGGAGGTAGAACTTTGCCCTTGTGGAGGTTAACTTTGACTTGGAGATGATTTAGTGAAAAGTTATACACCTTCTCAAGTTCTATACTTCTCCTATGGGATCATCAGTGATGACTCCAAATCAATCTCAATGAACGAATGATTGAATGGAAAATTCATTTCTAAATCAAAAGAAGAATGATCGGAATTAGAGTTATCATTATTATTTTGTAGACTTGGAGAGTTTTCGAGAGGAATAAAATCTAGAGTATCAGAAGTGGATAAGATATAAGTGAAGGCTTTCTTTATTGATTTCTTCTTAGATGGAGGTACATGATAGAAATATAAAGTAAGTGGTATGAGTTTGTCTGATGCATCTCTATGAAGAGTGGAGTAGTAGCTAGTGGATGGAGTCGACTGGACAGTGGTTCTTATGCTATCTGAAAGTGACACTCTTCATCTTCTTAACTTGCAAACCTTCCTTGGTGTTAGAGGTTTGAGTTGCTTCAGGCACCTGTAAAGAAAGCTTCTTGATCTTAGAGATCACTTTTTTAGAGGTTCGGGATAAGGCAATATCCCAACCTCTTTTATCTTAAGAGGATTGCAAGTATCCTCAAGAATTACTTTGATAGAACTGGAGGGTTGTTCTAACAAGTATTCCTTGGGGATAATAATATCTCTTGACTTATATAGTTCAAGCTCCTTAAAGGTGACACAATCCTCCAAGACATGACTAACCATGCGTGGTAGGGGCAGATGATCATTACTCTTGCCCACATCTTCCTCTTGGGCTCAGTGAAAGTCAAGTTTTTTTAAGAGATTCTTAAAGATCTTCTAACTACCTCCCTCTTGAATGAATATGCTTATTCAATCAATCAGAGTAGGTGGGTAATAGTTACACTAGTGGTGGATATGACTACTGTTGAGTATATTGTGGAGGAGGCGGCGGCCATGTGTGTGGTGGTCGATATCTTTGGAGGTGGTGGTTGAGGTATGATGGAGGTGGCTGCATGAGGTCTCTCATCGAGCTCCAGCTTGCTTCCCTTTATCTATTGATACTACCCCGGCTTCTTCGAATGCTTTATGGCTTGCTTGGGATTGGTCTTGAAAAGGTAACTATTTGGCTTCCTCTTGTAGGCTAGCCACCTTGTTGAATAATTCCTTAAAGGTTTTGATTGTAAATGCCTTGAGCATGAAAGCAACAAGGCCATGAATATTCTTGAGAAGAATTTCTATAGCATGCTATTCAGGCAGTTGTGGTTCACATTTCATACTCAGGTTTCGTCACTTAAGAATATAATCAACAAGGGACTCATTAGGATTTTATTGTGCCACAACGAGGTCACCCACAGTTATCCTTTGTTAGGATCCAACAAACCTCTTGATGAAGATGCTCAACTCGAAATTTTTCACAATTATTGGGTAGTTGATACCAATCAAATGTAATCCTACGCTGAAGAGTGGAAGAAGTGCATCACTACCTCCAGATTATAATAGCCGGCTCTAAAATGTGCTATATGTCGAGGTTTCCATCAAGATCTTGAAGGATGGCACAAAACCCTTGGGATATTGGACTACATCGAATTCCTCCGGGTAGGGTCTACCCTTTGGAACAAATGAGCCACCTCGGGCTTGCGCCAATGCTTTCTTCACTTGTTGTTCCACCATATGCTTTATATCTCTTTCATGGAGGTGTTATCACCTTCCTATCTGCGCCACTATCACGATCCATGTACTCTTGGGCTGATCTAGAACATGTAATAACCCCAGTGGTCGGCCTCTAGGAGTAGGTCTTGATGGAGCTTGGCCTTGAAGTGCTGGGGCGCTAACAAGTCTTCAACTCTTTTCTCCATCTTCTTGATATGCTTCTCTCCTTTCAATTTGAAGAAGGTGTTGGGTTGAATGAGTTGTGTTTCTTCCTCAACCACAATACCCTCTTATTATTGATCCAAGGAGGGAACCCTAGTTATGACCATATGAACTTTAGTCTCCAAGAGATCATCCTCATCTGGATCAAAGATGACCTTTCTCTCCTCACAATCTGATCTGTCACTCCCTATAAGCTCTCTCTTCTCTATAAAGTACTATTCAAGAATCTCTTCTAGGGAATGATCTGTGTGCGTACAAATATACCTTGGCGATGGTGGTATGCTCCGAAATACATGCACTGTATACTATCTCAGGTGCTCATTGGAGGTATATGTTTTAACCACTAGCTAAACACTTGCATGGGAGGATCCACTACCATGGACACTACATCTATATCCTCACCCCTTGCTTTCTGGTGGGCTAGAACGAGCAGTGGTGGTGACTCGAACGACCTTGAGTCACCATTCCTTCTTCTCTGTAGCTGAGGCGTGAGGTCGAATAGGAGATCTCGACCTCACCTCAATGAGTGGAGTAGATGGTGGGATCTTGGGCCAGGATCACCA
Source organism: Cymbidium sinense (assembly GCA_021442155.1). Lineage (NCBI taxonomy): Eukaryota > Viridiplantae > Streptophyta > Magnoliopsida > Asparagales > Orchidaceae > Cymbidium > Cymbidium sinense. Next base: position 70,716,545 of record CM038221.1, on the reverse strand, counting down.
ATGTGGCGGTCTTTCCGGATGGGGCTTACGGATCTTGGTTAGAATATGGGGATGCCATGGCGATGGCGATGGTGGGCGAGTGAGCTGGGAGGTAGCAACTACCCTCAACTACTCTTATGATGGTATACCCGTAGATCTGTCGAATGATGATAGTCACAGCAGGTGTGATAGAAAATCCATGAGGCGGGAGGCCAAAACCTCTATCACTCCTCTACTTCATGACGATGGAGCCTCCAAGGCTCTCTCTCTTTGGCTTTTCTATCGGATACTCCTAAATCAACTCAGAGTCCTGTCGTAGGCTCCAGTCAACGGTGCATGAGCTCATAGCTTCTGCTCCCTAGCGGTGTCTTTGTATGGTGGAGGTAGTGCGGCAATCCTCCAATAGTCTCTCTCCATGAGGAGAGGGGTGAACCTACTACCACTCAAATGTGGAGAGGTCTCATAGGGAGATCCCTCCTCAGCCACATGGGAAGCGACGTCCATCTCTCTCTCAGCCTTCTTGTGATGTCGCTTGATCTTACGGTTCTTGTTATGATATTGTGTACGTGTAGGTATGGCAGAGCAAGAGCTAGCACCCACCTCAAATGTGGAAGAGACTATCTTAGAAACCAAGACAGTCTTCCCCTTTGGGGTGTCTAAGGAGGGGGAGTGCTACTGGGCAAAGTGCGGGACCACAGGCATGCACTGGAGGGGTAGTACAATATGGCCTTCCTCTTTAGTAGAAACTTCAGAATCGAGATATCTCAATTGGATAAGTGCCACCTCCTCTTTAAGTGGTGAGGGTCCCCTCAAGAAATCCTCACCCCTCAAAACCATGGCCAAAGATGATGGTGGAGCTAGTAGTGGAGACTAGCGATCCAGGAAATTTAAGTTTGGAAGGAAAACACAAACTTGTTGGGAGCCATAGATGCTGTACTAACTGAGGATTGGAAGAATTAACTATAATGAAATCTGCATTGTTGAAATATAACTGAGTCAGACACTTGTATAATTATTCACCTTCAATCATTGATCTCAAGATTTGATTCGGAATTTGAACCCACACTGAACAATCTTAAGGATGTTAAGTGGGGTTCATTAAAATTTTGGAGAGATTTTGGATATTGAGGAAAGTCTTTGCCATTTGATTACGATTTATAACCCATACTCAACCGATTTAAGTAAGTTGGGTGGGGTTCTAAAATTTGAGGAGAGATTTTCTTAGAGATATTTGTGTTTTGTGCATATTATTTGAAAATATTGATAGTTTGAAAGATCTCTACTTAAAAAATTTGGGTATGCTAAGAAGAGATTGTGATTGTGTGTTTGAAATATTTTTGCTTATGAAGATTTGATTATGTGATATTTTGATTTGAAAATGGGGCTTCTTACTTAACAAATTTGGTATGTTAAGTAGATGCCACATGTGTTTGATTTGTGTTTGATGATGAGACTTTCACTTAACAAATTTGGTATGTTAAGTGAAAGTCAAAATTGTGAGATAAATTTGCTTTTCTTTGAAGATGGGATTCCACTTAATAAATTTGGTATATGTGAAAGCCCCAAATGTGTTTGAGATATGTTTGTTTTTTTTCTTTGAGAATGAGACTCTCACTTAACAAATTTGGTATGTTAAGTGAAAAAAGTGTGGTTTGACATGAAAAATTGGATCCTTATTTAACAAATTTGGTATGTTAAAATTGGGATCAAATGTGTGTTGAAAAGGACCCTCACTTAATAAATTTGGTATGTTAAGTGAAAGTCAAATGTGTTTATGATTTTGAAAATGAAACTTTCTTAACAAATTTGGTATGTTAAGTGAAAGTCAAATGTGTTTATGATTTTGAAAATGAAACTCTCACTTAACAAATTTGGTATGTTAAGTGAAAGTCAAATGTGTTTATGATTTTGAAAATGAAACTCTCACTTAACAAATTTGGTATGTTAAGTGAAAGTCAAATGTATTTTTGATTTTTGAAAATGAAACTCTCACTTAACAAATTTGGTATGTTAAGTGAAGGTCAAATGTGTTTATGATTTTGAAAATGAAACTCTCACATAACAAATTTGGTTAAGTGAAAGTTAAATATTTTATGATTTTGAAAATGAAACTCTCACTTAACAAATTTGGTATGTTAAGTGAAAGTCAATGTGTTTATGATTTTGAAAATGAAACTCTCACTTAACAAATTTGGTATGTTATGTGAAAGTCAAATGTGTTTATGATTTTTGAAAATGAAACTCTCACTTAACAAACTTGGTATATTAAGTGAAAGTTAAATGTGTTTATGATTTTGAAAATGAAACTCTCACTTAACAATTTTTGTATGTTAAGTAAAAGTCAAATGTATTTATGATTTTGAAAGAAAAAGATTCAATTTATTCTTATAATTTTCAAAAAGGAGTTCTCATTTGATATACTTAGACATGTCAAATGAGCTCTCAATGTGTTTTGAAGTCCAAGACTTTGGCAAGTAGGAGTATTAGACAAATACAAATAGAATTCAATTTGTTCTACCTTCTCCAAGGGAAGGGGGAACTCCCATTTGACAAATCTGGGTATGTCAAGTGGGGGGGTTCAAATATATCTTGACTTCTCTTTTGTGTGTATTTTTTCAAAAGGGGAAAACTTCAACTCTAGCACATGTGAAGTATAAGTGGAGTTTCAATTTTATATTATAATTTATTCAAAAATAGAATCTCCATCCAATCAATTTGAGTGTGTGGGATGAGGATAGCTATTTCCAAAGAAAATGTGCTTTTGAAAAGATATTAAAAATGGTTGATTTTGATTTTAAAAAGAACCTCCATGTAACAATCATAGGGTTTGTTAAGCGAGGTTTGGTTATATGTGTTTTGTGCCATTTTAAAAAAAAATTTCTTATAAATTTTTGTGTAAAGATCTCTTATTATGTGGATTTTGAAAAAGTGCTTTTGGAAAGACATGTTATTTTGCATAAGGGTTTTATTTTCTCATTATTCATGGGATGAACCTTGCCTCACCATCAGAATGGTGAAGAGGTTCTTAATTTTGGTCATCTCCTTTATTTGATTAATTTTAATTTTCACCTATTGGGAACTAGGGATTTTAAGACCTACAGGGAGGTCCTAAAACCTAAGGATGTTGGCGAGCTTTGCTTAAGGATGAAATAAGCTAAGGAAGAATGATAGTCTCAGTATAAAATATAAGTCCATTATCAATGCTGATAATTGTCTACTAAAGATGGAGAGAGAACATCCCGTCAGAAAAAATCTGGTGTTTATTTTTGGGATGTGGGACACCAAGATCTTAAGGGGTACTTATTGAAGTGATGAGGGTACATATTAAGGAATGATGTACTATCTCAAAGATAGATATCTTATAATGGACCTAAATATAATAAGGACTCTAAGGGATGATGGGTCTTGAATATGAGATCTTTCCCTACTTTATATGAAAAGTAAAGTAGGGTTTATTTTAAAAGTTCATTAAGTTCCCTATGGGCAAGCCTCCATAATTAATTACATCTAAGGAATGGAATTCCTTAAGAATACTCTCGATTAAAGTAGATAATTAGGGTCTCCAAGATTTCAAGTTAAGACTATCAAAGGATTGGTTTAGAAAATCAAATGGGATAGATCAAGGAGACTTATTTTGGAATCCAAAGGGAGAAAGTAGGAAATGCTCATGATACTAGGAAGCCTAGTGAGCATTCTAATCTAAATTGGGCTTTATATTTTTGAAATTGAAAAGGGTTAATTATTTGAGTTGACATTTTATCACATTGCTAGGGCTTATAATTCCACAACATAAGATTATGGAAGTGCCTAAGAGGTGAGGATTTATGCTTGTAGCCCACAAAGGGATACAATAATCTCAGATCCTAAATCTAGGGAGCTTTGGTGAGGGCCAAGGCACGACCTAAATCTAAGGTAAAAATGGGTATATGGTGTACCTCCACAAGAGAGAATAAAACCCATTTATTTATTACACGAGTGGCGCCTAACTCCTCTTCGCTTTAAATCATGTAGGCAAGTCTTATGCTTTGCAAGATGGCTAGTATTATTTATTTAGAAAGGAGACTAAGTAAACTCACTCTAAGAGAAGAGCATGAGTATGAAATCATGACTTAATCTAATGTAAATTTTATCAAATTTATTTGATTCTTTTGGACTCTTTATTTTGACACAGGCTATGAGATTTTGTATGCCTAAATGCATGAGAACTTGATTATGGGCCAAATCAAGAGAGAAAGGGTGTTCTTCCATCAAAGGCTCTCACAGGTTAAACATTCATTCTTTGGCAGATGGAAGCCCCTCTTAACAAGAGTGGAATAATATGACATGCATGTTATACATACATTCATCCATCCATAAGGGTTGCTAAAATTTTATTATCTTGATTTAATTCCTAGGCTTTTATGTGAGGTTATGAGTTGTTTTAGTTATGAGTATTTGGGTAGAAAAATTAATTTCATCCTAAATTATTGCATCCAATACATTCAAGCATCAATCATAAAGAAACTATGAAAAATATGTTATTCTAGCAATCTAAACATAAATAATTTTATAGACTACCGTAAAAGAATAAAAGGCAGTCGTGGTTCGTACACCTCAAAGAGAAAAAAAGATGGGTAGCGAAGTTCTTATACAACGATTACAAAAAATATATATATGTTATGGGGGTCTTCTTTTCTTCATTTCTTTCTTCTCTTCCTTTTGATTTTGATTTGCTCCAAAGGCATCATAGGGCACCCCAGGGACTAAGCCTTCTGGCCACTGCTCATCTTAATCTTCCATAACACTAATCCTAATTTCTAATGCAAAATTACATTAAAAATAGAAAAAAAAAATGTTAGCTAAACACACCATACAACCCAAGAGATTATATGAATAATTTGGACTTAGAACCCCACACATGGGTAACCAAGCCCACATGTCCTAACATAGGTTACGCTTAGGGGTTAAGCAACCTGCACAATAAAAGTATTTATATTTTTATTACAACGGCCCCTTAAGCATAACCCCCTACAGAAAATAAGATTAGCATAATAACAGCCTAACATCTAGTCTACGAAACATACACCCTAACATCCAATCTAAAATATTACATCACAAAATAAAACACAACATCATACATACAACACCCTAACTTAGCACTAGAAGTGGTGACTTAGTATTCTAATGTATGCTTAAGGCTTGTGTGTCAAGACTTTACTAGCATTCTTCAGTTTAAGTTTCAATTTGAAGTTCGAATTTGTTTAAATTTTACATTTGGGTGATTTCAATTTAAATGATTTAATGATTTAATGATTTACTTTTCATTTTTATTTCACTTTTATTTGGTTAAAGTGATGTTTAAGTTTTCAAGAATGAAGAGTAGAATGAATTCCATTTGTAGAGAACTCACCACATACATCTAACTCTAAAGAATCTAACTAAGGTCCTTAAGTATCTTAATTAGCCCCATTTGTGTAATTCATTTGATTTAATTAATTGTTTGATTTAATTTTGGATTTGAGTTTGTTTAAGTATTTAATTGATTGATTTTGATTTAGATGTTTTGGTTTAATTACATCTTGATAATTCAATATCCCTAATATCTATTGAAGTTTAAGTTTGTTTAAATTCATGATTAATTTTAGATTAGATGTTTTGGTTTAATTAACTCTTGATAATTCAATATCCTTTTAAATTAATATCTAATTCTTTTCTTTGATTATGGTTATGTGACTTAACTTTATGTTTATTTGATTTGATTATGATTCATTCATTTGTAGTTTGATCAGATTAAATTAATTAAGATTTTATTTTGATTTTAATTGAGTTTGATTCCTTGTAAAATTTGGATTTTATCTTTTAATCTCATCCATTTGTCATGTTTATCAAAGTTTGGTTTGTATTTTGATTTCATACATTGGATAGTTAATTAATTTATCTTATTTAAATAGGTTGAATGAGATTTGATTTGATTACATATTAAATTGATGAGGGTCTTTCTTTATTTGATTTAATTTGATTGGATTAGCTTTATCATTCTATGGGTTTGCTTAGGTTCAATGTGATTATTAGTTTAATTAAGAAGTGTATTTATATTAATTATAAAGATTTGTTTCATTTTCAATTTGATTTCATATTTGTTTAGGTTAATGATGTAATAAATGACTTAATAATTTACATTTAATTTATATTTTGATTAGTATTTAATTGCATTTGATTATGTTTAAATTTATGTTAATTAAGCTTAAGTTTAATATGATTAATTTGATTAACTTAATTAGCTTATTTAAGAAGTGTGATCAATTATTAAATTAAGTAAAGATTTGTTTAATTTTTTAAATTTGATTTCATATTTATTTAGGTTATTGATGTAATTAGTGACTTAATGATATAAGTTTAAATTAGGATTTTATTAACATTTAATTGCATTTTATGTTTGATTAAGCGTAAGTTTAATATGATTAATTTAATTGACATAATTAGTTTATTTAAGATGTGTGATTAAATTAATTAGTGATTTAATTGATTTAATTAATTGTGATTTATGGAATTAATTGGTTATTAAGATGATAAATTAATTATTAAGTTTGCATTAATTAAATGTTTATTAATTAAGTTTGATTAAGGTAATTAAATTTTTTAAAATCATTAGATTAATCAAGATTTATTTAATTAATGACTTAATTTTCCACATGTGAGTGATTTGATTGATTAAGGTTTTACTTAAGTTTGATTTGATTAAAGGATTATTGTTATTATCATTTGATTAAATTAAGTGATTTAATTATTTATTTTTATTTCAATTAAACTTGATTATTCATAATCATAGTTAGGTTTGATTTTATTCATTTATTATATTAATTAGATTTCATTCATATTTGATTTTGTTAGGTTTATGTTTTAATGGATAATTAATTATCTTATTCCAAATGGTTGTGATTTAATCATATGTTAATTAACTTTACTTTAACTTTGTTTGGTTTAATATGATTAATATTAAATGATTATGTTGAATTGGTTTGTTAATCAATTTGATTTTTAGAGTATTTAATGATTAATTAGTTTCAGTTTATTTATATTCATTAAAGAGTTTCATATGATTAAGACTTCATGCTTTGGTGTATTTAGTTATTAGTTTGACCCATATTAAAGTTTCTATTTGTTGAATTTTAAGTTTGATTTAAGATTTAATCATTTAATTGAGTTTTATTAATTTAAATAGGTTTAATCATATTTAATTTAATTTCTTAGGATGATATTTTTTTTTTGATTTGGGGTTTGATTAATGATTGCTTAAGTGTTATTTCATTTCTAATTTTGATTTTGATTTTTAAATTATTTTTAGATTATATTTTAATTAATTCCTTAATTGATTAAACTTCAATCTTAAGTGTTTGTTTGTGATTCATCAGGATTCAAAAAATTATATTATTTTTTAAGAGTCCTAGATGTCAATTGAAGTGATTTAAACCATTTTGAAGATTTTTGTAAATTTCTGAATTCTTATTTGATTTATTTTATTAAAATGGACAATTTGAACTTCAAAATTTAATTTCTACCAATCCAAAAGTCCTTTTCACTTGAAATTTTTATGGTAGGTGTGTTTTAACTTTTATTTCAATCCGTAAGAATTTCAACTTAACCTCACATATATTTTTGATTTAATTAATAAAATTTAATTTTAATTAAAACTCAAATTAAGCTCAGAATACTCAATCAAATTTAGAGATTTTGGGTTTGTTGGATTCTTCTCAGAAAGACGAATCCAATGATCCTTTGTTTGCAATTTTTAATTAAGTATTTTATGTTCTATGCATTTTTGAAATTTTAGGTGATTTAAATTAATTTTTAAATTAAATATCTTGGTTGATCCTAACCGTCATATCCGTGATCGGTCATCAGATCCACGGATCGAGAGACAATTCCGTCATTCGGGGTTGGAAGGATCTAGACTTTGTCGATCCGTCGATCCACGATGGGATCGGACGACAACGCTTCCAATAGGCGAAATTGACAAAAATAAAAATAAAAAAAATGTGAAATGAGATCCGATTGAGCTCATTTTTGCGTCAATTTTCTTCAAAAAAATTCAACTTCGTATTGAAATCAAATAAAATAAAAATTGTGGGGTTTATCTAAGAAAAGTTTCTTAAATCACAAGAAAATCAACACAAAAAATGAGAAATCCTAAGGACGGCTAAAGTTTGGTGAAATTTACCTCTGGATGGTTTCGGCGTGAAGATCCGAACTCAGGTATGTGAGGAAGCTTTGGAATGATTTTTTAACTTTTGTCTCTTTGTCATCTTCTAATGTTCACCGTCCTCAGAAAAAGCAACTATTTATGTTTTTGAGCTCAAGAATGGCTCAAAGAGGTGGGAGATGAGTTCCTTTTTGCTTTGGAGAGCTTTTTGGGGCTGAATGGTGGTGGGAGGAAGATGCGTGAAGCCTCATTTCCCCCTTCTTTTATAATGGCTGAAAATCCATTCTTTTTTGAACTTTTTTTGGCTCCAAATTGATTGTCATCTTGCTTGGGGTGGTTGGGATGGATGATGGATTGATTGAGGACTTTAGATTTTTGCTCTAAAGTCCTCTCTTGCTACCATATGATTAGCTCTATTCATTGTAAATGTTGGGGAGGAGTTAAGTGCATGTGATAGGGGAGAATTAAATGAGGTTGGGTGGAATCTTATGTGAGAAAGGATCTATGAGGGATTTAAATGGGTTGTGTTGATTTTGGGCTGATCCCAAATGGGTTTGGATCAGTTTTGATCAGCCCCCAATGGGTCATGGCTTGGTTTCAAGGGATTTAGCTCAATTTGGGTCATATGGGTCATATTGGATAAGATTGACCAATTTGACCAAAATCGATCAAATTGGCTTGGGTTATGTGTTGATTCATGTTCAATTGTCTAATTGAAGATGAATGTGTCTTTGGTTTGAATTAATTTGGATTTAATTTGGATTTAGGCCAAATTGACCCTTTATGCTAATTTGGGCTAGGTTGGGTCAAGTTGACCAATTGGGCTTGATTGATCAAATTGGGTTTAATTATAGCTTTGGTCAAGTCTAATAATCAATTTGGAATGAACTTGAGTCATTGGTTACAATTAATTTGGGTTAGATCATGATTTGACCCGATTTGGTCCTTTAGGCTAATTTGGGTCAACTTAGATCAAATGGCCAATTAGGCTTCAATTAGCTCAATTGATGGTCAAGTCATATTGAAATATTGATTTTGGGTTGGTTCAAGTCATTAGTTTTAATCAATTTGATGTAGGATGAGTTTTGGCTAGTTTTGGTTCATTTGGGCTAAGAATTGACTTGGTCAAATGACTAAATTGACTTAGTTTGACCCAATTAATTGTAATTGATCATCCTAGGATGATCAACAATCATGGTGGAAGATTTTGGTGAGCTTGGTTCAATCCAATTTGGGTTGGATTGGAAGTTGACTTAAATGGGTCCTTCAGGTCACTTTGGGTCAAGTGGACCTAAGTGGGTTAGTTGGTTTGGTTTTGGTTTGATTCGATTTTAGTTGAACTTATATATGAGCCCTAGATTGAAATATAAATTCAATGATAATCAATTTGGAGTCTAAGGGATTTTGGCTCATTTAAAATTTTCAAGTCAAAAGGGCTAAGTAGGGTTTGACTTGGGTTGGCTTCGATTTGATTTAATGATTGTAGGTTTCATTTATATTTAGGTAGATAATTGAGTGAATGATTGATTCAAGAGAAAGTTCATTAGTTTTGACTTGATATGGATAGAATTTGGCTAAGTCCAAAGAATTGGCATAAAGGATTTAAATTGAGTTTGGATTTGATTTTCGATATAGTTTTGGTCATTTTAATTTGGATTTCATTTATATTTGTGAATATAAATGAAGGAATAATTGATTTATAAGGAGATCAATTGAGTTTAATTTGATCTAAAGGGAGTTTTGGCTAAGCTTATGAATGTGGTTCATATGGCTTAGGAAAGGTCTTAAGATTTGAATTTGATTTTGGGTTTCAATCATTTGGAGGTAAATTTGAAATTAGATTTGAAATTTGAATTTGAATTTGAGATTTAGTTTAAGAATTGAATCTGGGTTTGATTTGAGAAAGTGTATCAAGATTGGGTTTAGGCTATGAGATATGTAATTTTCTTAAGTCCTAAGGCATAGTCTAATCTTATGATTAAAACTTCTAAGTCTTTAAACTTAAATTAAGTGTTCACCTAATCATTAGAAGTGTCTTATGACTAAAGAGTTCTTAGTGTCTAAAAGAGTCTTAAGTCTAAGAAGGGGAGGTTAAGAGCTCACTACAAAAGTGAGGTCAACATGGCCTAGCCGTTGTTCACTCGATCCATCATATCTATCATAGTATTTACCACCACATTCAGATTTGATAGCTTTTATTTTCTTTCCAAGTTGATTTTCAACTTCAGCCTTAACAATTTTGAATACATCCGGTGATTGTGACTTCTCATAAATCAAGTATAAGTACCTATAACGAGAATGATCAAAAAAGTAATGAAATACTATTGGGCATTCCAAATAGCTGTAGGGAATGAACCACAAATATCAGTATGAATTAATTTCAAGACGTTTAAACTCCTATTAACACCAACTTTCTTGATATTTATTTATTTTCTCTTGATACATTCTACACATAATTTATCATCTGAAAAATCAAGATAATCAAGAATTTCTTCTAACACAAGTCTTTCAATTATATGTTTAGAAATATGTCCTAAACGCTTGTGCCATAACATATATGAATTCTCATTCATTAATTTTCACTTTGTACCAAAACTATTTGCATGCAATGTTTCATTAATTTGTGAAGCAAAAATGTTTAATTTAAATATATTATTAACCAAAGAACCAGTACCAATAATATTTGAATACTAAAAGAGACTAAATTTTTCATTTCCAAATGAACAAGAATAATGAGGTTTATCCAAACAAGAAATAGAAATTAAATTTCATCTAAACAACGTCACATAAAAAATCTCAAGTAAATTCAAAATACAATCAGATTCTAGATATAATTTATATAAGCATATTGCTTCAACAGGAGCTTTATTGTCATTTCTCACATAGATGAATATTGCAGCATTAGTTGGCATTCGTCTCCTTAGATCACCCTGCATAGTCACACTTATGTGAGTAGTTGCACCTATATCTATCCACCAAGTGTGATTTGGTACTAAGGATAAATTAACTTCAGAACAAATAAAGTTAAGAGGTTTACCCTTTTTCGCCAGCCAATTTGTATACTTGAGACAATCCTTCTTCACATGACCAGCCTTCTTGCAAAAGTTATTTTTTGTTACATCTTATGTTGTGAAGTCCCTTTGTCTGTAGCTCCTTTACCTTTATAAATCATTTTTCTTTTAGTAACAATGTTACAAGAGGAAGTAGCTAAGTGAACACTTTCTATTTGTCATATTTTAATCTCTCTTCCTCTTACACACATTGAGCAATGAGCTCATCAAGAGTCCATTTTTTCTTTTGAGTATTATAACTTTTCTTAAGAGGATTAAATTGTGCAGGAAGAGAGATCAAAACTAAGTGCACAAGAATATCATCAGACATCTCTAATTTTAGTGCTCTTAGTCTAGTGACAAAATTAGGCATCTCCATAATGTACTCCCTTATGTTTTCATTGCTTTTATATCACATTGAAACGAGTTTACTAAGAATAGTACTCGCTTCGACCTTTTAAAAAATAACTAAATGGTCTGCTATTTGGCTTAAAAATTTTTTAGCACATTCCTCTTCAAGCATTACACCTCTTATGATTTCTGGAATGGAATGTTTCATGATCATAAGACTTATGCGGTTAGAATGCTACCACTTTTCAAAGTTAGTCCTTTGTTCAATAGTACTTTCTACAGTAAGGGCGGGAGGACGTTTAGTTCAGATCGCATAGTCAAGATTTATACATCCAAGAACAATGGTGATATGTTATTTCCATTTCTTAAAGTTAGTGTCGTTGAGCACTGGAATGTTATTCAAATTGGCGGATATAGAAGAAACAATAACTGATAGAACAAAAAATACTCACAATTAATGACATTATCATTTCCTTATGCATATATAATGTAAACAAAGTATCAACAAAATACATGCTTGAAATGAAATGTTTAATAAGATAGGCACATATAAGATACAATATGTAATTTAGTCTTTGGACAGAAATAATATTTTGTAAATTGTACTCTTAAAATTAGAGTCAACAAATATTGATAATAAAATTTGCCAACTTTATGTTTATCTTTGAATCGACATATTATATGCAAGATTAATACAAATTTATCACATATTTGTAACTGCACAAAATCTTGCCAAAAAAATCATCTTCCTTTGGGCCGATTATTTTTCACATAGATTTAAATATAATCCTTATGCAATATTCATATATTTTAAAATTAAATAAATTGATATAATAAAGGTCACTTTGGTGGCATATTATTTCAATCTAAATTATTTTGAAAAATGAATATCAACTATGTCATTCTAGTAATTGTTTCAATTTATACTAACTTCAATTAATTTGACAATAATATAACCTTTAATAATTGTTCCAATCAAAATAATTAATTTGAGTTTATATTAGTTAATTTAGTTATATTTTGCAATAATATCTCATAAATTCAATTAAGAGACTTGGGAACATAAGTATTAAATATAATAATGGATAAGTTTGCCTTCGAGTAGTTATATAGAAATATTTATAAAATACATAAAAGTTGTATTTAATATTTCTAATGTTACTATCTAATATTAAAGAAATGTTTCTTTGAAACGTTTAATATAAAGATATAATTGTTTTAAATGAAATATGTTATACAAAACATTTCATAATTATAATCTAAAACGTTTCTATTTTAATTGTTATCTTTATGACTCTACAGCAAAATGTTTTATTTTGTAAAAACATTAAATGCAATATTTATAACTATCTTAATGCAATAAAATATTTTATTTTATAAAAGTATTAAATGCAATATTTATAACTATCTTAATGCAATAAAAAAAATGTTTAAGATGCACCATAAGAAATTATCATTAATTACTCATAAAACTAAACAAATTTATCTTTACGGGATTTAAAACATCAATTTTGAAAAAAAATGGTTCATCTTTTTTCATTTTTTAATATAATAATAAGAAAAATAATTACAAGTATTAACCTTAATCTTATAAAATTCTCAAAATTTAAAAAAAAAATGAAAGATGAAGCATGCTTGAATCAAATTCATATGACCGAATATGAATTTTATTTCTCAAATTAAAATCATAATGATGAGAATAAACATATTGATCACATAAACAAAAATTAAAATTGTGATACCAGTATAAAGTAAATTTTAGCTATGTTGTTTTACTGAAAATCAATAATATAAAAGCCATCTAAAGGATATCGATACTTCATGCACATGGCCAAATTATTTGCTTAAAAATTTTAAATCATGTACTTTGATCTAAAATTTTCAAATAATCAGTACAAAATATTAAGAGAAAAAAATCATTTCTCAACGATTCAATATGATAATCACTCTGATACCACTTGTTGGAAACATATGAAGATAGAACAAATTTATCTCCACTTGTTGGAAACATATGAAGGTAGAATAAATTTCTTTTCTGATATCATCAAATCATCAGAAGATTTAATGAACATATCAATCAATGGAAGAAATTTATTACTTAGCAAAAAGTGTTATGAGAGAGAGAGAAAACATTCTTTTCACTCAAGAAGGGATATTAGAAAAATAAGAACCGAAACTTTAGAATGGGAACCATGATCCTATTTATACTTGAGTGCATTTCATTTTATTTCAACCCATCATTAAAATAAAATAAAATGCCCAGTTTCTATACATGATAATTTCATACAAAATTAATAAGATGTCTTAAAAGTCTAAAATTAATTAATCTTTATTTGATCATAAAATTAATAAGCTTAAAAATAAAGTAGCACATAATGTATAATTAAATTTATATGTGAGTCCACATTCAAAATTCTCAACACTATTCACTGAAATGTAAATTTATGAGAATGAGAAGGCCTCAAACTATGACCACAGTTTACTGAAATGTAAATTTATGGGAAGCCATGAATTTGAAACATATTTAACTATCATTTGCTTCCATCTTTTTAGTTTCTTCTCCTTCTTCCGTGAATTTTATCATTTTTTTAAGAGCATCTCAATCCTTTTCAATGGAAGGTTTCTGTCATCACTTGATTAAAAGCATAATTGACTGCGTGAGGAGGAAGCGATCGAGCTAAGAAGTCTCGTATGTCAAAAGATGGCTGATTCTTCAGAAGCGATTTTGCTAGCTTTGTTATTATACTGCCTTCCTCCATCACCTTTGAACTTGCAAGCAGTACCCCTTTCTCCATTTCCACTTTGTTGATTGTTAGACTGAAACATATTTAATTTCTAACGTTTCATTGCTATTTGCTTCTTAATCCCTTCATATACACAATCCTTTAAATATTGTAATGTTCATTGAGTTGTTTGCTGCTTAATCAATTCTTCAATCCACAAAGATAGCGAAAATACATAGAAAATTACTGGTGAAAATTATTTCATAAATGTTTATTTGGATGAGACTTAGCTATAGCACTAATGAGCCTTCTGAGCACCATAGTTGAAAGCCCATAGAGGTCGCTGCCTCTAATCATGCAGAGTTCTTCATGAATGATTTTGATGGAGTCAAAGCTGTGGCTCTTGATAAATAAAAGCTAAGTAGAAACAAGAAAGGGAAGAAGAGTATTTATAATGATTTTTATTATCTTTTGTACTAGGATAGCAACGTGAAGGCATTGTTTAATCATTTAGTTAACATAAAATTGGAAATTAAGTAAAAAAGTTTCCTTCATTAACCAACTTTTTACTCGAGCTTATAATTTATGTCCTTTTTGCTTATTTATTTATTTATTTACCATGATGTTGACATGCTTTTAAGCAGTAATTGATACCATATAAAATAAACTATTGTGTGGACTTCGAAAAGGCTCATTTGATGGATTATGGCACTTTCATCTATAATGATCATAGACCTTCTCTCTTAGAAAGCTTCCACATATATATCATCTTAATTCAACATGATGGGGACATCGGCTAAATTCTTAGCAAAAAAAAAGATAGGTTTCATATGGTATTCGAGCATATAGAGCCTCAGGATAATAATTGTATGAAAATTGATCTCAACGATAACTACCAAAAATTCGGGTTGGATCGAATAATTTTAGATGGGTTGGTTGAAGAAATTGGCGTTTAATATTTGGTGATTCGATTGACAAACCCAAAATTGACTCGATTTTTTTAACTCAATTTAAAATTGACGCATGGCGAAATTGACCTTTTTTTACCCGAATCAATTTTACCAATTTTGACTTAAAATATATATATAAATGTCATTCTCGTCAGTTAATCGGGTTGAAGTTAATTGGTTGTGTCGAAGTTTTGACTGTTTAATAAATGTGCAGTTCGGGTTAACCTACCATTAGTCACTTGCAACTCGTCGGCCATATAATAATAATACATACTTAATAGTTGCATTATCTCAGCATGATACGAAACAGGGATATGAATTTCACATTGCAAATAATAAACTACCTAACAATAAGAATGGATGGACTACTTAGCATCAAAATCTCAAGAGAGAAATTAAAGGAATTAACCCAAAAAGAACGGCCTAAATGCTTACGATATTCTGCTATGAGAAATGAATATGCGAAGTAATTCTAAATCTATTATTTTCTGATATATATCTCGAGGCTATATAGTATAAATGCACATGTTAACGGGCAATTAATGACTAGATTTAAAGTCGAGTACTTTACATACATATCATATAATTTTTATTTATTTTTATATATAATATCTTATGCATAATCTCCTAAAATTAAAGCGCATCAGACATATTGAAAATATACAAAATAATCAACATATATACCTGAAAAAAATCCAATTAAAATAATATTAAAAAATTAAAGGGACATGTGTATCTCACATGTACATCCTAAATAAATATTTTAAATTATTGTAGAGAATTTTAAAAATTTAGAGAATGATATTTAAAATTATTTAAAATTATAATTAAATTTATAAATTTAAAATTGATAATAAATTTTATTTATTAAAATTATTAAAGTACTATATATATATATATATATATATATATATATATATATATATATATATATATATATATAACTTAAGAAATTAATTTAAAATTTTTAATTAAATAATTTATTTTTTATTATTTTTAATATTTTATATATTTAATATATATAAATTATTTTTAATTATTAATATAATATTATTTTCAACGTATATCCAAGTCTCATATTTTAAAAAATAGATAATACCTTAAATTTTAATACTTATGTAACATTTAATTCTTAAATATCACAGAAGAACTATCGCTATCTGTAACTTTTAAAATATGCACAATAAAATGTTAAATGTAATCAGCACAATCTAGATGTTATGTAATTTCTCTAAAATAAAAAATTTATTATGTCACATGATATTTAAAATAAGTATAATTATAATTTTAATTAATGAATTACATTTTATACTATTTTTTAGGGTAAAATTAAGGATTATTAAAATTTTCCTAATCGAATCTATGCCAGATTATCATGACGCCATTTTGTTTATCAGCAAGTGTGTTAAGCCAATATTCCAATTCTCCGATTTGGCGCGTCGCCGCCCAATCGCAAAACCCTAAAACGCCATTGCTCAGCGCATGAAGCGAAAGAGGGGGAAAGATCATCGCGTTCTTTTTATACTCCGGAATCTATCACCCGCTCGAATCGATTCCAAGTTCGCATTTTCGGCGATTCCAATTTCCGCTATAAGGTTTCTGCTTCAGCTTGCTGCGACGTCACGTTTTATGCCTCGCTAAGCGGGAACGGAACTATATTAGGTGCGGTAGATTGAATCTTAGGGTCCCAGAAGAGGCATCAGAAGAGGGGGCGTCCTCTTCAAGAGTTGGTGGGAGAATTTCCATGCGGTAATCCACCTCCTTCAATACTTTTATGCTTTTTTGCTGTAAAAAAAATGTTTTTATGCTTTTATGCTGTAAAAAAATGTGACTTTGAGGGATAACTTTTCCAGGAAGAAAGGGCTTCCCATTGACTAGACTCTTTCTTTTCCTTCCCAATAAGTTGAAGGATTAGGGCTCCCGTGTTGATGGAAAAGAAAGAAGCTCTGACTTTCCTACACTGTGAAAGGCACCGTTTTGTTTATTATGTTATTTTATTCTCTCTTTTTTTTTTTCTTTTGACTCTGAAGGCATCTGTGTTTTCTTTTTAGCTTTGAGGCAATTAAGTAAAAAAGTTTTGTTTTCTTTATGATTTTGTAATTGCTTCATCGTTTATAGATCTTGAAACACGGTTTCTAGTTGAAGAACTACAGACACCAGTATTAGTATTTCTGGACCTCTGGCATCAAAACTGAAGATTTGTTTGCTATAAGCTTGCATAAATAATCTCAATATTGCACAATTATGAACGGGTGATT
This sequence comes from Cymbidium sinense, assembly GCA_021442155.1. Taxonomy (NCBI): domain Eukaryota; kingdom Viridiplantae; phylum Streptophyta; class Magnoliopsida; order Asparagales; family Orchidaceae; genus Cymbidium; species Cymbidium sinense. The sequence continues at coordinate 70,699,055 of CM038221.1, read as the reverse complement.
CTTTTTATCAACTCTGCATTACTCTTTTTTTGTGAAACAGTGTTAAGATATATGTGCGCAGAAATTATTTTGAGAGCTCTAATAAAGTGTCAAGTTATAAGCTTTAATCACGATGTATAAGCTCCACGGTTGCTTTTCTTTGATGCCTTGCAGCACTTCTTTAACACTAGATTAGTTTTTTTTCAAATTTTATTTCCTTTTTCCCCCTTTTCTATGATTTTACTTTCTGAAAAATTGGAGTTCATAGCTCCTGCTGAACTAAACGCCAAAAAGAAATAACTATGCATAAAGAGATCGTTAGGTGTTTCTCTGATCCTTTAAATGTCATAATTGTTTGCTGGTATTTTATCTTATATTTTCTCCTCGTGTCATTCATCTTCTTTATTTTTCCTTCCCAAATTTGTGTTTTTTGTTTTTTTTCATCCGGTTGTTGGTTTATTGCAATATTGACTTTGGGGATTCTGTTGTTTTTTTATTGCTCACATGGAACACTTGCTCTATTCGTGGTCCAAATTATTATTTTTTCTGATTTGTCCATGAACAGCTGGCCTTCATCGTCCAGATAAACTTGTTTACAATATCTAACTGAACGCTGAAGTTACTGTTGGAGCTTTTACTATTTTATCTGTTTGTGTTTTCCAACATTTATGAAGAATGCTTCTTTTCAATAATAATAGCTGGCCAGACAGATTGAATTTACTTAATAATTGCAGCATTATGAGGATGTGATACATTTATAATCTTGATAGAATATAGTGGAGCATTTACATACATAGCCCACAATTCTTTTTATATATTTACATATTGAACACCTAAATTTCAATGTTATACATAAAATAACACCTAAATATTTAATATTACATAAAAATAGCATTATAGTTAACTTTTCAAAGTGAAATGCACATGTTCATACATATGAAATGTGCTATGTTTGTAAATCTCAAATTTCTTCATGTTAGATATGTAAATGCATAAGAATTATGTGCTATGTATGTTATGATTTTCTATTGCATCAATCCTTTTTTTTTAACCATGAAAAAAAGTAACTTGTTTGCTGTTGAATACTTTGCATGTGCTATGGTTATAGTATTAGTATGCTTTTCTTTTCCCATGATTTTATGTCCTCTAAAAGATGGCATCATGAGCCCTGATTAAAGCAAGTTTAAATTTTTTTTCTTCTGATTCATAGATGGCCAAAACCAAAGGTCTGAGGAGCTTCGCTGATAGCGCCTATTTTAGGCTCCGTTTGGGGCTTTTTTAGTGCGTTTTACTTTTGAGAGCGTGAATTTTAATTTTGATACCCATTTGAATAGTTCTTTTGAAGCTGTGTTTTAGCATCTCAAAATCGTTTTAGCTTTCAAGAAAAGACAAATAGTTTTTAGATTTTTCGCAGAACTTCAATCCAAAACTTCCATGCGAGTTCCATGGTGGCGTTTCATTAGTAGCTTTCTATGCGCATAGATTTGTTCCATTCATCACTGTAGTTTTTGAATTCTCCAATGTTTTCTTCTGCTGCCTGTTTTTATAACAGTGTGCCATAGGAAAATCAAAATTAGTTATATTTCTGGTGCAAATTTGGTTCCTTTCATACATCTCAGGTGAGTTCTTCTCTGGACTCCAATAAAAATTCACTCTTTTATTTATCCATTTGCCTCTATTAACATTCTGCATCTTATACTTTGCAAGGCTGATTTATTTATTTAATTTAAATTTGAATTTATGTTCTTGATAAATTGGCCTCCACAATCCCAGGTAAAGTGTCTTTTTTAAATTTATCTGATTCATGGGAGGCCAAAAGCAATGATGGGAGATTCGCTGATATCACTTCTGTTCCTTGGAAGTGTTTCATTAGTATCTTGCCGTATATCTTTATTTCTCCATTCAGGTTTTCAATTTCTTTTTAGAGGCATTTATATACATATTACATAATTCTTTTATATTTATATATTTAACATTTGATATTTATATGCATAACATTCAAATTCTTAACATCATATAAAAAATAACACTATTTTTATTTTTTAAAAGTGAATATATCTTTTTATATGTAGGGGTGATCTTTTAAATATAAATATAAAAAATTAAGTATTTGTTATGATGCAACATAATATCACTTATATATATATATATATATATATATGATTGAGTGTAAGAGAATACCATTTGAATTATAATTAAATTAAATAGATGGAGATTTAATGATTGAAATTATTGGATTTATTTATGAGTCCTTTGTTTGGTATTAACAATTGGTGATAAAAGTATTTTCATTTATTTATGAGATTGTTTATGGGTCTTCTGCTTGGCAGAAGTAGAAGTAATATATTTTTTTAATATTTTTAGTTTATTGATTGATTATTTTTAAAATGCATGATTTTATTTATTTATTTGTTTGTTAAAGTAAGATACCACTAAAATAGTGGTGATGATGAATGATAGTTGATTGTGAAGAATTTGCTAGGGTTGCAATTGCTAGGGTTGCAAACGAGCTGTGTCCAGTTGAGTATGGGCTCGTTCAAGTTCAAGCTCTATTATTATTGAGCTCGAGCTCGATTCGAGTTTTTACAATGGTGTTCAAGCTGGAGCTCGTTTAAAAAAATTTTGTTTGAGCTTGATTCAAGTTTGTTCGTGAGCTCGATTCTGATTGGGCTTATCGAGTCTATTAACAAGTAATTTGTTTAATGAAATAAATGAGTTTTAATCGAGTTTGTTTTCGATCAACGTGTTGTGAAATATAAATAATATTGTTTATGAATAAGTTTTAATCGAGTCATAATCAAACTCCTTAACGAGCTTGTTCGTGAGTTTTAAGTGAGATATTGGTCATGAACATAAATAAATTGAACAATTTGTTCATTTAACTATTGAGTATTTATAAAAGTGTTAAAGCTCTTTTGATTGGTTAATCGATAATTGAATGAACATGAATGAGCTCTAACGTGCTGAGTCACGAGTAGCTTGTTGAACTCTCGGTTCATTTGTAGCTTTAGTATTTGTGATGTATTTGAATTTTTTTTTTTTTGTTTTGAGTGAATCTTACAATAACAATAACAACAAGCTTTAATCCCACTAGGTGGGGTTGATTACATGAATCCTTCGTCTCCATTGTGTCTTATTGTGTGTCAAATTTTTATTTAAATCAAGTATATTAAGATCATTTTTTATACATCTTAACCAAGTCTTTTTAGGTCTATTTTTACTTTTCTTAACATAAGATAAGTTTAATTCATTTACTCTCCTAATCGGGTCATCGGACGATCGGCTTTATGTGGCCAAACAATCTAAGTCTCTCCATCTTATCTATCACTGATACTTTTTTTTTTGAATATACTTATTTTTCTATCTCTAAGAGTAAAATCATCATCCACCTAAGCATCCTCATTTCTGTAACACTTAATTTAATCTTATGCTTCTCTTTTATTGGCCAATATTCTACACTATAAGTCATTGCATGTCTTAAAATTCATCGATAAAGGATATTGCATTTAAATTAGCATGGATTAAATATTTGAATTTTAAAATACATGCATTTCTTTTACATTACAAATTTGTCATATTAAATTGTCCCCAAGTAATTTAGATGTTATCTCTATATTTTAAATGGTAGATAATAATGTTGGTACGCTTATATTTAATTAAGAAGAAAAGTGTTTTTGTTGCCTAATTCCCATCTTAAAAAGAAATTAGGTGTTGAGAGTGAATTATGTACATGAAAATACTTTTACTTTTGCATTTGATGCTAAATATTTCTTATAAATATTATAATTTTTAGGAAGATTTTTATTCAAATGTTTTATATATTTATATATTTAATATTTTATTTATGTAAAATGTTTTATTAGAAAAAGATAATAATGATATTTATGATGTGATGTTTAAAATTTTAACATTGTAGATATAAATATTAAAATTTAAGTATTAAATATGTAAATATATAAGAATTATAGGTATATATGTAACTGTTTTTTTCTATGTAATATTGTGTCAGAAATGTTAGAAATTTGATAAGTTCTTTAATAAAATAATTTTTAATTCCTTATTTAACTGTATATTTCTAAGTATTAATTCTTATGTATTTTTAAATTTGGAAAATATAAGTACTTTTGAAGATATAGTTATTGTATGAATATTAAATAAATAATTATATATCGATTTAATTTTTTATTTATATTTAAATTTTATGAAGTAATTTTAAAAATAGTTAATAAAAGATTTTAAATTTAATTACTTCTAATTATTATATTTTAATTCTGAATTGTTGAGCAATCATTATTTCTACTGATATATGTTTCTCAGCGTATTTTCTGAAGCTTCTTCCTCCTTTCCCTTCAGTGCCGTTCGATCCTTCGGCCCCATGTTTTTCGGCCGTACGTGCCCCCGTTTCTCCGCTGCCCGCTTCACGAGCCATACTAAACCAGATCAATACGTGTCGATTATTCATTGCCCCAAGTTCGATGTACGCTGTTTTCATCCCGTATCACCCAATCACGAATTCATCGTGCAGACGCACTGATCTGCTCCATGTAAAATAGGAAGCCAATCTGCTGTATTTATCAAAATAAAACGCTATGATAGAAAAACCATAACCACTTTTCCCCATTCTTGGTCACCCAGAAAGAACAGGGGAGAAGAACCTCTCCACCTCCGCCATTCTTTACACCGCTCCAATATTTTAGACCCACATCGCCGGCGAGCTCTGCATCCTCTCATATATCATGGCTTCATTCACCCGTCTTTCTTTTAACTTCAACCCCACCTGTTCCAGAACCCTCCCTCACCCTTCCCGATCCCGTCCGCCACTTTCTACGTCCGCCATCCCCAGCCCCCAGCGCCGCACCCTTGCCGTTGCTTCGGCCGTTCAACCGGCGGCGGAGGTCAACTCGGCAATTTTCACCTCCCCGCCGGAATTCGACTTCAAGGCCTATATGCTATCGAAAGCTGAGGTCGTAAACCGAGCTCTTGACCTAGCAGTACCTCTCGCATACCCAGATCGTATCCACGAAGCCATGCGCTACTCCCTCCTCGCCGGCGGCAAGCGCATCCGACCGGCACTCTGCATCGCTGCCTGCGAGCTCGTCGGCGGCGATGAAACGCTAGCTATGCCCGCCGCTTGCGCCGTGGAGATGATCCACACCATGTCGCTCGTGCACGACGACCTCCCCTGCATGGACAACGACGAGTTCCGCCGCGGGAAGCCGACATCACATATCGTCTTCGGCGAACCCATCGCCTTATTGGCTGGTGACGCCCTCCTGGCCTTAGCCTTCCGCCACCTCGCTCACGCCTCCCAAACCGTACCCCCCGCTCTCGTCGTCCGCGCCGTCGCAGAGCTCGCACGTTGCTCCGGCGTGGAAGGCCTCGTCGCCGGGCAAGTCGTCGACCTCGAGTCTACCGGACTCGAGGAACTTGTCAGCCTCCAGAGGGTCGAGTTCATACACCTTCACAAGACAGCGATGTTGCTTGAAGCTGCCGTGGTTTTGGGAGCGATAATTGGCGGCGGTGTGGAGGAGGAGATTGAGAGGCTGAGGCGATATGCGCGATCCATTGGGTTGTTGTTTCAGGTAGTTGACGATATTCTTGATCTGACCAAGTCGACGGAGGAATTGGGGAAGACGGCCGGAAAGGATTTGGCGAGTGATAAGATGACGTATCCGAAGCTGGTGGGGTTGGAGAGATCGAGGGAGATTGCGGAGGAGTTGCTTCGGGATGCAAGGTTGCAGCTTGAAGGATTTGATTCAACAAAGGCTGCGCCTTTGTTTTCTCTGGCGAATTATATTGCTCACAGGCATAATTAGAGATGGGGAGGAGGAATTGTTTGGGTGGTGGTGATGTGATTATCGATAAAGGTGGAGTAGATCAACAATAATTGGTAACAAGAAATATAATCTTTGGACGGTTAGTTGGTTTTTAGTTCCTGCGACTAATTTGATGCTTTTAATACCCTCTAATGCTATACTTGTTTTCATTTTGTCATTTTATATGTTATGCTGAATTTGTTTGTTGGATAGAAAGTGGGAGGGTTGTTCTCCTTCGTGCATGTTGGTGATTCATTAAAATCTGGACATTTTGATTCAGAGCTTTGGTTGTTCTTGTTCGTGCATGTGTTTCTTCTAATTTGGTTGAAATTAAAGAAGAGTTTAAATCAACGTGACGGAGGATTCAAGTTTCGTTGATTGATGCTACCTCGTGACTGTAGAAATAATGATAAAATAAGGGTTCTTTTCAAGAGAAGATGATGACGATGATGTCTATTTTTTTGAAGAGAAGATGATAATAATGCCTCTGTTGTTGACTTCAAATTTATTTAATTCATTGTTGGCTTAGTCTTGTTTGTTTGAAATTCTTTCAATTCGTTATGCAAGATAACGAATGTCTCATCGTTATTTATTTATTTATTCTTTTTGTGATCGTTTAATTGATCAACTAGGAAGCTGCCACTATGCTAATAAGGAAAAGCCGCAGTTGATTAATGGCGAAAACATGTAGGCTTATTGATGACTACGACTTTGGGCCTGTTCAGATGGAGAAAAAATAGAGATGCTCCGTGGAAGGCGAGTGGTATGAAAGTCGAGCGTCCGAGCTTATTTATTTTTCACATGTATTGGGTATGAATTTGTGAAATAATTCACTTGAATGACTAAAAAAAAAGGAAGACTATGAAGTTTTTTGGATTATTTTGTGAGAATGAAGGATTGCTTGAGGCAACCAAGAATAGATAGTGATGTAGGATTAATGAATGATTGGATTTAATGATGACACATGCTGAAAGATACTAATCATTAATGAATATCTTGATTCAAAGGAGGGCATATGATTGAAAAGATAGGTGTCGTAGATCAATGGTTAGCGAATGTTAGTCATTGAACAATATTCATTGATAAATGGTGATGATGATCGATGAAAAATATTAGTGGTTGGACATCAATGTATCGGTTTCATTGCTCTCCTTATAAGAAGGAAGATTGTTAATTTTGTAAGATATGATTAATCAACTTGATCATTTTTTTTTTTATAAAAGATTGATTAGACAATTGAGAATATGGGATCAAATGTTGACAGTTATAGGTGTTGAGCGATGTTTAATGAGGAATGTTAGAAGTTGGTTGATAGTCAATTTGATTGTTGCTTAGATAAGAAGGGAGATTTAATCGATAAGATGAGCATTAGATGCATCTGGCTAGCGAACATCAATTGTTGGCCACTAGAAGGCATCGGATGATAGGTAATGCCAGAAGTTGAATAATTGTGGGCAGTCAATATAGTGATGAAATTTAACGACCACTAAAATAAACATCAAATGTTGTCATTAGTTTGGCATCAATTGATAATAAATGTTGAAAGTTAATCGTTGTTTGGTGATCAGCTTCTTGAGATTTGAGTAGGAAGATGGACATTAGATGTCATTCATTAGTAGGTGTTGAATATTGATCGCTATTGGATGTCCTCTATAAAGTACATGAGATTGATGATCATCTTTTGATAGTATGATTGTTCGCTAAAGAACATCATTTGTTAAAGATAAAAATGGTTCTCAAACTTTGATAGTTGATGGATGTTTGTCATTAACAAGTGTCACACAATGAGAAATGTCTAAAGTTGGGCACTAGTGAGTAATTGATGCAATCATTCTCTCAGTAGGAAGGTAGTCCAATTAACTTAGAAGATGACTATCATATGTCAAATGTAAGTCATTGGCAAGCATAAGTCGATGATCAATATGAGATGTTAAAAATTCGGTGATGGTGGATAGTCGACATATTCATACTCTTGATAAGAGGGAGACTTGGTAATTAGAATATGTTATATATGTTAGTTGTTGGCATATGTTTGAATTTGGACAATATTGAGCGTCAACTTAATCATTTTTCTAGTAAGAGGCGAGATTGAGTGACTAAGCAAACTAGTACTAACTATCATAAGGTGGTAATTGTGGATGTCCTTGTTAATCGATAACTATTTTCAAGAGATGGCAATGATAGCATTGATGTTTATTGATTTTCGATATTTTGTTGGTCGTCGATCTATGTTAGGAGATAGTCTGCATAAAATGTAGATGTAAGTTTTGGCCAACAGATAAAACACTAAAATTTTCTATTATATCAAAATCTTTTTTTCTAGATGTATAGAATAATGTATATTAATGGATTTATGGAGGGGGTTTAGATATTTAAGCTCAATTGTTCAAAATGATGGTGAAATGGATGGAGATGCTGTTAGTAGAATTCAAGTTGGATGGTTGAAGTGGAGGAATGCATCTGACTTTGTGTGATAGAAAAGTACAGCTTAAACTTACTAAGTTAAGTGTTGCAGAGATGAGGATGCTCAAGTGGATGAGTGAGTTTATTCTTAAAGATAAAATAAAGAAAGGTTTGGGAAAAAAAGAAATAAAATTAGAGAAATCTTTAAATGGTTTACCATATATAAGCATTAGTCGTCAGAAGTTAAGAGAGTAGATGCATTTGATTTGCCTTATGTTAAGAAAGGTTGGGGTAGACCTAAAATGATTTGGTTAAGAAGAATAAAAAAATGATTTTAATACACTTAAATTAAATGAGAATTTGATACATAATCGGACATAAAGGAGAAGAAGGATTCATGTAGCGTACCCCACATAGTAGGATAAAGGCTTGCTGTTGTTATTGTAATAGATTTATAGAGGAGACATATTGGTCATTTATATTAATATCATGGACACTTCATTAAATGATCTAAATAGGCCTCCTTGATCATTTATATTTTTAGATATTTCAATGCCTTAATGAACACATAATTGAGTAAGCTTACACTTTTTGACTTCATTTCAGTCTCTGATGTTTGGTTTGATAACAAACATAAAAAATTTTAGAGAAAGTTTAATCTCTCAAAATTTTTAATAATTTTTAAATTATGCTTATGAGTATTTTATTTAAACTCATTTGAGCATTATTTGGGTGTTCATAGTTTCATTGACTTTTATCTCTTTGAATCATTTATCGATTATAAATTTATTAAAAAATAAAATCTTTTTGGCTCGAGTATTTTGAGGATAGTTTAAAATTTAATTAAAATTTATGTTTAATTAAATGAATTTATTGATTTAATATTTAGACAATGTGTTAGGATGGAGATAATTTTTACTTTATTAACATAGGATTTTACTTAAATGCATATTAATTATTAGTTGGGCTTTCTTACCAACTTTCTTTTTAAATGATTTGCCTATTAATTATTTTTATTAATCATTTATTATAATGTTTTCTTCAGATTAGGCAAGGTTATCAGTGGCTAAGATAAATGATTAAGAAATAATCATATTTATTATTGTGATATTATTACTTGTAGTTCTAGTAGCTCTAATATTGAATTTGGTTGATTGATCTATTTTTTTAAGGATATATATATATATATATATTCTTCTTTTTTATTATATATTTCAATATAATGAACTTATAATTTCTAAAAATTCTTAGTTTTATTCTTATGTCTCCTATATTTTTATGGACTTGGACTTAAATAAAATAAAATAAATAAAAAAATGAAAAATAAAAAATAATTTTTTTATAGGCTTGAATAAGTTTTGGCAATAGACCTAATGATTTGATGGTCATTAATTTTGACTAAAATTTTAATGATAATAAAATATTATAATTTTTTTTTTTAATTTTGAGTTATTTTTATGATAAATTTACACTCATATATTTCTCTCGAGAAAAAAAAATATCTCAACTATCATGTTGTATGGTTGAGTGTGGAACTCATGATAAAAATCAAAATTTTTTATATAGTAAATAAATAATTATTTTTAAATAATATTTGTCTCCCACCAGTCTTTATCATTAACAATTAAATTTTGATCTATAAATAATATTTTTTTGTTTTTTTAATTTTAATTCTTTAAATAAAATTTGGAAAAACAAAGTCGTGCACAACGAGCGAGGTCAAATAATTGAAAATAAACAAAATTAAGCAGTGGTCTTCTTAAGGATTTTCTACAAAATAAATAAAAATAACTGTCATTGACTCATTTTTGAATATTCAACTCTAATCATTTAAAAAAATAATAATATTATTATTTTTTATATAAATTAAAATTTTAGATATTATTTATATAAATATGAAGATTTAGATATTAGATATTTAATATATCAGAATTGTGTGCTATTTAGTTAAATGTCTCAAAAAAATTATTATAAAATTAAAATTTTAAAATAAAGAAATTTATCATTAAAAATAATTTAAATTAATTTAGCATGAACGTCCATCGCTTTGGCCCGCCCGCTTCCGTTGCTGTCGCCCGGGCCCGAGCAATTGGCGCATCAGGTCTGTCGTCTGCCATGCAGCCCGACAAATCCTAACCGTTGGTGAAAAAGAAGAGCGGGTGAGCTTTAGCCCTGATTGGCGGGTTTTAGAAGCTGAGAGAGTCACGTGGGAGGCGGCGGGTTTCGGCCCGGGCGGGCCGGCGCGGTAAATTTCGACAAGTGGAGCGAGGCCCGTTCCGTTCGGAAAGTGTGGAGTTGCTGCGGCGCCAAAAGTAGAGCAAACGTCCGTCAACGTCGCCATCTGGTGACGTCACGACCGGGAAAGCTGACCGTCGATGACAGCTGTGATAGATATTTCAGCCGTTGAAAGCAACTGCTTTCTTTTGAACGATTATGTTTATTAAAGTTGAAGGAAAAAACAAAACTCATTACAGAGAATAAAAGGGTAAAAAAAAAAATGTAATATTTCCACATTAATTAACTCAAAATACTAAATTATAAAATAATAACTGCGTAAAGAAAATCACGAGAAAGAAAATTTACGCTTATTGTTGATTAGACACACACAAGTAATTAAAATAACATAAGACACCTGCAATTTTAACGTGGAAAATCTCAAAAAGAGGGAAAACCACGGCTACCGAAAAGGTTCCACTATGTATCCTTTCAGAGTACAAAATCCTCCGAAGATGGATTACGAATTCTATTTGAGAAAGGACAACAACAACGATCGTTATAATACTTGATTGGAGATGAGTAAATTCGGAAATGGGTATAATTATGCATGGTGATAAGGATCTTTGATCTTCAAGTTTTGAAATTTTCTTCCTCCTCACTTCACTTTTCCTTTTCTTCCTCGATCGACTCTTCCTCTTCTTCCTCTTTTCCTTCTTCTTCACTTCTTGACTCTTCTTCTTCTTCCTGGCTGTTCTTCTCTTCACTTCAGCCTTCCTTCTTCTTCACTTTTCACTTCACTTTAGCTTAGCATGTGAGGAGTGAGGCCTATTTATGGGATGGGAGGAGGAGATTCTAAGAATTCATGTAAGGCCCTACCACTCCTCGACGGACGGCTCAGGATGACTCCTTCGATCATTTGATGTATTTTGAGCATTTGGATGCCCAAATGAAGTCGGAATTATGAGATCTTAGGCTCATTAGATCCGCCGTCGAGACGCCGATTTGACTATAAACACTACATTTGAGAGCTTTTTTGGGATTTAATTGATGTCCCAAGATTCTAATGATATTTTAAGTATTGATCTCGATTTTCACTCAAAATCATATCGCTTTCAACATCAAGATTTGTGCTTGAGTGGTATTTTGAGAGCCATATCGGTTCTATTTTGGATGATATTAGTTTAATCATCCAAAATATATGTGCCAAAATACTCAAAAAACGAATTGGAAGTTTTCAGCTGGGACGCTGGCGCCGTACCAGGCGCCAAGAAGCGCTGTGGGCGGCTACGAGGCTGCAAGCGCCATGGCCTTAGACTGGCGATGGGGCTGGCCCATCGGTCAAGTCAGGCCAAGACGGCGCTGATGATAATGGATGGCCGCGCAGACGGGTCGGGGCGTATGCTCGCCGGTCGCTGAAGCTGGAATGGTGGTCGCTTACGGGCCGACCGCTGGGTCGCCACGCTGACGGTCACATGCGGTCAGAATCGCGTGCCGTATCGCCGTCGGTCGTGATCATATCGCTGCTGATTCAGGTCGCGACGTCGGCGACTTCCGCTGAATCAGAATGTTGAGGCCATGCTGGCAGCTGTCATGGCGCACATAGCATGGTCATGCGCTACCATGGCGGCGCCACTGGCCCTACGGATTTGAAGAGTTTTGAGCCGCTTTTTGAGGGGTTTTACCGTTTTGCTGTGGGGGGTTATAAATACCCCCCAGGAAGAGGGAGAGGCACACCTTTCCCTCCCCTTTCTCTTGAGTGAGGTCCTGGCGATCAAGAGCGCTCGAGGCGGAGGGCGATCAAGGCCCACCTGCATACGTCGGGGTTCCGCTTACCCCACGCCGGACCGTCCGGGTTAGAGGCGATCAAGGCCCAGCGGTAATACGCCGTGGACCGTTCCCACCACGCCGACCGTCCGGTTAGCGGCGATCAAGGCCCACGCATACGCCGTGGAGTTCCGGCTTACGCCACTGGACCGTCCGGTGAGGCGATCAAGGCGCTCGTTGGTTCCGCCGTGGACCCGGCACGCCACGCCGACCGTCCGGGTTAGAGGATCGGCTCACGGTATACGTGGTTCCGGCGATCGCCACGCCGGACCGTCCGTTAGAGGCGATCGCCGCGCAGATACGCCTGGTTCCGGCGACGCCACGCCGGACCGTCCGTTAAGATCGGGCGCGCGGTATACGCTGGTTCCGGCGACCGGCCACGCGGACCGTCCGTTAGGCGATCGCATGGCAGCATACGCCGCCAGGTTCGGCGACGCCACGCACCTCCGTCCGGGTTAGAGGCGATCGCGCACGATACGTCGCCCGGCGCACGCCACGCCGACCGTCTGGTTAGAGGCAATCGCGCCCACCTGCATCTACTTTTTCAGAAATCGGTATTCTTTCAACTTCGATGGAAGGTTCAGCGGTTCAAAATTGTCAAGACGCGGAAGTATCGCTTAAGAACCATTGTCCTCATAACTCAAAAGTTTGGCGATCGTAGGAGAAAGATTTTACCCAAACCGGCGCGAGCTGAGGGTCAAAAAAGACGCGCTAGCATCGTGATGGTCAAGAAAACTCATAAGATGGATGCGCGGACGATATGCCCTCCACTGTCACATCAGATAGTTTAATGGTGTTCCGCAGGAAATTTTTCTTCCCCAATGAGTTGGTGGCTTTGGCTAAAAAAGTCCGATCGAGTTTCGCCTCGCCGGTACTTTACTATTTCCGAGATGACTCTTCGCTCGGATCGATTCCCTTTGGCTCGATGATTGAGATCTTCAAAAAATGTGGCGGCTTTGATGCAATTCTCGAGCTTTAACGGTCATTATTGGCTTAACTACCTTCTTCAGGGAGCATGGGGTTACTTTAAACATCGAATACTTGTGCCGAATGTGCAGATTCACATGTGATGCTCAAGGACGTGTTTCTTATTGGACTATAAAGAATTGGATAGAATTTTCAGACGGATCACCCAAAACTTGGTCTTCGGATTCTTTATGTGAAGAATGAGTGGGGCCTTCCGAGAGATGGGGAAGATTGAATGATCTTCCTGATCCGTCCGATATCGGAGGATGATATTCTAGCAACTCTTAATATTCCCGATGTGGGAAGCTTGCAACATGAGTTGCATTACATCAGTAAATATATAGTTGAAGATGATGTTTAAGGTTGGTCTTTCCATCCGTGCTGAAGGAAGGTCTCATGCTCTTCCGCTGAAGAGAAAGGGTGAGAGTTCTCCTCATACTCATAGGGTTCTCTGAGAAGCCTATCACTAATCACGGTAAGCAATGTTCCATCTTTACGTAAAGAGGAGACTCGTGAAATGGTTGTGTCGATATCTGGGAGATGACGCTCACTTAACATCCGAGAGTTTAGTCACTCATGATGGGGAGTTCGCTACTCTAGCCGCAAATTCCGAGGAGGTATTAAATCACATATGTACGACGCCAACGCATGAATTGCGTTTTTCCTTCCTTCTATTCTTCTTATGTAACATCGGTCGATGATGTTTTTTTTTTTTTTTTTTTTCGTAACTCCATTAGACCGATGGCTCATTTGGGTGTCGCCTTAGATGAATGAAATACTGAATTTGTGAAGATAAAATATCTGCGAGGCGAGTATGAACGAAGGATGAATGCTAAAGCTAAAGAAGTGGTGACCTTGGAGGGTCAGTTGACTGAGTGTAGAACTGAAGGCTAATATGTCGACTTTCTTTCTCCAAAGGTCGAGAGGGCGATGAGTGAAGGCGAGAGCAGAGACTCGCCATAAAGAGAAGAGGATCAGGGCACTTGCAGCGGATAAGAAAGCATTACAAGATCGTCTTTCTGAAAAGGAGCATAGAATGTCAGAAGCGGAAGCAAGCGAGATCGCCGGGCGCGGGAAGACTTCAAGAATTCCCCGCTTATCGTGGCGCTTATTGAAGACTTTATCCGTGAGGCTCAGAACCATATCTTTGATGTTGAAGTGAAGGACTTGGAGCGACAAGTGTTTAGAGGAGGGCTTCATCCGGAGGGTTCCCGAAGGAATTGCGCGGTACATCGCAAGACCGGGGCCAAAATTGAGGATATATCTCCCGCCAAGAAGATCCTTCACCGATTCGTAAGATGAAGGAGTCAGTGGGCTCCGTGGAGCGCCTCCTAGGATGATGAGGATATCGATATTATAAGATCGGATGTCATTCTTCATCGCTGGTTCTATGTAATGTCATTATCGTATCGATCTTAATTCCTTCTTATATCATCGTATTAATAATGTCAATGATATATGGATATACCCTCTCTTTCTTTTTTCTTTTTCTTTTTTTTTTTTTTTTTTTTATACGCCCTCATCTTGTTTTTACCCATCTGGGGTAATTGGTCAAAATATTATTTGACGTTGCTAATATGGGTGAGTTGGATCCACTGAGGATTTTCGACCTATCCGTCGCTTGTCGAAAGTGTCGCTTGATGATATTTGCCCTGGAAAGAGGTCGGAAGTCCACCGACCTTTGACCTTTCCTAGTTATTTGTCAATATTATTCGCCGACGCCAACCCGCATGGAAGAGGCCGGAAGTCCACCAAGGACGCTTTGACCTTATCCGGTTGTTTGTCGAAGCTTTTGTTCGATGACATTAACCCGGAAAGAGGTCGGAAGTCCGCCAAGGACCTTTTGACCTTTCCTTGTTTCGAAGTTTTGCTCGATGACATTAACCCGTATGGAAGAGGTCCCATCAAGTCCCCTCGATTGATCATGTTCCATCTGAGGATGACCGGACATGGTGACGACCGCGAAGATTGCCATAGTTGGCGGAGCGGACCGACGACGGTAATGCGGCGGGACCGGCTATATGGTTGGCCGACGGGATGGTCGGCAAGAATCGGCAATGGTTGTCGACGGACCGGCGTAGTTGGCTGGATGACCGACGGCGATGGTGACCGGGCGAGGTTGCCGGAGATGATCGGGAGATTGTCACGATGGTCTACGGCGAACTGGCCGGTGCGGATCGCTATAGAGTTGGCTACCGACGGGTGGTCGGCAGTAAATCGCGACGAATCGACGGCGGAGACTAACGTCGGTAGTCGGCGCGGATGACCGGCGACAATGGTGATGGCGGCAGTGACCGGCGACGGTAGTCGACGGTGGTGACCGGCGACGATGAGGATTTTTGACATATCCGAGGTTGTTTGTCGTAATTCGCTGGCGACGCAACTCAGGTGGAAGAGGTTGAATTGAACTGGCCGGCGATTTTAACCTATCTTGTTTGCAGTCTTTGCTCGATGGCGTTAACGTATGGAAGAGGTTATCAAGTCCGCAGGATTGATCATGTCCCTGAGATGTAACATGAGTTGTATATTTCTCAAGTGGGAGGAAAAGTAAAGAAAAAGCAAATCTTGTTAGAACAAAAGTGAATTCACTAGTTCAATGATATAATCATAAGACAGTATGGGCTTTAGAGAAAATGACAAGCACAACAACATGACAACACAATAACAATAACAAGCTTTAATCCCATAGGTGGGATCGGTTATCGAGATGATGAAATAATGACGAGATAAAAGTCATAATAATTATGCGGTAAGAGTTCGATAATATTTTTTGAAGATTCTTAGTATTCCAAGTTCGAGGTAGAGTTTTTCCTTACGGGTCCTTGAGCTTGAGCGTTCACAGCTTGACCATAGCTATGACCACATCTGGACCATCCAGAGGTGTGAGTTTATTGCGAGGGGCCTTTGCACTGCCTCAGACTTGGGACCAAGTCACAGATATGGGGACGAGGTTTCACTCTTGTTGAAGTGGCGAGCTACAGTTGGTGATAGAGCGGTCAAGTAGGGCCATATCGAGTTTGGGAGTAGGTCTAAGTCTTTGAGTTTTCTTCATTACTTCATGATCGGACTCTTGGACTTGGAACCTCGATATCCAGGTATGATAGCTTATGCAAAACACAAGTTATCTGGTGTTTCACGGTTGAGTGCGTGGCGTGGTGCGGTAGGCCCAAAGAACATTGGGAAGCTCATCAACCCATTGCCCACCTTCTCAAGGCGTGTTTTAGTCCTTTGAGTATGGTTTTATTGGTAACGGTTTGCCCATTGGTTTGAGGATGTCTTCTGGTATGCTGAATGTGAAGATCTTTGCAAAAGGATGTAAAGACTTTTCCGATAATTGAGTTCCATTGTCGGTGATGATCTTTGCGGGAAGACCAATCGACATATTATATTTTCCGGACAAATTGTTTAGCATTTGCCTCGTGATTTTAGCGAGTGGTTGGCCTCACCCATTTGGTGAAGTAGTCGGCTAGAATGATGAACTGTTGCCGATCTTGTGGAAAAGGTCCCATGATATCAATCCCCAGCAAAGGGCGGGCTTTGAATGGATGAGAGTTCGCATGCGGCATGTGAGGAGGTTAGAATGCAATTGACAACTTGCATCTTTTGTGAACTCCAAGGCGTCTTGTTTCATTGTAGGCCAATAAAACCCTTGCTCATGATTTTAAGGGCCAATGCTCTTCCTCCAAGGTGTTCTCCACATATTCACAGTGAACCTCTTTAGCAGTGTCGACCGAAGGTGGAAGGCATTTGAGATATGGACCGAAAGCTTCGCTTGTATAGTTCACCTCAATAATAGCAAAGTTTGAAGCTTGTCTTGAGGAGGCGAGTTCTTGGAAGTTGGATCTTGGAAGGGTTCCTGTAGAAAAGATAGGATCGGGTTTATCCACAGCGTTCCTTTTCCTCATCAATAGTTTGAATTATCCATGGCCCTTGGATACTAGGAAAATGTATTTCTTCATATGCTTTCTCTTAAATAGATCTCCGGTGGTAGAGGTAGCAAGCTTTAGCAGCGTCGGCAGTATTCTTCTCTCGTAGTATGTGGATGATTTGATGTGTCTTGAAATGAGTAAGAAGAGATTTTACCAAGTGGAGATATTGCACCAGTTGAGGATTATGAGTATTAAAATCTCCTCCAACTTGGGAGGCGACAAGTGAGTCGTGTGAATTACTAAGTTTTGGGCTTCCGGTCGATGGGTCTCAACCTCGATGAGAGCCTATATTGACCATGTTATTAGTTCGGGGAATTTTAAGCGTCCATACTCACAGGGTATTTCTTTGGGAAACAAGTAGGATTCACCCACTTCGAAGCTCCATCAACGTAGAGTCCATTGAGGAGATGAAAGACACGTAGCGGATAGCTCTTCTAGAGTTGGGTTGGTGCATTCCACTATAAAGTCAAGTATTTGAGACTTTATGGCGGCGAGTGAAAATTTATATCAAATTCTCCAGTTCTGACCATTTGATCAATCTTCCGGATGCTTACGGTTTACGTAAGATGGCTTAATGGTAAATCGATTAGCCGATGGTGTGAGCTTGAAAGTATGGACGCAATTTTTGAAAATTGCGCCGGCCACTTTATCGCAAATGGATAACGACTTTATATCGAGAGAATTTCTTGGCGTAATAAATTGGTTGTTGTGCCCCATCTTCTTCTCACTAAAAGCGAGCTTATTGCGTGGGAAGAAACCCAGATATAAGTATAACGTTTCTCCTTGAATAGGTTTGGATAGCGGAGATGCTTGATATTCTTTTAGTTGCTCAAAAGCATCTTGACATTCATCTGAAAATTATTATTTTAGCTCCCTTCAATATTTTAAAGAATGGCAAGTATTTGTCCCAGAGCAGCTAGGAAGCGGGATAATGCGCAATTCGACCATTCAAGCGTTGAGCGTCTTTGATATTCTTGAGGAATCATATCTTGGAGAGCTTTGATTTTTTTAGCCTCTATCCACGGTGAGTTACCATAAATCAAGAAATTTTCGGGGCAAAGCACACTTGGTTGGGTTAAGTCAGTATGTTATAGCGTCGAAGGAGGTCAAAGCATGCTTTAAGTCGAAATATGTTGTGACTAAGCTTTTCACTAACATGTCATCCACATACACCTCCATTGTGGCCTAGCAGTCTTTAAAACCTTATTCATGCGTTGATAGGTAGCACCATTTTTTAATCAAATGGCATGACTTGGTAACAATATAAACCTTTATATGTTTGAAATAACCTCTTCATCTTGGGTTCATCTTTATTTGATTGTACCGAATAAGCATCAAAAGCGAGCATTTGATGTCGGGATGTAGCGTCCGCAATTGATCGATTGAGGAAGAGGAAAACTATCCTTTTTATTAAGATCGTATAATCAACACACTCCATGTTCCATTTGTTTTTTTAACCATGACAACATTTCTAGCCATGTTGGGTAATGCACTTCTCGTATGAATCCGCTTATGAGCTTGTTAACTTCTTGTTCAATAGCCTGAAGACGATCAGGCGCAAAACTCCGCTTCTTTTGGATGATTGGTTTGAACGTTGGATTAATTTTGAGGGAGTGCGTGATTACATTGGGGTCGACCCCCGGCATATCTGCCGGACTCCAAGCAAATATGTCTTGATTTCTACGCAAGAAATCTATATACTTTTTTTGTTCTTGAGTAAAGATCCCACTTACCTTTGTTAGTAATGGTTGGTCATCGATAATGCTATTGAGTAAATCTTCTGAAGCTTTTGAGGTACTCTTTCATCTCGAAAGTTAAGATCTTGATCTTTGAAGGTGATGGAAGGCGGTTGAGCTTCGAGATAACATGATTGACTGTTGATTTTCACAAACCACCCCAACTCCAGGGGTAGGAAATTTTATCTTGAGATGAGGCAGCGAAGTGATAGCAGAATTGATTGGAGGGGCCTCCATTGCATTATATCAGAATCGACTTGACCACCATGGTGTATTAAATGAGTCACTTGTCGGGGAATTCTCAGGGTAGAAGAGTGATTGTCCCTTACGCGTCTTGGGTGATTATCAAACCCATATAGTGGTCCGGTGGTTGGAGCTTTTTTTAGGCCCATGTTAAGAAAAGTTGAGTAAAATAAGACATCGTGAGAACTCCATTGTCGATCAAAATTCTTTTAACGTTATAACAAGGATCACCGATCCCTGCGATGACAGTGGATCTTGATGAGGGATATGGACTCCTTAAGTCAGTCATTGAAAGTGATGGAATGATCATCTGAGACTTCTTCAACTCTGGTTCTTTGGAGGCGATGACGAGAACTTGATTATGTAGTATCGATCCTCCTGCGATTGTTTGATTTCTCCAATTATTTGATGATTATTTGGTTGTTTTGTGATGATTGTCTGGTTGCCCCAAGCGGAGGTGTGTTTGTTTGAGGTGGTTGATTCTTCACGCGGCGTAGGTATCCTTGTTGAATATGAGTCTCTCGATTTCTTCCTTGAGTTGTATACATGCTTGATAGTATGTCCCGGCCGATGAAAATGACAATATTGCTCTGATTTCACGAATTTGGTTTCAATGGATGCGCCACTTGATATGTTCTTCATTGCGAATAGCCATCGGAGGTTAACACGAGATGTGTTGGTGTGTATGTCTTTTCGGTCGAGTTCACGTTGTTGATATGGGGGGTGCGTGGAGGAGATCATGACTACTTGTCTTCTTTTGATGGGCACAGTCGGTCCACATTTCTGGGTGTTTTTGCGTTTCGCATATTGTTCAAATTGTTTGCGATGAGCATTAATAGCTTCATCGGCGGAGATTTGTGCTTATCGATGAACTAAGTCGGCATATGGCGGACCGTGTCCGCATTAATAGACACGGGCGGAGTCCTCAGAAAACTCCTCTTAATAGTTGAGTCACCCAGGGTATTTGGCGAGCTTCTAAGGAGAACCTCAGTATTCTTTGAGTGATTCACCCTGGATTACGTCGAATCTGGAAGATGGGAGGAATCTTTAATGATTCTCCGATTTGAAATGAAGCTGTTCCTGAAGAACGGCGAGTTCGTTAAAGGTATGGATGGATCCCCTTGGAAGAGAAGTAGAACCAGTGCGAGCTTGCCCTTTGAGGTAACGGAAAGACGACAAGCGATTGTGTCGGGAGCTTCGTTGGATATGCATGATAGTCTGTAATGTGATGTGTTAGGTATTGGGTCGATTGCCCCATCATAGGAATCAATGCTGGAAGCTTGAAACTACGAGGTGGATGTTGAAGAATGAAACTTGTAAAGGTGAGGACTCCTCATAACAGCGGTGTGGAGTGAAGATGATTCCATCTTGAAGGTGAATTTCATCTTGTATTAAGCGTCATTACTTACTGCGAATGTCATGACGGGAT
Organism: Cymbidium sinense; assembly: GCA_021442155.1. Taxonomy (NCBI): domain Eukaryota; kingdom Viridiplantae; phylum Streptophyta; class Magnoliopsida; order Asparagales; family Orchidaceae; genus Cymbidium; species Cymbidium sinense. Next base: position 70,678,513 of record CM038221.1, on the reverse strand, counting down.
TAAAGATGAGCATTTGTGAAGCTATCAACAACGATCGGTGGATTAGTAACCGGTTGAGCTGCACGCGATGGATGAGTGGAACTAGCAGTGTCAAGGAGATCAGCGTTACGGCCTCCATGCGGAGGAACTCCAGTGTCGGGAGGATTAGCGTTTTGACCTCCTCCGGGCAACGACCGATCTTGGGGAGATATGTTTGCCGTAGTAGCGGCTGTTGTAATCCTTGCAAAAGCTGGATCATTTTATTTTGAGACTCCTCCATTCGACGGACGGTCTTCCAAAGAGATTCCGTTCCTCAACTTGGCGTCCTTGGTTCAAGGATGGGTTTTGAGAATGACGGGAGTTGAGCGGGAAGCTCCGTTGTGACAGTGTTGTGCATTTAATGTGGATGTTCACGGAATTGTGGTTGAAGAGTTTTTCATCCCTGACGGCGCATTGCGTCTTTGGAAAACCATTCGGTAGAGTAAAATTTATGCCTTAGCCTTGTTGATTAGTCAACACACAGGTAATTAAAGAGCGAACATAAGACACTCGAATTTTAACGTGGAAAACCTCGAAGAGGGAAAAACCAGGGCAGCGATAAAAGGTTCCACTATGTATCCTTTTGAGTACAAAATCCTCCAGATGGGATTACGATTATTTGAAAGGGACAAGATGTGATCGGTTATAATAGTTCTTGATGTTGGAGATCTTTGGGTAGCCGGTGGAAATCTGCAATTATAATTGCAGGCGGTGGTCGATCTTGCTCGGGGATCTTCAAGCTTTAGAGCTTTCTCTTCCTCACTTCACTTTTCCTCTTCTTCTTCGATCGGACTCTTCCTCTTCTTCCTTGCCTTCTTCTTCTTACTTGCTTGGACTCTTCCTTTCGGGTTCTTGTTCTTCTTCACTTGCTTGACTTCTTCTTCTTTCTTCACTTAGCTTAGCTTAGGCCCCATGTGAGAGTGAGGCCTTTATAGATGGGAGGAGGTATTAGTAAATTCATGTAAGGCGTACCACTCCCCTCGATCGGACGCTGGGATGACTCCTTGATCATTTGATGTATTTTGAGCATTTGGATGCCCAAATGAAGTCGAATTATGAGATCTTAGGCTCATTAGATCCGTCGTCGAGCCTTCGATTTGACTATAAACACTCCACATTTGAGAGCTTTTTTTGGGATTTAATTGATGTCGAAGATTAATGATATTTTAAGTATTTGATCTCGATTGGTTTCACTCAAAATCATATCGCTTTCAACATCAAGATTTGTGCTTTGACTGGTGGTATTTTGAGAGCCATATCAATAACAATAAAAAGTTGAATCAGGGTAACCAATCAAAATATTGTAAAAATAAAAATAAAAAACTATTTGTTGCTCATAATATTGAATGTCTAGTGAAATAATATAATTTATACTATAAAAAATAAAAATAAATATAATTTTATACTTAGCCTTACAAACTTTGGTAGGCCAAAAAAAAAAAAGTAACTACTTTGATATTTATAATCAAATTAGTCCATAATTGATTATATTCAAATCGTTAATGTTCACCTAAAGATAAAAACCTACTAATCAAAAGTGAATATAACATAGTTTTATACTTTTGGGCTAAGATTTATTCCTATTAAAAAACCCTTTTTGATTCCCTAATTATCACTTAACTCAGCTTGATTTAGGGCTAGAGAGATTAACCAATAGTAGTGTAAAAATGATTTAATCATACATCAAATACATTAAAAAGTGGTTAATAATTTATGCTCTTTATTTTATCAAAAACTAAAATACCCTAAAACACAATAAAAATAATTATTAAATTTAATAAATTGACACATTTAAATTTTAATCCTTTACCTTAAAATGCTAATGAGATTAAATCCTTCCTCACAAATTGAATTTTCTCAATTTGAACCTACAAATTTTGAATTTATGTTTCTTTGAGGGATCTGAAAATTATAATTTTAAATGAGAAGTGGTAAAAAAATATTCACACCAAATTTAAATAATGTAAATTTTATATAATATAAATAATTAAAAATTAAGATTGAAATTTTTATAAAATATATAATTAAATAGTTTTTTTCTCATGTTCAAAGAGATTAGAATATGTTGTCTCGGATTTTTTTTCAAAAGTATTTTTCTAATCATAAATTTATTTTAATATAATATAATAAAGACTAATTAATTAAATATGATGCTATAATTATTTAAAAAAAAAAGATTTACATACAAATCCTATAATTTTTATGTATTTATATATCTAATAATAAAATTAAATATTTATTTATCTAATATATTCGTATGCTTAAAAATTAAATTTCACTTATAAAAAAATGAGTGATGATATTATTTTATATGATATTGAATATTAGAGCGGTATATATATAAATTAAAACTTAAATATTAGATATATAAATATATAAGAATTATGTGTTATGCATGTAAATCTCAATTTTAATAAATAATAAAATTATTTTCAGAAATTTTTTTTCCTTTTTTGTCCTTAGCATTTTACAAAATTTTATATTATTATAAATAAACCAGCTTATTTATAATCATCCACCAATAGAATAACTTCCACTGATAAATAACTAAAACAGCAGGAGCCAAGCACACTGGCCTTCTCAATCCGTACTTAGCCAAACAAACCCCTTCGCTCCAATGGTCAACAAGGTCTGTTTTACTTTCTCTCTCTATTTAATCACATAATTAATCACAAATCAGGCCATTTACTCACATCTCCCTCCTTTTAAATACCCTTTCCTTCATTGGTCACTACCGTCATTTCCGGCAAAACGATGCTCCTACAGCCCAAGCTAGAGAGAGAAAACAATCACTTATTGGAAAAAGGAGAACAGGACAGGAGTTCCTTCACGCCAATTTCCCTCCTTTCTCTCTCCTCGAAAGAAGAGAGAGAGGGTGGAGGAGAGAGAACAGGAGAATCTATCCCACTTCTTCTCGTGAGCTTTTCATCCATTTCCTCCACTGTTTTCTCAAGAGGGGAGATAGAGGGATGACTTCTGGAGGTGGGAGGATGCCGACATGGAAGGAGAGGGAGAACAACAAGAAGAGAGAGAGGAGGCGAAGAGCGATTGCTGCCAAGATTTTCACGGGCCTGAGAACTCTCGGCAACTACAAGCTCCCCAAGCACTGCGATAACAACGAGGTTCTTAAAGCTCTCTGTGCCGAAGCTGGTTGGGTCGTCGAAGAACGACAGAAACCACTCTCATCTTTCATCTCTAGGGTTTCGCTTTGGGAATGTGTTGTGATCCAGGTTTTTCCGATCTGCTATTTGTTGAGATTTATTAATGTTTTCTTCTTTTGTTCGTTTAGGCAGGTTAATTTTGCAGTCATTTTTAGATCTTCTTTTAAATTTCGAATTTTTATTATCTTCCTTTGGTTTTTATTTTGAGAAAGCTATGATCTTTGTTATTATGATTTCGGCTTCTTTGTCAAAGTTGTGATCTTTGTGGATATAAAGAGGCAACTTTTGCATCTCCTTCTCTTTTGACCATTTTCCTTTACTTGAATTTTCAGCGCATTAATTCTTCTCTTCTATGTTTGTAGTCATCAATTTAGATCATACAGAAAAAGGGGAAGAGAGAGACAGTGAGAAAGCAGAAAGGGAAAGAAATTAGTCATTCTGTGAATGTAATAATTCAGAACCTATATAACTTCATTTCTAAATCTAGTAGATGTAACTTATTTTCTATTTGCAAGTAATGTGACATGGAGTGTAACTTCATTTTTATTCAATTTCTCATCACATCTATATAACCTTCAAACAGCTCCTATCCATTCAGATAAACCAAGATTCATGAAATGTTTCAGAAACTGAAACCTGAAACCTGTAATTCTGTTAATGGCAGGGCAGTAAGCTACCTCTCCCACAACCAGAGACACAAATAGGAGCCGCATCTACTAATATAAGACCATGTTCTTCATCACACCACCTTAGCCCTCAGTCCTCCTCCTTCCCTAGCCCAGTCCCTTCTTACCAAGCGAGCCCGGCATCTTCTTCCATTCCAAGCCCCTCAAGGCTTGAGAATCACAACAATCCTAGTGTCAATCCTTCCTACCTCCTTCCTTTTCTTCGAAACCTTTCATCTCTCCCGCCACTCCGTATCTCCAATAGCGCTCCGGTGACTCCTCCCCCATCCTCCCCAACCTCTTCGAGGCCTTTGAAGCTGATGAAGCCTGATTGGGACTATGCAGCCATGGCTTATCGTCATCCTTTGTTTGCTGCTTCAGCCCCAGCCAGTCCAACCCGTGGCCTCCACCAGCTTCACCCTGCAACAATACCAGAATGTGATGAGTCTGATGCCTCGACAATTGATTCAGGCCGGTGGTTCAGCTTTCAGAACACTGCTCCTGCGTCTCCCACATTCAACTTGATCAACCCAGCTGCTGCAATGCAAGAATCTGGTTTGAATGCAGTTGGGGTGATTGAAAGGGGTGGCAGAATAGCGTCTGATTTTGAATTCGAGAATCGAAGGGTGAAGCCGTGGGAAGGGGAGAGGATTCATGAGGTCGGAGCTGAGGAGGATCTCGAGCTCACATTGGGTCTCAGAAGCGCAGGCACGAAATGATTTCACCTTATTGGATCCTTCTCATGAGTCTGAATTCTGTTCTTTGGATTGCAGTGAAAGGCAATTCTGAAACAGCTATTCTTTCATTGCTTTGAGCTTTAAAACAAAAAACACTGTGAAGTGAGCGTCTACTTGTTGAAGTTTCTGATCCTTTATGTTTAAAGCATTGTAAATTGCAGAGATGCTTACTACATTTTCATTTATCATTTCATCTGTGGATCCATCTGCCTGGATACTATTTTCTTTGTGGAAAAAAAATTAAAAGGAACAACTAATGGATTAATTATGCACTGATGTGATTTTAATATTTGTTTTATTTTAAAATTTTAAAAGTATTAATCTCAAAAAAAGATCTAAAATCTTTAAAAAAAAAAATGATAAGATGGGTTCATCACTTAGTGACTGCATCAACACAAGCAATTATAAAAGGGTGGGTTTTCTGTTTTTAATGTCTAAAATGGTTCGTTCAGTGTTAAAAACATTAATTTCGTAGGCTTAGAAGATCGAATGAGATCGAAAAATTACTTTATTTAGATAAAGATGTTTGTGACGATTCAGATAAAACAATTTATTGAAACAAACAAATAGTTCTTTTTTAATTTTAGAAAAATACGTCTAATCAAATATCCAATCAATATATATATAGGCATATCAAATGAGAACAACATTATTATTATCATAAATATCATCTCTTCATATCAGATAGTAGAAAAGTCCAGCCTTGCATCATTTACTAAAAAAAAATAATAATAATAAATTCAGTTTACCAATTTAAGGGCGACGATAAAAATGGGAGTTGGTCGGACCTTCGAGTCAAGCTGCTGGTATGGCAGCAATGGGTTCGGTGGCCTTACTGAGCCATTGCATCTCCTCATCATTTAGGTAGGGAGACAGAACCTGTTGGCAAGCGGAGTGATAGGAATTCACCCATGATCTCTCTTCAGCTGTTAGCAGCTTCAGATCCATGAGCTTTTTCTGGTATGGCACCTGTGTGACAAGATGTGACCGGTTACTAAGATGAATAATTGTACATAATTCTTATATATTTATATATCTAATAGATAAACTTTAATATTTCTATAAATAACATCTAAATTTTTAATATTACTCTTTATTAAAATACAGCTTAGGTGTTAGATATGTAAATGCATAAGAATTGTGTGCTATGTATGTAAACTTCTAAGTTAGGATTTGAAGAACAAGGAAGTTCGGCCACATAAAACCAAAGTGACAACATGGTGGGGAAGAAACTTGTCTAAGGAGCCAGCAAACAAACACAGGAAGAGGGAAAGGAGGGAGGTTGGATATTGTTAGGGAGAAAAGGAATGAAAACTTTTTAATTAATAAAACCAAATTTAGCAGAAAAATATTTGAGACAATGAGATATATATAGAAGTAAAATATATGGTTTAGGCAAGAAAAATTCTGATCTTGGCGTAAGTATGATTAACAAGCTTAAAACCAATGTAGATAAGAAAGTAATTGTAGACTGGACGTGTTAACGAGAGAATAAGAGCCATACTATTTCATTTCTTTTATAAGTTTTGTCATCTATCTTCTCCCCCCCCCCCCCCCCCATTGATATAAGCATTGATTATCTCACACACGCACAGAAGCCAAAAGAAATTCCACGAATCACCAATCCCATAAACAAAGTAAATGCTGCCCAACAATAGTTATAAGTTTTTTTATATATGGAAACAGCATTCTACAATGCTCGGGTTGCTAAAGTTCCCAACTAATGAACCACCAGAAGGTATCATAGAGAGAAAAAGGAGAGGGGGGATGGGGTTCGAGTCCATCGGATGACTAGGATCTACATACTGGACATTAAAAGACTGAATCAAATAGAGCAACTATGCAAAAAATTAAAAAAGCGGGGGAGGTGTTGTTCAATAGCAGTTAAGTACTAGGAATTATATGATGAACATTGTCCATTAAGAAAGACTGCATCAAATAGAGCAACCATACAAAAAGGCTACATATAACTTTTTATAAGTTAAACAGCATTAGGGAAGGAACAAAGGATAAATTGTTAAAGAAACAAACTCACCCATGTAATGTGTTCGAATGAAAGATAGCCTTTATCACCAAAATTAAATTTTGTGTCAGCTTCTTTCACAACAAGAACGTTTTCCAATCTTATACCAAAATTTCCATCCTCATAGTAACCAGGCTCTGAAAGAGATATTAATACATTAGAGAAAGTGCATCAAACTAATCTCAAACTGCAGCAAATTTACGAATGTAAAGGTTATCAATATGAATTTCAACAGAAGGTGCCTGGGTCAGAGTAAAAGGAAGCACTAGATTGGGCAATGGAGGGAGGGATGGGGAGAGAGATAGAAACCTCCGAACAATTTCATAATAAGAACTCTTGTTCTTAATGTAGAAGATTAGACAAAAGATACCAATGATGGAAACAAATCAAGAACAAAAGATTTCTGCATCATAAATTCAAAAAATTATACTCAAAAACAAGGGTATGAAAATCTATTAGAAATGTCATGAACATGTAACCCTAAACATCAGAAAATCCTTTAAAATAAGAGTTTAAAAAGATTAAAACAAAGTAAAAAATCAAAAGAAGGGCTAACACTTCACTAACCATCTGTAACAGTCATTGATGCTTGCAAGGGAACATTCCGAGCATGAGGTCTAAAACTTATCAAATGAGGCCCTGCATGAAAGAAACATAAATTTCAAGATATAAACAGTTCTCTGAATGCAGATAAAACACTGGGTGATAGAATAAATAATTGTAGCTTCACCTTCATGAACATTAAGGTAAGATCCAATCCCATGACCAGTACCATGTCGATAGTCAAGGCCTTTTTCCCATAACGGAATCCGTGAAAGAATATCAAGAGCATGCCCTGTTACAAGCACCGTCAGTGTTTCAGCCACTGAGAGAAAATTCATAAAAAAAAAAAAAAGTTGTTACCGTCAAGACATACCAGTTGTTCCATTGGGAAACACTGCATTGCCCAAAGCAATATGACCTTTAAGGACCTATGCAAAACAAAAAAAAGCCAGCTTGTTCAAATTCTATGAGTCATATTAAGCGTATATCCAAAAGAATGAGCTCAGGTTAGTTAAATCTTGTGTTCATGAAAGGTAGTCTTTTCAACAAAGCTCATAATTTATCATCTTCTTTTAGACAAGGACATTTTCCAATCTTATACTGAAGTTTCCATCCTCACAATAACCAATTTCTGAAAAGATATCAAGACATCGGAGAGCATGCGTGCAAATATTCACAAATTCCAACAAATTTACGAAAGACCTCAAACATAGCATTAGAATGGTAGTCTGCGATAGGCCACAAAAGAAAAAGGAATAGGCAAAAGTGAAACGGTTTGATATTGCTTGGAATAATCTCAAGCAAAAATGAATGGCAGAAGCATGATTCATGAAGTCAATTATATATGGTATGATAAGGCTAATTGATGTTTACCCTAATAAATGTACTCAGCCCAGCCAAAAAATAGATGCTTAACTGAATCAAGTATTCCTGAGTGTGATAATGAACATATTCTTTTCAAAATTACAAAACCTAAACCATGCAGTATGTTGACTAAGATGACCACAATTAAAACCACTTCTAGAAATTAAATATAACGACTCATTGTTGATTGTTATTTGCTTGTGTGCTTAAATTATTCTACTTTCGAAGATTATGTCTGCTTTAATCAACGTAGATTCGGGTACATTATCCAAGATGATTCTCATATGAAGACTACTTGTGACAAATAAGTAAGATTATCTAAGGAAAGGCGGAAGTCATCATGCTTTTAGGTTACACCTTGACTGCTTCAGGTTCAACAACTATTACAGCCTAATTTGTGGTGCATAGGAGCACCGCCTTATACCAGCATTATACATGAAAGGAAGAAATATTTTTTAATCACATACTTTATAAATTTATGCCAGCTTTATCCCTAATTGTAGAAAATTAATCTTTAAAATTACCTACTCAACTCAGAGAAGGAAGGTTGAGGCATGTATTCCTTTAAGTTTACATCATAGCCATATAGGAATAACAAATCTATGGATATATTGCACGCATGTCCCTTTGATATAAGAGACACTTCACGTAATCCATATTTTTAAGAACACACCACTTTACACTTTAGTTCAAAAGCCTTTTTCTTTTACAAGTTGGTCGCTTATTTAAATTATTAGCCTTCCTATAGGTTCTACATTAACAACAATGTCAAATTTTTTTTGTTAAATGCAATCATGTGAATTCGCCTTTTATATTTAAAAGACAAATTCGCAAATAAATTTTTAAATGAAAGTACCCACAAAAAAGTAGACTACATTTGATAAAAAAAACATAGAATTTCTAACAATTTCTAATGGCATTCGACAAAGATTTTTTCAGGCAAACAATGTACACATCTCTAACAGCCTCTTGGTCGTCTAATTTTTCTCTTCACTTCCGGTTGCACCCTCCTTAGTTAGCAGATGTTTCTCAGCAGCTTTCTTCCCCTTTGAGCCTTCTGGACCACCTTCACCTCTTCAGCTAGCTTTCATAGCCTTGTTCACCATTCTGGTTTGGAGAGAATGTGAGAAAAGAAAGGGAGGGAAGAAAAAGAGGGTTGAGGCAAAAAGAAATGCTTACTTCATTTTCAAGTAAGAAAATTTCAGAGAAAAGCAATGTTGGACATTTTCTTCTTCATTAATAATTATATTAACAGAAAAAGTAAGTGGAGAGACTTATATATCACAGGGACCCAAACGAAGCGTTTTCAAGAACAGGGCCTAAGGTGAAGCACCTTTATACTTAGATCAATAACTAATTCTGTGATATAGTGCATAAATTTCATTTGAACAAGCATTACACTTAAAGGAAGACAAATTTCTATGGCAAACCATTCTTGTTATATTCTTGATTATCTAGAATTTGGAATTATAACTTAAATCAATAAATACCTACTTGAGTGTATTTGTTCAAATGGTAGGATTTATATACCGAAGCATAACAATGGACAATGGACGCAAAATATGAAATATGTCAACCTTCGTATTGCTTCAGAGAGGTGTATTTGTCTAAAGGTCACATAACAATATTTCAAGGCATGTGAGCTCCAGCGTACTTATTTAAGGGCAGAAACTTTGCACGAAATGTTCAAACCCATGGGCATAACTCCTGGTAAGTGCGAGCTAAGCTACGTCTTCATGAAAAATGGTCCAAGGGTTTAAAAAAGGATCGAAGCCCTACTTAAACAAAAGATAAAAGATACTTCAACAAATGCCTTAATGTCCACACTGGCTAATGATATTTTGGTTAGCAAGTTTTATTTGTATGGTAAACTACTACTTTAGGCACGTTATGTGATCCTTTATTTCAGCTAGTGCGCTAGTCAGAGAAAAGCTGCTGCTTTTCAACAGTACTACTTGTCATACACAGCTGATCCAGCAGTTAGATATCAAAAACCTTAATTTGTATATATTTTTAATCTCAAAGTATTTCATAAGAATGCAAAACTATGCTGAAATGAAGTCAAAGATTAAAGCAAGGATAAAATAAAACCAAACACAGCAGTCATAACATGTTCAAGTGTGAAAATATAAAGCCAGAAATAATTATAGTCCACATACAGCAGTATAACACGCTTTCTCATGTGCTGATGGTTTCCCAAAATGAACAGTCCTTGTTATATCGGTTGTTCCATCTTGATACTTCAAAAAACAACAAATGTTAGAAATCTATATAAAAAAATCAGTGCCCAAAGCAGAAAGAGTGGCCGTAAGAATTTGGTAAGGTAAGAAAACCTGTGCACCAGAATCAAATAGATATATGCTATCAGCATCAAGCTCTGCACAAGTTCCAGCCTCTGGTATATAATGAATGATTGAAGCATTTGGACCAACCGATGAGATGGTTGGAAAACTCAATCCTTTAAAGTGCTTCAGAACAAAAAACAATAATAAACAATCAGATGTTTGCATAGAATAGAAGAAAAGGCTAAAACAAGGCATTCATTCGCCTCATATGTTGAAGAAATAGATAAAATGGCGAGAGAAATATCATCAATCCAAGCAAATAGTGATTGAACCAAAAGGAGAGAAGAAATGGGGATCAGGGATTTGAAGCCCAAGACCCTGAAAACCTGTAGGACACAAGCATGTCACTAGATTCATCAATAAATGGTTACCTCTTGCTTAGCACGAAAACTCTCCAGTTTGTCACTTACGGATACCTCTGTCAATTTCTCAGTTTCACTGCCAATAATTATAGAGGAAAATGCTGAGGAGCAGAAAACAGCGCATTAAAATGGATAAGTTCAAATAAACGAATCAAGAAACCTGACTCTCAATACCATTGCTTAATCATAAATGTTCTATTGAAGCAATCATCTGCACAGCTTCTAAGATTCATGCTACAGGAAAGAGGCAACTGTTTGTGTTCTTAATTTTTTTATGCAAACCAAAGTAAGGCTGTAGATAAATGAAGGCTCATTAACATGTAAAAGGTAATGACAAAAAAATGGACAAGGTCCTAACTAATGTTCCCAATTGTCTTTTGTAAAAAATATATTGTAGAAGTTCTTTTCTGTGAAATTTCTCAGATTTAGTTTGTACAAAAAAAGAAAGAGCATCTTGTTTTCATCAATTTTTTGAAAAATCAATAGCGAGGTAGTTGAATCAACCACAAGCTTGAAAGAATAGACAAATCCAATGTAGCCATCACACTAATAAGATTTTCTACATGCCAATGTGCAAAGCTAACATGCGTGTTAATAGGTGGCAAAGTACAAAGGTAAGGGGTAGAATAGGCAATGCCAGAAGAGCATAAGTGGAGATAATATAGCAACAAAAATAGGAACTAAGTTATGAATGCCTAAAATATCTCTACATTGCTCATTCCAAAATTATTGCACCAGTCAATGAAATATCATATCAAGGAACCCAAATTTGGTGAATGTGAATAGCAAGACACTGACTCACAACAAGAGCAATAGTTCCTTTCCCAAATAGAACAATACGAAAATATATAATTTTAAAAACATACGAATGCTTTCTTTTATGTGTTTCCTCTGGTTCAGTAAAGAAACCAGCAGCTCCATAAATCTTTTGCATCTGCATCAAAATAGAAATTAATGTAAAAGTTCTCCGTTCCATTGAAATGTAACCATAAAAAGTAATCAGGAATCACTGTATTTTACTTGATGAAAATACAAAAATACCATTAGAAGATTAGCCTCGGTAATACAACGGCCCCCCTCCCCAAAATCTCCCATCAATGGGAGTCACGTGCACCACGCATCTCTTCTTTTGTCAGTGTAGTATCAATGTAGACAGAAAAGAGGGGGAAATTTAAGGGGACGTTTGAGATCATTTTGATATTATTTTTCCCTTTTTGTTTCTATTTAGTTCCGACTATGTTTTGGTTCCAAAAAAAAAAATTTGGCAGTGATAGCTGTTTTTAAAGACTCAAACCACCCAAAAATTGTTTTAAAGTATTTTTAAAAATAATGTGATTTGTTTTTAAAAACAAAAATAAATAAAAAAATAAAAAAAACACTGAGCAAACATGTTTTTTAAAATAACATGAAAATAATACTAAAAAACACAAAACAAAATTGATCCCAAACAAGCCCTAAATGATCAATATTCCATGTTCAGTTTTTTAGTTGGAATCACCATCAATATGACTTCTCTATTTCTCGAAAGAATGCCAAGGTAACACACCCCGTACTTCTTGTAACAAAAGCAATTAAAAAGCATAGAATAGAAAATAATTAGCCGACAAACTTCTTACAAATTACAATGGTTACTTCATTAGTTTGCAAATATTATTCAATTCAACATATTATCACGATTATAACTTCACATGCAAAAACAAATGATTCAGCAATCAGCAGTGACCAATTAAGCTACAACTTTCTGAAAGTTCTGGGAATTGCAAAACCCATTTCTTGTTGCTGAAATATTGCAAATTTTTAGATGATACATGTTAACATGTTTTCAAAGATTACACAATAAAATCTCAAATATATTAAGGAGTGAATCAAATAGGTGATCCAAGCCAGGCCAATTAATTAGTCGTCAAACTCATCTTCAAACCAAAACCTTAAGTTTATGGCTAAGGGACAACCACTTGGTATTTTTAAACCAAAATATTTTCAATTATCAGGTTTGGAACTAAACCCAAGACTTTCATGTACCTTAATAATCTCTCCATCACATAAGAGATCTTCACATCACCCATGACTCCCCATCAAACAAAAACTCATCAATATTATCAAATACCATACAACAAGAACTCAACCACATGGTGGCATCGTGGGAGTCCTCCGCACCTAAACTTTCCTCAACCATGATAGCGATAGGACACATGGGAATCACAAACCACCAAAAGTATTTCATCCTAGTCGAATCGTTGACTCTGATAATACTTATTAGAGAGTGAACAAATAGCACATCAAAATTGGAACAGACGCACTAGTGATCAACCCAATAGTTTAAATTTATGAGCAATGGTCAATCATTTGGTATTTCTATACCAACATATTTTTAAATCACCTATGTGAGGTGAATCCTAAGGCTTTCAGAAACCTTGACATTAAGTTCTCCCCCAATTTTATTTTTTGAATCACAAATGAAGTCAGTCACCCATGATAAAGTTACATCCAAACAACATAGGATTACAAGCAAGTAAGAAAATTTTTCAGTGATAGCACCACATCACCGCTGCAATAGAGATAGTTGCCAAAATAGCTAAAGAAATAACATAAGGCATTTCCCTACATTTGAAACATGACTAATTTTTTCATCCACAACAATGAACATTCTATCTTTAATGACCATAAGTGCCGAAAAAATTCTTCGTGGTTCAATGAATTCATTAGCGTTTCATTCCTAAAACTCAAAAAGCAAAAGCCTACAAAAATGTACGGTCCTATGTGCGAATATTCATTAGCATTTCATTCATCAATAGAATTGATACTATAGAAGATTGGAAGGGAAAGATGATGATAACCTTTTCTAGAATGTTTAGTATACAAATATAGTGAAGTAAGCACGCTAAGGGGTATCATCCATGAAATTTAGCAAAAATTAACCGATGAACTCCACTGAGACTTGAGTCCAAAAATAGTTTCCGATTAAATGATAATCATGTTACAAAAGTAGACAGTCTAAACCTCTATGGGAATTGCATTTAATGCACAGAGGCGAACAAAGATAAATGAATTCTAAGATACTGCAATAAGCTTCACCAACATCTGGCCAAGATTGCCAATTAAAAATTTGAAGACAATAAACAAGAATGATTTCTGCTCTTTTAATTCACAGCTCAGATTATCAATTCTCTTACAACAATCCAATGCATTGCTACTATGAATCATGTTATAACAAGAAAAAAAAAGTATAATAGCATCTAATTTAATCTGAAGACTACATTCAAAACCAAAATCATTTTTCTTTATCATTTTCCATATAGGATAAACCAATTCAACAGTCATTCCGGAAGCAAGCTTGAATATAAAAACATGATTAGAAGCTCTATTATCACCCAATTATAACATCCAAGAACAGTTTCCAGGTTAACAAAAAGTTCAAAGACATTGTATTTACAAATTAAAACAAAATAAAATAAAATAAACTAGTTTAATGCTAAAGCATGGAGATAAGAAATATATGACAAAATAACTCACCGCACCATCCAGCCAGACAAGGTATTGGACAACAGCTGCACCATCCCGGATATGAGCCTTTCTTAAACCATCCAACTCAAAATGATTCTTCAATAAGATGGACACAGTGATTGGTTACTTCATCTATGAAACTTAATAACAATAGTTAAGGCCTTTTGATTTAAAAATTCATTCCTCATTGCTTCAAAAATACACACATGAGATGAAAAAGAAATGTCAATTTACCAAATCTATAAATCAAATTAACATATAAGACTAATGATGTAGCTAGTAGCAACAAGTAATAAGCAAAAAATAATGTAAGAGTGGATGGATAAAGTGAGCGAAAAACAACAACAGTAACAATAGCAACAGCAACAACAACAACAACAATAATAATAATAATAATAATAATAATATTATTATTATTATTATTATTATTATTATTATTATTATTATTATTATTATTAAACTGAGCAGAACACAAAATAGATCTTATGACACCACAACCATGAGATAAGTCTTAAGGGACCATTTGAAGATGAAATGTAATGGAAGATATAGAAAAAAAAAAAAAGTAACACCTGCCAACTTGCTAAAAGTCTTGAATTGTTAAAACAGTTTGAGGCAACTAACAGGACAGATCACTAGTAAAGAAATGAAAATGCATCTCCCTTCCTAAACTTGAAAGATATTTTTATAAAACATCAAGTCCTGCACAATCATTGCCAATAAAGCACTGCTTCCAGAGTAAATATCTACCATATTATGGAATGTATGAAGAAAGTTCCTAACTACAAATGTTCAATATCATGCTAAAATTGAGATTTCTGAACCAACTCTTCAATAATTTGAGCTATAGTTCAGCTTCAGTGGCAAGTGAATTTTGAGCAAGAATTATCCCCCTGCAAATCCATACATGAGTCGCAAAGAGTAGAATTAACAATCCCTTCAGAAAAAAGTTCTTTGCCAGGAATCTCTCACCGATAAGAAACAAAACAAGCACTTTGATCTTAAAAGGAGCAATAAATTTTCAATCCAAGAACTACCGTGAGTATAGACTCCTCCATTAATGAGACAAGAATACAAAGAGCTGACATAGAATATATCAATATGAATCTAAAGTGGATGTCATGGTAAAGATCTAGCTTACGATTAGTGATATGAGTGAGAGAGTTTTTACAATCATTTAGATAATATGGAATGATACTTGTCCAAAAATCATGCAACGCCGATCAGTATTATCAAAGAAATGATTAAGTTGTCGTTATTCCTATCATAATTGAAAGGGTCGTTGAAATAGATTAGAAGAGATAATTCAAAAAACCATTTCTCCTTCCCAAAATTAATACTGCCATCATTTTGAAGTTTCCAAATGTTCAGCAAAAAGAAATTAAAAGCCTTGGAAACCCCTCTAATAAAAATGGAGCAATGAGAAATATTGTAAAGACCAAGAATTGAAAAGGCTAGTGTTCCTAAATCTTCACCATGAATAATAAAAACAGTATAAGAAACTTAGAATGTAAAGATTTACATAACCATTTACCTAAGATAAAGATGTTCAAGCTACAATGATCTTTAATGCCAATGCACCCTTATCTATGGGTCTACAAATATTCATCCAGTGGATGGATAAAGAACATCTCAACTTCCTTCCAAAAGTAGTTCCTTTTGATATAATCACTCTTTTTAATTACTCAATTTGGAATCCAAATTAAAGAAAAATAATACAGAAGGATAGAAGATAATACTGAATTTATAAAAAAAACTTATATCACCTTTACGTAAGTTTCATTTCCAATCAAAAAATTTGTCAGAATCTTTTCAATAAAAGGATTCCAAAGAGCACGTTGAAGAGATTTGGAGCTTAAAGGAGTTCATAAATATTGGAAAGAAAGAGCTTCAAACGAGAACTCCATAACATTAGTGTGAACAGTGCAAACTAGGTTTGTTTATCAAAATAAATGAGAGATGATTAGGAGAAATTGATTTTGAACCTAAATATCTCTTCAACGATGATTAAAAATTTCTTGAAAAAAATTGGCTTTAAGGGGAGAAGCAACAGCCATCAGCTAAATAAACATTATTAAATGTGGAGTTCCCCAAATTTATTGCAACCAGCAATCTACTCGTTTAAAGAAGCTCTCCTAAGTTTATTTTCTTAAAGTAAAAGAGTGCAAAGTCAACTTTACAAAGTCCTTTGAAATTCTTAAATTGCTTATTTAGCTCCCCACGGACAATAATCTAGGAATTAGCAAGTGAGATTGCGTTCATAATCCATGAAATAAATTTTGAAGGGAAGAATCGCCTGACAATTTTTGTTTATCTCATTTGCAACTATCAAAAGCTTTTCAAAATCTCCCTTGAAGAAGAAAATCTCCGTTTTATGTTGTGAAAGAATGAAAAAATTCTTGCATTGCAACAATGCAATTAGTAGCTATTATTGGCATAAAAAGTGATCTAAGATACATCAACTAAAGAAGGTAATTTTTTTAATCTATTGTTGTTAAAAATACAAATAGATCTAAAATTTTTCACAAGGTTAAAATCAATTTTCATGTGGCTCAAACAAATGATATAAAACTAAAATTGACCATTACAAGTTTAACATAATAGACTTGTTTAAATGTAGCTAAATGATCAGAATGAAAAATATCTCACATTTCAAAAAAATCATAGAAATATCATATGATCCAAGAGCTATAGAAGACACAAGGGAAAAGACGGTGCCTCTAATTTCTTCCATAGAAAGAGGCTCATCAAGACTAGGGTAGTGAAGGCGGCCATCAGTAGCATAAAACCTATGGACCACATAGATGAGATCCCACACCTTAATTTCTAAAACAAAATCTTGTAGTAAATTAATAGAGCGTAAGCAATGTGTGATTTACCCAAAATGATACGATCATTCAAAGAAATATGGTGAATAAAGTTCAATTTTCTTCTCCAATCAGCATATGTATAAAAGTATAAGTGTTATTAACTCATCCTCAAGTTACAATTTAACCTTTGACCTTGAATGCCGATAAATTTCTTCCTCAGTCAACTTCTTGTAAAACCAAGACTCGTCACATTTTTCAAGGTTCTCCAACAGGGAACAAACACTAAATTCAGCCTTACATTCAATATTATCATTTTTAGCTAAAATCATCCGCATTTCTTCATCAGAAAAAATAACAATATTTATTTTCTAGAACTTCAGCCTTCTTCTCAACAGCCTACGTTATGTAACCAAGCATTTAACACCATTACCGGCTGCATGAAAGCTTTTCCACCATGAAAAGATCATTTCTTTAATAAAACCATTAGATTTAATCAAAGTTTTCAAATCTAAACAATTTCATTTTGATATAAGAAGTTAGATTAGAATAAAAAATAACAAGAATGATCAGAGAATTAATTATTTTTGGCATCTTCTCCAAATATAAGAAAATGTTTATCACAAAAAAGGGGAAAGGAGAAATTTGTTCAACTTAGCAAAAATACCATTCTCAGTGTTATTGGACCAAGTTTAATGCCTGCCCCTAGGAGGAAGGTCAATAAGATTAACAAAGTTAATAAATTCAATAAAAAGATCGGAAGGAGATCTAAAACAATTCAAAGATCTCCAAATTAACATACTTCATCGCCAACTTATCATAGGAAATATTTGTTGTCATACTCCTCAGATCAGTATTGAACCAGAATCAAGCTGAACTGTTAGGAAGTTTAGGCTCAACCAACCAATCAAGGAGGTTTATATAATTGCATTCAGAACAAATTCATCCAAAGAATTTTATGTTTACAAAGTTAATAAATTTCCTTCAAATTATGAATTCTGACTATGTTTTACTCTGCTACTACTGAATATAATGTCATGCAATGAGTTTGATTCTTCATATAAAAAGTATTGTATTTCTAATAGTATGCTCAGGTCAACGATTAATAAAGGCTAACATTCGTCAAAACTGCAATTATGTCAAACACACCTTAAGAGCTTTTGCCAGGGCCAAAGGTGATTGTTGCATAAGAACTTGATCTGAATTCAAATTTGCATACAAGGCAAGGCAGCAGGAAGCTGGGTCAATCCATATTAGTTGCTTTTTTTCTTGAGTCTCATTTTCAATATGTACCGAGTTAATAAAATTATCTCCATTTTCATGTGCTTCAATATGAGAGTCTTGAATCTTAGCAACAAACGAACTTATTAGCTTCCCGGATGCCAGTAAGCTTACATCTGAATCGACGATGTCATATTCCCGAATTTCTATGCCATTTTCAGACAAAGAACCATGTACCTACATTGAATAATATACATAACGATAATTTGGCTTATTAATGATTTTTAAAGACAGTCATGATCAAAGAAATCCCTTTTCGTGCATGAATCGCAGATGAAACAGACAGACAGAACTCCTTGAAACTACATGCCACTTTCAGCTTTTTTCCCCCAAAAAATAATAAAAACATAGTATTCCCAGCACAACTTAACCGCTTGCAGTACAACAGCTCCTGATCAAAATCTATATGATTTTGAGATGGATGGGGGTAACAAATTAAAAAACAGATCCAGGAAATAGAACAGTTCAAAAATGACTGTCAAGAACACTTCATCCAAACAGTTGTAATGAAATTCCAATAAGTAATCTGATCCACATATTACAGTCATCGTGTGTAAGCTTAGCACTAACCTCCAGTAGCGCATCTGAGTGCTTGCCAATAATCATAAGAATTAGATTTGTATACTAACACAAAATAAAATACAAGGCTTTTGTGATTTGTACTTACATTTATTCATCACCATCATTACATATAAGCAACAATGGTGGAACCAAAGAGTAGCTAGAAGTGGCTCTTGCCACTAAATTTGAAAAAGAATTCTATAAAGTTACATCAATTTTGAATTTTTTATTTTAAAATCTTCTTGCAATCATTTATTTCACCCCATAAATTTTGGGTAAACCTTTTCATCCCATCTCACTTGGAATGCTAGCTCCGCCACAGCATATAAGCCATCAACAATACAAAGTTTATGGAAAAAAGAGCTCTAAGAACATAATATTTATGTTAATAACAACAAGAGATTTAGTGCAAAAAGTCTACTAGTAGTACCACATAATTCTCAGGTCATAGATAAAACTTGGCTTCCATGTATGCAGCCTTACCCTTCTGTTCATAAAGTACAAATCCATGCAGCCGAGCGACAACACAATTATCAATTTCATGAGAAGAGTGTGAAAACTGTAGAATTCAGTATTTTTTTTGTATTGATGAGTGATTTAATTTGAAGAGCAACATTTTAAAATTATATATTAAAAAAATCCATATGAAAGACAAAATAATGAGGTAAGACCCAAATGGCAAATAAAAAGTCAACACGCTGGAAACTAAAAATAATTGGCAAGAAAGAAACAATTAAAAAAGGTAACAAAACTCAGATTTAAAATTTGAACTCTTATACTAGAATAGCAAGCTTGGTGCACAAAATGAAATATATTAACCGACAGAGAGAAATCACCTCAGAAGGCACCTTCCTCTTGTCCACATAAAAGAATGCCGAGTCAGTTGTTACTATAGCATATGCATGGACAACTGGATTGTAAGCTACATCATTTCCACGAATATTATAAAGCCAAGCAACCTCCATGTTTTTTGAGCATTAAACAAACATGCAACCACAATGCAAGAAGCACATTTATATTAGTAAATTATACTAGGAATGAAAAAAGAGTAACAAAATTTTTGAAAAGAGTTCATAAACCATACCAAAACAAAAGCTATAAAAAATGGATTAAATACCTCATCAAGTGCAGTGACTAGAATTGCATGAGCATTCTCCTGAACAAGTTCTCTCCTAAGATCTTTCAACTTATCAGCTACAGTACAACCAGCAAATTTGAATGGCTGTAAGATTACTGGTCGAATTTCAGCTGCAGGTCTATCTTTCCAAATTTGGTCAACCAAGTTTACAGAAAGTTGAATTAGTCTTTGTCTATTTCTTGAAAAAGCTTGCATCCATCTTTGGGCGGTATCTACAGATACACACCATGGATCAATTCCCACAGCAGCCTCACTCTGAAGATTCTGCTATGACAGCAAGTGATAATAAAAGTGCTTAAGCAAATTTTTCATGATAAATAATCCAAGTTAGAAAACACTGCCAAAAAACAAGCCAAACTGAGCCAAAAGGTGAACCATCAAAAGGATGAAATGCAAAAAAAACATAAATGTCAAAATGATAACCTTCTAAAGCATTTATATTAATGGAAACTCTACAACAAAAGATAGCACAGAAAGCGGCAAAGAAACAGGTTCCATAATTTGACATGTGAAGAAATCTAATAAAAATAGAGGGCAATATACTAGTTTTCAAATAGAATGTTTGACAAAAAATGAACCATAAAGAAAATGTACGATGGATCTCAAGTAAAACTTGACGAAAGTGCTAATGAAAGTAAGCTTGAGAGCAAAAAATATTGATGATAAAAGGTGGGCGGGAATTCTAATTAGATGATTGGCAACTATAACCAACAGAAAAAAAGGTGAAAGAGAACGAAAAAGCAAACACGTCCCCAAACAATTTAGCTAAACTAAAACTAATACAAAAAAGTGTTGCTATAACAAGACAAGTGGCAAATGTTTTACAAGTTTAATACAGAAAGAGAGAGAGAGAGAGAGATGGTTCATAAGAGAAAAGGCATTACATCAGCTATCCAATTCTCCACAGCAGGATCTTCTCCCATGCGCATAAGTTTCCACCGATCACTCAATTGTCGTGTTGCTTGCAAGAAGTACCTTCCATCAGTCCACAGTAATGCCTCATTCATCGTTATAAGAGCTAAACCTGAAATAATAATAACAAAATCTCAATGTATAAACATAGCACTGCAAAGATGAAATTCCTTTTTCTTATTATTTAAGAAATATTTAGTATTATCCATTTAAATAATGGGTTTCCATATGTTGTGTCCATAAAAAAAAATGTCATTTTCCCTTTCAATTTTGATCATTGAGCTCTTTAAACAAAATCAACATTGCTGATCCTCATCTCCACTACTTAACCTAAGTAGGACCAAAATTTTCATAATTAAATTTTTTTGGGATCTACAGCTCTATAGCACTTGATCATGCATATTAATATATTTTTTTTCAATTCAATACCTTAGATAATGTGTAAGAATGGCTTTTCAATGATTCAAAAAATATGATACAATATATTGTATGCAATAATTTACTTGAAATATGACTTTGTGTGAATGCATGAATTTCTATCATTTGAACAAAGATCAAAGGGTTTGAATATCAAAACTCCCTCAAAAACTAAGTTTCCTGTTATGCTTAATGTCTGACTAAACCAAAATGAATCAATATGATGTTTTTCTAGCTATTTCATCTAAGGTAAATCAAAATCAATCGTGTTGATTTTCATTCTAATATGATAAAGCTTTAATTGACAGAAATAAACATTTCCATCAAGTGCCTTGGAACATAACTCTTTAAATAGTTATTGATTGTCAAAAATTTTAGTGCTCAAAATGTTTTAAAAATCACATTAGCCCAAAGATTGATGTGTGACCAAATGGATGTGCAGTTGAGTGGGATCAAAGGAGGCCTGTGAAGGGATATGCGAAAGTGATTGAGTCGATTTGTGGTTGCAATCAAGATCAAGAGCGGACTAGAAGCCAAAAGAGAAAAGAGGTTGAGGATGTAGCTACGATTAAGATTAATTAGATATTTCCCCTATTTTTAATAAGAGAATAAATACAATATTTTAGAGCACACCCGTATAGCATAGACCATTCTTCTAACATAGAGGGTTTTCCTATTCAATTATTTCCTAGGCTAACAATATGGATGTTACATACATTTCTTATAAACAAAATACTGCTGATCTGATTCTAATACAAGGACACAGAAATATCATATATATATAACCCCATTAGACCACTCCACGAAGTCTCTAGATTAGCATATTTATTTTCTGCATTGAGCTACTGAGAGAAAGAATTGGCACATCGATGTAGGTTGACATAGGTTCCAGGATTTCTTATGCATATCTAATAGATACTCAAGGAAATCATGCAATAAGCACTCAAAATTTCCAGGCCGCAAACCATTAACCATTAAACAAATAATCTTCACCTCAGGTGAAATTAAAAAAATACAATAGAAATTAACTACAATAAATAATTCAATAAACTTCTACTAAAAATAGCATCTACAAATTCAAAATCAATAAATTCAAGCCAAGCCATTAAAATTGACATGGTTTTTAAAAATCAAATTGTATCAAATTTGATTAAAATCAATCACTCTCAACATATTCCTCCAGTAATTGCCTAGCCAACCTCTTAACATTGTGATCCAGGTTCATAATGACAAGCTAAAATCACAAAAGTTTTAAAATTTTTCTTAAAATTTCCTATCAAACTTTCATTTAAATAAAGGTATATTGTATACTACTTTACTCTGTAGATGATTTTTTTTCTCTAATTTCACTTTCTTCTTGCTGTGGACAGCAAGTCTCCTCTTTGTGTTTTAATCCTCCTCCACTGGCCAAAAAGTTACTGAATTCTTTCTTTGGATTGCTAAAAACAGCAATCTGATTGCTGTCTTGCTGAAAAAAGAAAAAAAAAAAGGCTGTTCCACGTGCGGGACAGCACTCATATACTTCTTGGAAGCGTTGGTTTGAGTAACCAAAAGAAATTTTCTGCACAGGAAACCAAGATATGTTGATTCAGATTTCCGGTTGCTGGAATTGCCAAAAAGCAGTCCCTCCACGCCTGCCAGAAAGCTTTCTGTAGGGCAGGAAGGTGGCCACAACAACCTGGAATAAATCTGGTGTCAGCTAGTGATCAGCCAGTCAAGGAGGGGCAGGTCGGTGTGGGCTCCAAAAATTTGTGCCCGGCCTCTCATCGAGAGAGTTTTGATTGTATTTCAGGTCAAAATTTCAGAAGATAGATTAGATTTATAGATAAGACACTATCCAATGATTACATCCTCATTTTGCAAGGATTTTAGATCCGTTTATAAGTTTCCCATAAGTGCAAATACTTATGATTACCCCTCCCAATAATGAGAGAGAACTTTTAATTAAGACAAGTTAGTTATGTCACTAATATAATAGCAAACATGTTAAAATTAGGAATTTGCCGCCTTTAGCTCAAGTGGATGGTGGGGGAATGATGACAAGCTCGATCAAGTTCCATGATTCTGTCATCCCAAATTATCATTGTCACTAGTGCACTTTGTCAAAGGTAGTGGATCCAACCTAATCGAATCATCCTTGTCAGCAGCTATGGTTTGCTTCGTGCAAGAGATTGCCTTGTAGACTTGGAGTAGATGTTTATCTAAGGGGACAGTTTCAAGACAGCCTTAGCAGACAAAAACCTTTATGTCATATCAAATGCACCATATGATTTACAATGCAAGAGATTGAGCCATTAGAGAACTTGTGGGGCTGCAACCATAATCATAATATAATGAGGTACCAAAACTACCCAGTCAGAGGGGCTGATCATGATCACAATATAATGAAGCCATTGAATAGCCAAACCACCCGATCCAAGGATCATAGTCATAATCCTAATTTAGTGGAGCATTGAGAGTTATGTCACATCGTTACGGGCTTGAGATCATTAAAAGTGAGCATAATAATAAACTAAATCTAATATTGACTCCTCTGTGAGCTAAAATTTTCTTATATTGTCTTTGACAAAACAATTAATGGGGGTGGATGGATATTACTTTAAGTTT
Organism: Cymbidium sinense; assembly: GCA_021442155.1. Classification (NCBI taxonomy): domain Eukaryota; kingdom Viridiplantae; phylum Streptophyta; class Magnoliopsida; order Asparagales; family Orchidaceae; genus Cymbidium; species Cymbidium sinense. The sequence continues at coordinate 70,654,568 of CM038221.1, read as the reverse complement.
AAAATAGAAAATTTTATTTGGATATACATATATATATTACAATTTATAGTGTCTTTGAAACTTTCATATATTATTGGGATTTAAGTTATAAGATTGTTTGATTTAAAATTGAAAAATATTTTAATGATGATAACTCCTCTACTTTAGATTCTCAATCAAACAATCATTATTGGGGTATTTAATTGATTGATGTTTTGTCACTTTAAATCTTATCAAATATATTTGTTTGCTCTCAGGAGTATCAAGTCTATAATATGTGTATGGTTTAAACTCAATTGAAGGTTTGTCACTCTAAAGACCTTGTCAATTTTGTGTGCTAGTTTGCAAAAGATTAGGTTTGTAGTATTTGTCTAGATGTCATTTGAGTTAACTTGAATATTCATCGCATCACAAATCCCATTGACTCTATCTTCATTCATAAAGAATTAGATCTATGGTTAAAACTAATAATCATAATTTTCAATATTAAAGCTGAGAATTAACATTTTTACATATGAAATTCCTTAATTAAAGTTTTTGATGGTTGTATGCAAATATAAAAATAATAATCTTTTTAGGGTGTGAATATTTAACTTTAAATCAATCCCTTTAACTTCTATCCTTAGAAGGAGAAGGGGGATTGGACTAGTTAAGTAAAATTTACAGCTCTGCCATTTAGACGAAGTGGCCCATTGAAGAGCATGCACATACATCAAACTTTAAGATCTGAATTTTTGAAAGGGCATATATACTTTTAAAATAATTACCAATTTATCAAAATATTTACATATTTTTTAGAGAGGAATAATTTAAGCTAATTATTAATTTTTAACCCATACAGTATCCTCAGACACTATATTTTAACATTGGACAAATATGTAAAGGCACATACATGCTATTTCAATTTTAAACATTTAGGTGCATTTTAAAAAGTTTGCTCATTTCTTAAAACACTTGCATATGTTTTAACAAAATGAATTTGAATAGAAAATCATCTCAAAATGCATGCAAAATTTAATTTCTTAAATCTTTTGCATGTAGTTTGATGCAATGAATATGAGTTGAGAATTCCTTATAATGTGTGCAAATGATTCATTTTATTTAAGTGTTTGCATGAATTTTGAAGCATGCATACAAAAGCACATTTTATCTAAGCAATTGCACAAATTTCAAAGTGTCTGGATTGTATAATAAATTGCTTTGTAATGCATGTAAACATGTATTCTTTTAGGTTATTTGCACGCATTTCGAAATAATATTGTCTCATGATACTTACATGATTCATTTGAAATTCTTGTTAATGTTTTCTATTCATTCACACGTATATGTCGCGGATCAGTTGGTGTAAAGTTATGAGCAAGAATCTTTGTTAAGTGTTCTGCACTTTTTGTCATGATATATTTGTCTTTTAGAGTATGTTTGGGGTAGCATTCAACCTGCGATGTGGTTCAAGCCGCACTACTATAGGCGTTTGATAAACTGCGGTGAAAAAATTATGCTTTTCAACTTCACCTGGCTAAGCGTGGTGGCAGCCAGAAAGCTATGGTTTGATTTTTTAAAAATTTAAAAAAAAAGTGTAGTATCTACCACAGCTTCTTTAGACAAGAGCTTCTACAACAGCTCCACAACTATTTTTTCACACAGCCCTTAGTGTGCAAGCCTCATGGGAGATTCTTTCTCCACTATAAATAAAGGGGATGGGGTGATTCATTTTCACCACCCCTTCCATTCATTTGCATCTTGGCCTTGAAGTTCAGTGTGTGAACTTCTTTAAAGGTTTAAGTGTTCTATTTTGCTCATATGCAAGTCCTTTATATTTCAATTCTTTATGTAATCTTCATCTTATAATAAATTTTTGATGCCTTAATAATGTTTTATTTTCATTAGTTAACTTGTATTTATTTAAGTCACTTTTAGGTATTTCGAAGTTTATTTAGTTATATTCTTTATAATTTTGTTCAATTTAAAATTAGGGAGCTTCCCAATGTCTCCCCTACGTAGGGGGTGTTTAGGGGTGACACCACACTTAAAAAAAGAGTGCATGGTTGGTATCATGTGACACCACAACTTGGGGTCTTCATATCAACTGCATTTAAAAAGTAAGTGCATAGTCCTTTAACACTTGCATGAGAAAATGCATGAACAGAATTTTCCCCACTGCATTGAAATAATGTGCACAAATACTTAATTTTGTATCTTTTTCCTTGCCACATTAGAAAAATACACACAAATACTTAAGTTTTCTTGTATTTTACCTTCAAGCACAGGCAGTAGCGATTTCAAGGAGGCAAGGCAAATATATAATAATTTTGTATCTAATTTGATGTTTTTCTTATAATATATTATAGAGAGAAAAGTTCTAGAGAGAAAGGGAAGCGGAAGAGGAAGAAGGGGAAGAGAAAAAACTTGTCTTTTACAAAAAGAGAGGAACTATACAAAGTTAGAGAATGAGAAAATGGGATATTTCTCTATTCCAAAAAAGGTGGCTTTGGAGAGGAAAGTCAACTCTCTTTGTGTTAGAGAGAGAATCAAAAGAGAGAGGATGTTCTATTTTAGAGAAAGAGTGGGAAGAAGTGGTAAGAGTGAGAGTGGAGAGAGAGTGGTTTGAATGAGAGAAGATAGGTAGGTGTTGCAAGGGGAGGATTGTTGCCAACCTGGGTGAGGTGGAGCTGTAGCGAGGTGGTTCGGGCGATGAGCTTCACCAACGGTTAGGAAGGTTGGTGGGTTGAGGGTGAGCTAAGGAGGTGACAAGAAAGGTTGAAGAAGATGCGAGTTATAGGAGGAGACCAGCTTTGCAGAGATGAAAGCAAAAAGAAGGGAGACGTTGCGCGTGTGCTATTTGGAGTGTTGGACAAAGAGCAAGATGAAGTGAGGCGAGCAGCTGGGCACAAGTAAATGAAGATCCATATACATCTCTCTTGGCATGATGAAATAGACGACCTCTAATCACAATGACTCACGACACCAACCACAACATCATTATTAGAGTGATGAGCAGATCCAAATCTTGTAGACACCCCCTTATATGATGAAGGCAGTGACAAGCTGTCGAAATGTAACCGAATTTTATAACAACAAAAAATCCAAACATAACAAAATAAAAAAAAACTTTGAGAATTTAAATTTCAAGTTAAATTGATGTTAAATCAAATATAAAATTACAATCTTGAAATGAGAACAAACTTGTAAAAATTAAACATATACGGGGTCTTATAAAGAACAAAACAACTTGCCTAAGAATAAGAATAAGACAAGTTAGCTCATTAACGAGCATAAAAAGAACTCCCTAATGAATAATTGGACCTTGTCAAAGAAAAAAAAAAGAACTTTAATTAAAGCTTATAAGGGGCTTGATAGTTCACCTACGAACATGAACATGACTTGTTACCTTGCATAGAAGCAAGAATAAAACACAATAGTTTGCCAAAGAACACGAACAATATCTACTCATCAAATACTCTAAATTCAATAAAACTAAGAAACTAAATGCAAGCAATAATGTGTTGCTTCGATTACAACAAGAACCCAAAACATCTTCATGCCATTGGATCTGTAACACATACACATAAGTGAATAGAAGGCATGCCATGAAAATTACAAAATGAAGCATTTGCATGCATTCACATGATAAAATATTCATGAAAATGACAAAAGTTAGATAAGACAGGGAAAAAAAATTATGAGGTAATTTGCAGCTCATATATAGTGCCACGAACTTCATGAATCTTCAAGATTACATGAGTGCCTTAAAACTTATACAAATGCATTGCATATATCCATCAAAACGTGTAAATACATTATGTAACTGCACTAAAATACATACAAGTATATTATATAAGTGTATCAAATGTGCAAGTGTATAGCGCAAGGGCACTGAAAATCATGCAATAAACTTAAAGATGCCCATATGTGCTTTGACCAATGAATTAAACACTTGATTGTTGCATGAGCTAAAAATAAGATATGGGTTCACTTTAGCCTCAAAAAACATGCAGATATTTTATAAGATTTTGCAACTATTTTAAAAAAACAAACTCTATTTTTTAAAAACCAAACTTGAGCTTATCAAGTTACACATTCTCAAGCAGACCACTTTGCTCCTATTGCAAATTCATGTCTCACTTAACTAATCTAATCCACCTCCTCAAAAGAATTAGAGTTGACAAGACTGATCGAGCACTAAACATACATCTCATAAAGAATAAATTTTATTTTTACATTTGCATACAACCTTCGTGGCATTAGCAAAAGAAAATTCAAACTACAAGGTAAATTCTTGGCATAATACATACAAGATCACAATCTTAAGCACATAGACTTGATCCTCTATCCACCAAAATGAAGTCAAAAAGGCCAATGGCATAAAGAATTTCTAAGGTAGGCTTAAATCATATATCAATCTATAGACTAGATCCTCTCAACTAACATTACCAACGAAGCTTACCTTTTTTCAGAGTCTCAAATGGCATCTAGTGTTTTGGAAAATCGAATGGAGGTTTCATTTCAATCCAACCTGAATTTACAGGTACAATGAGGCCTCGACGGGAGGGTCACTCCTACTTACTTTAGAATAGAAATAGAGAAAGAGGAGAGATTATAAGTCATCTTTTGCCTTTCCCTAACGAGTGAAGAAAAAAAAAGAATCGAGCGATAGTGATAGTCCTACCAATCCTCCTTTTTCAAAATACCAGCAATAGTTTAGTTCCCTTTATCAGTAAGGAGGAATCATCTAGAACCATAATGACAGTTATTGCACGATTTTAGCTTAGCTAAAACCAATCTCTGGGGCACCTCAGAACGTACCCCCTATGGCTAAGACAACCTTTAATGTCGAGGCAATTGTTTTCATCCCAATAGCAAAATACATATCATCAAAGGAAAAATAAAGGCATGTTTCCATTTTTGCTCTTAGAGGTGTCCTCGAGCGTAATGAAACTTATGGAGCCGAGTCCCTTTGAGAGACAAAGTAAGCTCACATTCTCTTGATATTCTTTTTCTTTACATTAATGATATGACTTTCTCGTAAGTCTTTGACACTAAGTTCATAAAAGATATGTTGGTCTTACCTTCTTAGACCTCGATCGCATCTTATTTTGTGAAAGATTCTATAGAGAAGCACACAATTCTATCATCTTTCTTTTCCCTCAAACCAATCTTTCAACCTTTACCATAAAATTTCGTAGAGTCGACAAAGTCTCTAATGCAATGAATATTTATATGAATTGAATATTTACATAAGTTGTGAACTCAATCCTCTATAAGCAAATGAATACAATTGATAAGGTTCGATGTAATGAATTTCAATTAAGTAACAATGCCCTGAGAATAGCTATGTAGGTTGAAAATCTCAACTAAAGGAAAAACTATCATCAAAAATATTGCGAGTCCTATGAAAAATCATTTTTGACTTAAAATCTTTGATAATATAACAAAAAAGATAATAGATTTGCAACATATAAAATAATTCAAGTGAAACTTATCGTCTAGAACTTAGAGCAAAAAATAATTTACCCTCTGTAATAATTTATCAATATTGACAAAATTAATTTTAACTTAAACTTCCAAAAAGCCAATATCATATCAAGAATACACCTACAGTCATAATCAAATCATCTCATGCAACTAGAAATGTAGCCCATCTCCTTTGTTCATTTGAATTTTCTATAAAATAGCACCACATAAAATAGTAGTTACAATTAGAACCTTCTGATTGATGGTTTGTCACTAAATGACACTATGATAATACGATCAAAGCCACAACATGTATGTTCCATATGGCTTTGCTCCTTGAGTTGTAAACCACAACAAACATTTAATAAAGCACAAAAATCCATTTTAGCTATGATCAACTTAATTTTATCTCCTTAGATAAACATTCATCCTAATATATAAGATCATCTTGGGTAACGCAACCCATAGCTACTATCAAGAAACTTTCATCCATATTGAGTCAATTATATCCTTGGACCAAGTAGATCAAAGACCATGATAACCCAAAATGATAAAAGTATAAAACCATGGAATCTTAATTAAATTCGTTATCATTTCCCCCACCATCTATTTTAAGTTAAAGATTATAAATTTTATCAATCTTAAAACTAAACTAATATTATTATTTACTAAGTTATTAATGCTTAACGATTAGTGTTAATCAAAAGTTCTCTCTCATTGTTGGGAGGTGTAATCAACCATAGATACTTCGGCATGGGAAACATGAAATCATAAATAAAGTTCTCGCAAAATGAGGTAAAACGTTTGGGTAGTGTCTTATTTGCAAAATTAATATATTTTTTGAAATTTAACCAGAAACAATAAAACTCTCTCATAGGAGCTAGACACAAATTTTTGAAGGCCACACCTAATAACTTGTTATTGACCAAGATTATACAAAAAATTTTAAGACTAGAAAGTAATTTGGTCAACCAATATGTTAGCCAAAGCAAGATTTTCAACATAACCTTGATTGACCAACCAATAGGTCTCACTCCCCAGTCCCCGGAATTGAAGGATTGCTGCTCTTTTTAAATCTATGAACTGGATTTTCTCCACTGCCAAATGCATTGAGAAACAATTAAAATCTCTGATGAGATTATGATTGCATAATCAATGAAATTTATATTGCTTCACTATACACGTACTTATAAATCAACCAATGCATTTCTGACAAAATCCTGACTCCCAATCCGGCTCCAAACAGACAATAATATATCAGCCCGATGACACTTAATGACAACAGGCATGCACAATTCCCACTGGAGGAAATCTTTTAAATCAATTAATTCATCATTTTTTTTTTGTTTGGGGGAGGGGGGTTCATTTAAGCGAATGTAATCACAAACTCAAAAACATAATGTACGTGGTAGGCTTGAACTTAAGACCTCTTACTTAAAAGTCGAAGCTCTCAACCACTAGGTTAAGGTGCCCTGCACAAATTAATTCCAAATGATAAACTGCACCGTACCTTTGTCAAAGGCAAAAAATCAAATGACAACCAGATACATTCTACAGTAGTACGATGAATATAGGAGCTATAGAACTCAAACAACCGATAAAGAAAAAGGTTTTTTTTTTTTCACCACAAACAATTCCAACATCTGAATCTCAGAGTAAACCTAGAAAAAATCAATGAACCAGACTTAGGAACATAAAAGAAATCCTTACCTGCGCTCCCAGTAAATCCAGAGATAAATTGGCGCCTCTTATCCCTATCTGACACATACTCACTCTGTTGCATCGAATAAATCAAAGTATTCCGCTAATATTACGACAGGAAAACTAATCCAAAGATAATCAATTGAAACTAGAAATCATAAATGACCTGATGGTTGTCCTCCGACGGCACGACAAGAGCATCTAGAGGAGGGGAGTGAGATGCCATAAGCGATCGCAGATCATCGAGGGGGTCCGACGCCATTGGGCTTCCTTGGATTCCGGAAACGATGAAAGGGTTGAGAGAGAGAGAGAGAGATGCTTTAGAACCGGAGAAAGCCAGCACGCAGCGTCTTCTCGCTGTCTTTGTATTTATTTATTTTTAATGGTAGATATCTCATCTATCTTATGAATGAGAATATTATTATGATTAATTTCATAAAAGTTTAATATCATATTTATCATTTATATATATTGAGTCTCCACTTAACTTTCCCACTATTATGAACTAACACTTCTGCCCTGAACTGAGAAATTTCTCGCAGCACTCTCATAAACCGAGCTAAGAAAAGTTGGGTGATTTCTTTGTATGTTCAATACCCGAAGACTAATAAAGTTGTACGCGATTATTATATTAGAAGACTGCTGCTGGATCATACGTCAAAATAAAAATAAAAATATATTTTAAATAAATTTTTATATTTTAAATATTATAAAAATAAATATTAAAAATTAAATATAAGATATCTCAATACTTAAAAATTATGTGATATATATGTAAAACTATCACAAAATTAATGCTACTAGAAAATTATTAATGTATAAAATTAATGGGAGAATTTACATATATTTCATAAAATTTTAATTTTATGTATTTATATATTTACATTTTGTATTTATTTATATAATACTTCAACATTTAAATTATTTTAAAACATGTTTATAAAAAAAGTGTTTTTTAAAATATAAATATAAAAATTTAGGTATTAAGAAAACAATGCAAGTAAATCCCTTAAATTAACATGTTATTTTTATTTTAAAATTATAAATTATAAATTATAAGATATATGACTTGAAGATATAACTTTGGAGAAATAATTATTTATTTCAATATTCGGGTGCGTGCAAATCTTTTCACGTTAATTTGTCCTTGACTCCAAATACTTAATAAAATAAAATTGTATTATACCCTACCATTTCTATTAAACTATTTAAATAAATTTGATAAAAATTAATTTGTTTCTTTCCTTTTGATAAATATAACATTTCTCAATATGAGAATAGTTAAGGGTGTATTTTAAAAAAAAAAATTATTTTAATTTTATCTTTTTTTAAGTATATAATTTTTAATATATTTTTATTTTTATTAATAAAACATATTAAGTTATTTTAAAAAGAAAAATTAATTATTATAGTAAAACAAATGGTTAAAATATTTTTCGAGATTTATTTGTTAATTTTTTAACAATTTGATAAAATAAACTTGCTTTAACTAAGCATAATTAATAATATATTCGATACTAATGATTTTAATGTGTTGCCTAATTAATTATTGAAATGAATAATTTATACAATTTCATCAAAGTAATTTACAAAATAGTATTTATGTTATTTAATAAAATACTAATATTTATAAAAAAATTAATTTAATTGTACCATTTAGTTGATATTATTATCAAACATCTTGAATATTATATATAATATTTAAAATGCATAAAATTAATACATTAATAAATGACAAAAATAATTATTTTGTTCATGGTGTAAAGCTTCGCCTTTCTTTAAATATAACAAATATGACGAATCGTGTAAAAAAATTCCCTTTATAGTATTTTTTCATTAAAAAATTTCAAGTATTCAACACTTATTCAAGAATGAATTTTTTTTTTTCGGAAAAAAAAAGTTGAAACTTTCAAGAGAAATAGACGTGAGCTTCAGATAAGACATGGTATACTAGTAGGGCCCAATATTTCGTAGGGTAGGTTCCTTGACATTTTAAAAAGTTTTTTTTGATAAAAAAATATTTTAAAAACCGACCCCCTCTTAGGTTGGTTGGCAACGGTAAGAGCTACTTGGAATTCCTCATTCCGCATTCAATTTCTCTTTAATCAGAAATATCTGATGAAAAGTAAGTGAGGATCTGACACATGTGAATGATAAATATGATACTAGGTCCCCATGAAATTAGTCATAATCACATCCTTCTTTATAAAATGAGTGGGATGTATTCCCAAATAAAAAATAAAAAAATAAATATTTTAAAAAGTTACGTAAATCTTGAGCAACACAAAATTAATATCTTGAGCTCATCTCGAGGGATAAGAAAACAATTTTGTACATTCATAATAAAAAAAAAAAAAAAATAATCTCTCAACCTAAATGGTTAAATATATAAAAGGAAGTTTTATCAATTTTTAATATATATATATAAATAAACTTTATTTTATTACTCACAAATATATCTTTATTATCATTTTTAAGCATTACACTCTTATATATAACAAGTATATACAATGTTTAAAGTCACACCAATAATCATTAAATTTTAATGAAACATTCATACATATAAACACAAAAATAAAATATTATTTTAATTAAATAATCAATAATCGCCATTTTTAGGGTATAATTCTAGACCATTTCAATTAATAAAAAAAACTAAATTGGCCATTTAGACTCATCATGATAAATGTCAGCTTTTATTGATAGATATTGCATATTTCCTAAAAACTCAACATAACATAAATACATAATCAAGAAATTCATCTTGGGATTATTTATTTATTTGAAATTAAAATATATATATAAGCAAATCATAAATTTACCTAATTTTATTATTTACTTAGACGTAGTAAAAATTCAATTAAAAGTTCGTATTCTCTTTCCTTGCCTCAATCAGTTGATTGATACATTATTTCGTTGTCGAAGAATTCTGATTCGAATCTTGGAGAATGTATGGATGCATAAATTTATTATTAAATGGTTCAAATAATATTCAAAATAAATAAATAAAAATCATGTTCTATATATACTTTTCTTGCAAAAAATAAAAATAAAAATAAAATAAAAATTAATACTTTTAAACTGATTTAAAGATAAACTTACATATATAATATATATTTATGACTTAATTCTCAGACTTCTTGATTGAAAGCAGAGTTAAAAATAATAATTTTATTGTGATAATATCAAATGATTTATTGCCTTAAAACTTTAAAAAATTATAACACTATTATGACGTTGCACATATGCATCATTGCCTACGCTATCCCTACAAAAAAAAGAACATATAAATGAGTTGCGAGATCCGATCAACAGCAGATCTTTTGGGAAGATAAAGAAGCCTAAGCATTCGGTGCAAAGCGAAGAAGACGAGGAGATTTCAATGGCCACGTTTCGACAGGAGAGCACAGTGCACTCCACAAGCTTTCATCCCAGCCGTCCACTTAATTAGCAATGCTTAATCATAATTAAGGATAACATTAATTATTTGTTGATTAATCAACAAGCTTAGCGCCTAAGCATCTATTCCTACCAGTGGGGGTAGACTTGCTTTCTTCTTGGGATGCTTAAAGGTCCCTTGCTTTCTCTATTAAAAAACTTTTTTGTTATAGGAAAAGGGGAAGAGGAGGACCATTTTCTTTAAGCTAAAAGATAATTAATTAATTTAATCTTGATTTGGCTGCCTGCCAGCAGCATAAGTTGGCTTAAAAGAAGGCACAAATCATGGCTAGATTTATTATAACAATGCATTGTATAGTCTTTTAGGGTTGGGAGGAGGGTTGAATGCTTTCAATTTTAGATTGATAGCTTTGTGCATTAATTTTTATGCAAGAATTTAAAAGGTCAATTAAAATTTTTTAAAAAAATTGCACTTGTTATAAAATTTTTTTTTATTATAATATTAGAATTTTATAGTGATAAGAATCATAGGATGAGATAAAAATTGCTCAAAATAAGTCTAAAAATTGTTAAGTAAAAAATGCATTAAAAAGAAGGCTATGAGGCTTCACCAAATTAAAATAAATCATTATATAAGATGAAGATTATAAAAATTATCTTTATTCTCAACTAGAAAAGGTATGATTATAAAATTGGAATTTGGTGGTTTACTCTTCTATCAGAGCGTTGAGAAGTGTTGGAGGTACAATAGGGGTTGACAAATATTTATATTTATCGATGGTTAGTCAAGTCAGTGCAGATGTCAGCTTAAGTTGACTAAAAGTAATCGTGATTGTGTGATTACAAAAGTCAATAACAATTGATATAAGGGAGCAGAGATAAGTAGATTACAATTATTGACATCAGTTAATAGAAGGAGACGATGATTAAGCAACAAGATATATTGATCATTGTCAGTATTGATCGATTATGAACAAACAATGATAACTAAAAATATTGAATAGCAGAGTTCTAGGATTACTCTTTTCACTCTAGGTCACTTTCAAATATGAAAAGTAAGTCTATTTATAGATTTTTGGTGAATTTTTTAGGTATTTTTTTGTTAAAAGTTCAATTTTATTTCATTAGATGTATATTTTAACTATAAGATTTACAAAATTGAGTTAAATAACTTGAAGTCTATCATCAAGATTTTCAGTTTAAATATTTGAGAATTTTTATATCAAGATTATGTTGATTCAATAAATTTGTAGGAGGCCTATCAAATCATAAATCAAATAAATCTCCAATGCCAATAAATGATAATATACAATAAAAGTATTGATACACACATATATAAAATAAGCCTCATTGATTGAATTAAGATGGAAAAAAAGTTGTTTGAAAATTATTATGGAGCAACTTTTGTCACCATGAGACTATAAATCATTGGATTTACTTTAAAATTAATATTTGTTGACCTCCACATATGTGTCATAAGTCAAGCACAAGTCAAATTGACACTTGTGTAATTGGACTCAAAATCGACCGCGTCGCTAAATGGTCAAAATGACCTCCGATCGGAAGGGATTCGCGTTGATATTGAACATATTAATCGCAATAAATATCGGCGATCGACGATATTGATGTGTCGCATCTAGAAGAAGGAAAACTACGGCGATAATCGAAACTTGTTCGTAAATTGATCGTTGTTAAACTTTAAAATATTGAAAACTATCAAATGAGACTGTCCACCTTAATTCAGACGATTCTGTGCAAATGTCGAAGGATCAGAAGTGACAGCACGCAAATCGAGGCTAAAATATAATGGACATCACTAAAATTAAACCAAATGATCTCCGATCGATGAACAGACTTCACCATCACGTTCAGAACATCGAAACTGGTCAAAATATAATTATTACATAACTTGATGATCAATTAATCAGCGGTCATTAATTGCACTATGCTCAAGATCGGGAAAACCAAAGCCACCCGCCAGTTCGTAAATTGATTGTATTGTTGCGTTTGAAACGTCGAAATCATCAAATAAGGTATTTCACTTAATTCAAACAGTGCGTGAATGTCGAGCAGCGGTGATCGCATTTTGAGTTGAATTTGATTTGTGATAAACGGCACAAACTCCGTTGAAATGACTGTATGCATTTGAAATGTCAAAAAAAGCTAAGATTTATATATATATTGACCATGTGATTTTATCGGTGTAAAATTTACATTAAAGTCGATTAATTAATTTAAAAATCTATTTAAAATCCCTAATATAACCTCAATGCCCTAACTCCACTCTAATGAACCCGAACTGGCCCTATTCCTCCACTCACGCGCCCTGGTTCACGCGACCCGTTCCTCCTGCCCTATTCCTCAATTGCATGGGATTGTCTCTCCTCACGGCCGAAGGAGCACACACATGGAAGCTCGTCCGATCGAACTCTCTCCCTCGGCTCCGTCTCGCACGCATGCTCCACGCTCCACAACTGCTCCTTCCTCTTCTCCTCTAACTGTTCCCCCTCTTTTGAGGCTTATTCTTCTCAACCGCAAAATTGAACGGCAGAAAAGGGCTTACTCTCGTGATTTCCCCTCTTTTGCCCTCTCAATACCGAAAAGAAAAAGATTTTTTCTCTGGTTTTTTCTTACCCTTTCCTCCAAAAATTGAAAAGGTGATTTTCTTCTTTTTCTTCTTCCTCTTCTTTCCTTTCCCACTTCCTTCCTCCATTCTCTCCAAAACCAAAAAAAACACCCACTTCCTTCCTCCATTTTTCTCCGCACCGCAAAAATGATGATCGGTAGGATTTAAGTTAAATCCAACCTAAATCCTATTCAAATCCTGCAGCCAAACAGCCCCCGACAATTCTCCTTCCTAATTTTTCCATTTTCTCCTCCTAGCCGAACACTTTTCTTTCCAATCGGAACTAAATCGAGTCCCCTTCCTCTCGTTCTCTAATTCGGAATAGGGAATAAAATTGCAAGAAATCGTGGATGCGCCGAAGTATAAGTTGTGGATATGTATAAATATTGATGTGGAAGTATATGTTTATATGCGTGCTTGTGATTTTCTTTTGGGTTTAAGACTCTCACATATAGAGCGGTGTGAAAGCAGTTGTAGTGTCATGAAGACATTCACTATCTATAGAGGCATACCAGAAGCAATGACATCCCATTAGATATGCTCATTCTAATTCAATCTTCAAATTTTGGTAAAATTCGAGACTTAAATAAATTGAATAAATTGCATAAACTCAAATTAAATAAAAAATGCACAATAAACATGAAGATAAATATTAAAACAAAGAGGACAATGCTTAAATGAAACAAAACAAAATAAAGAGAAGATATAATACTAAAGTAAACTACTTATTTTAAACATAAGCAACTTCCCTTCCTTTCTCTAGTTTTTTCTTCTCCTTTCCTCCAAAAATTGAAAAGGTGAATTTCTTCTTTTTCTTCTTCCTCTTCTTTTCTTTTCCACTTCCTTCCTCCATTATCTCCAAAACGGAAAAAAGCACCTACTTCCTTCCTCAATATTTCTCCAAACCGAAATGTCGTTTGGTAGGATTTAAGTTAAATCCAACCTAAATCATGTTCGAATCCTACAACCAAACAGCCTCTGACAATTCTCCTTCCTAATTTTCCCATTTTCTCCTCCTAGACGAACACTCTTCTTTCCAATTGGAACTAATCGAGCCCCCTTCCTCTCGTTCTCTAATCTGGAATAGGGAATAACATTGCAAGAAATTGTGGATGCGCCGAAGTATAAGTTGTGGATGTGTATAAATGTCGATATGGAAGTATATGTTTATATGTGTGCTTGTGATTTTCTTTTGCAGGTTCCAAGACCCACTAATGCCCCATAAGGCGTAGCGGGTGCAAAGACAGTTGTGGTGTTGTAAGACATCCCTCACTACTCAAATGGACATCTGACAAAAGATCCATTAGATGTGCTCCTCCCAGAAATCTTAGAATTTGATTGAAATTCAGGACTTAAACAAATTCAAATGAAAATAGCCTAAACTTAAATTAAATAAAAAATGCGATAAACATGAAGATAAATATTAAAACAAAGAGGAGAATGCTTAAAGGAAACTAAACAAAATAAAGAGGAAATATAATACTAAAGTAAACTACTTACTTTAAACGCAAGCAAGTTTCCTTCCTTTCTCTAGTTTTTTCTTCTCCTTTCCTCCAAAAATCGAAAAGGTGATCTTCTTCTCCTTCTTCTTCCTCTTCTTTCCTTTCCCACTTCCTTCCTCCATTCTCTCCAAAACCGAAAAAAGCACCCACTTCATTCTTCCATTTTTCTCCATACCACAGAAATGCCGATTGGTAGGATTTAAATTAAATCCAACCTAAATCCTGTTCGAATCCTACAGCCAAACAGTCCCCGACAATTCTCCTTCCTAATTTTCCCGTTTTATCCTCCTAGCCGAACACTCTTCTTTCCAATCGGAACTAAACCGAGCCCCCTTCCTCTCGTTCTCTAATGGGGAATAGAGAATAAAATTGCAAGAAATTGTGGATGCGCCGAAGTATAAGTTGTGGATGTGTATAAATGTCAATGTGGCAGTATATGTTTATATGTGTGCTTGTGATTTTCTTTTGTAGGTTACAAGACCCCGCTAATTCCCCATAGGGCGTAGCGGGTGGGAAGACGGTTGTGGTCTCGCAAGACACCACTCGCTATACTCAATAGGGCGTATCAAGCAAACCAACATCCATTAGATGTCGCTCCCTCTAGTCGAAATGCTGCCGAAATTTCAATTGAAATTCAGGGCTTAAATAAATTCAAATGGAAATCACCTAAACTCAAATTAAATAAAAAATGCACGATAAACATGAAGATAAATATTAAAACAAAGAGGAGAATGCTCAAAGAGAATTAGATAAAACAAAGAGGAAATATAATACTAAAGTAAACTACTTATTTTAAACGCAAGCAAGTTCCCTTCCTTTCTTCAAAAATCCTTAAAAGGCTATAAAATTTTCTCTTCAAGCAAATGATGTGAAAGGTAAGACCCCAAGCCTTATTTATAGGAAAAGAAAGTTATCTTTGTGGGACCCACTTATAATTAAATTAGCAACATATATAAAACATATCATAACAATCTTGTTCCATGTTAGTTACCAAAATAAATGCAAGTGAAACTTAATGAAGTTAATACTAAACTCATAACAAACTTGTAATAAATTTGAAATTTAAATTTCAAATAAATAGGGATTTTGATATGAAGTTAAAAATTGAACTCTTGTTGTAGAAAATATGAAAAGTCGTTAAATGATAAAATTAGAGAGGCTTGAAGCTTTCTTTTTGGCGAACTTCGTACAAATAAACTTATATGAATATAACAACATTAAATATGCCCTCGCACATATCTTATGACGGTTACTCCTTCGGGTCAAATATTCTAAACTACATGCAAATACTTGAATGAAAATAAATTCATTACACATATCTAAAATGAATATATTTTTATTCAAAGCTCGTACAAACTTTCAAATGATCGTCATCGGATCTGCAATTCTTTGTACCAGTAGATAGAAGACAACACTAAACTAAATGCTACGCAAATGAAGGAGCTTTCCTTCAATACAAAAATTAAGAAATTTCATTCTAATTATGATTTTCAAAATCAATGATTTCATTAATTAGATGAATTTGTCTAAGCTATAAATACCCGCATGGGCCCCGACACTACGCTGAATGCTTAAATTCAAGGGTCTGAGGATGTTATGCGGGTTGCTTCCCGGTTTAGTCTTAGCGTTGGGTCCAAGTTAACAAAACCTAAAAATAAATTATGAGAATTTTAACTTAATAAAATATCTGAAAAGCTAATTCTGTCATGTGACAATAGCCAAACAGAGTCGACATGATTTAAAGTTTTCAAATATATTTGATTTAATCAACTCAACTACCGATGATGGTTGTGTTAAATGGTGATTTCAGAGAGGATACTTCCATCAAAATGTGATTATATTTTCAAATCAAATCCAACTCAAATTAAATATCAATCTAAAAACTACTTAAATGAAATTCAATCATCAAAAACTTAAATCAAAACTCAATCTATCCACCTTTCGCAACTGCTTGTCGAAGATAAAAAATTAAGAAAACTCTAGCTCACAAATGAGTCAATGTCAAATCAAGTGTTATAGTATGTTCACTCTCAATCAATCTCTTGGTGCGTGACGTGTCCTCATGCGTGGCGTGGCGGCTCCAGATAATGTCGTTACGATGAGAGTCCTCTGATCGGTTGGCTTGGCCAGTAAGACTCTATTATATTACGATCACGCGTACGATGCTCCAATGCTCGCCTTTTGAGTTGTGAATCATAGTATACTGATAGAGCAAACAATCCTACCTAAGGTAGACTTAAGATTGTCTCCAGACAAATACAACCCCAGTCTGAGGACTTCTTAGGCGGCGTAACTCATGTGATAAGAATCCTTCGATCGGGTTGTCGACTACCTCCGACTAAGTAGACTAGAGACCGCGATACAGGGATATGAGAACCATAAATCTTGATCGCACGTCATTCCCCAACCATCCGGTTTAAAATGAAATGAATTTCATAAATCTAAAATTCTTAAAACCTCATGCTCCTACTTACGCCACGCATTAGCGACTCATAGCCTTGTCTAAAGTTCTCTCTCACTTATTGAGAGGGGTAATTAACTATAGGGGTTTGCGCCTATAGGAAATCTGGAACCAGATCTAGAATCCTCACAAAATGAGGGTGAAATCTCTGGGTAGTGTCTTATCTACTATTCCATCCACCTTCTGAAAATTACACCGACATTCAAATTCACACTCTCTTCAATATGTCGAGAGGTAGGTGGCAAATTTTCAGCCCACAATATTATATAAGAAAATTTATATACCACTAATCTCAATTAAAATCTAATCATTTCTAAACATATTTTAATAATAATTTGCACAAGAATATCTTGTGAACATTTTTTTATTAGATTATATTAAAAATTTTGGCGTTCATATGTCTATATAAAGAACTTTTTGTGTGATGTACAAATCATGGGAGCCACTTATGAAGAATAATAACACATTAAATAAAAAATTATAATTAAATTCTTAGCATGTTAATCATACTTTTAATTAACTAAAACTTTTATGTTGATGGTAGTTACCTTTAGTGTATTAATTAAGTAGGAAATAATTCCAAATAAACTCCCATGCATTAATACACCAAATATAAAAATTGCATAAAATATATGAGTATTTTATAATAATAATATTATATCTCTTCAAAGATTTACACATATATAATACAATTTTTCTAAATTTATATATCTAATATTTAAAATTTTATACTTATATATACAATATTTTTTCATATATTAAAATATGTATTTCACTTTAAAAATATATGAAAGTGATATTTTTAATATGATATTAATTATTTAAGTATTATTTATATAAATATTTATTTATTTTGGGAAAAGTTAAGTTCTAAGGATAACTAAACTCACACACCTTAAGAATTTCAAATGCGATTTTACGTATTGGGAGCAAAGCCCTCAACTGATGGATCATGCAGTCTCACTTAAATTTTAGTTATTAATTATATATATATATATATATATATATATATATATATATATATATATATATATATATATATTTATATATATATATGTTGCGTGTTAGAAAATTTGTAGCGGTAGAGTAAAATTTCACGCCTCAGTTTCTTTTGGAAATTCATCACGCACGTAGATAGTTGAAAATAGAATAAATAACTCTAAAATTTTTATGTGAAAAAACCCCAAAAACAGGGTAAAAAATCACCAGGTAAAGATCTTTATATATCTCTTTGGAGTACAAAGTTTGAATCTTCACGATAGCGAGATTATAAGGTTGTATGTGAGAAATCATGATATAAGAATTCCAGAATCATATTACAATAGCTATTGATGGTTGGTGGCGTCGGCGATGATAAGCGGCGATCGACGGTGGTGACGGACTTGAACTTGACTTCAGTTCCTTTCTCCCAAGTTCACCTCTAACTCCTTCGTTCTCCCATGACAAGAATGTGGTACTATTTATAAGATTATGATAGGGGCATTTTGGTCATTATAGCCAAAATCCAAAAACACTCCATCGGATGGTGTATAATATTCATTTGATTATAGATAGTATTTTGGTGATTTGACCATCCAAACGATCTTTGATTTGAGTGATCTTAGACTCATTGGATTCGTCTCGTCAAGCCGCTCGATTCAACTATAAGCACATCAAATTTGAAAGTCATTTGATCATCCAATCAGTAACTCAAAATTTTCATATGTAGCTTTTGAGCTTGATTTGAGCTCATTTAGGCTCGCTTTGACCCGATTCTACTATTATTGAACTCATCTCATTGAGTTGTTGAATTTGATTGAATATATGTTTTAACTTGAAATCCATACTTGATATAAAATTTTAGAGGAATATATCATTTACCCTCCTATTTTTGGATGATAAAACTTATTTCATCGAAAAATAAAGTCACTTTAACTAAAAATTATTAGGATTATTTATTAATATTTATTATTTTATTTTATTTTATATGTATAAAGTAATAATTTTTATAAATATATAAATTATTTTATTATTTTATATTATTATATATATTTTTTGGGTGGCTATTTGATTTGAAAGAGAGAGGCCGCAAGCCCCTTGATATTATTTTTTAGCATGGAAGAGAGAGAGAGAGAGAGAGAGAGAGATGAAAGAGGGGAGGTAGTGTGCTCTACATTTTTTTTTGTTCTCATTTTAAGGTGTGAGAGTGGGAGAGAGAGAGATAGAGAGAGATTGAAAGATGTAAGGCCGTGAGTCCCATATTTTTTTTGTTCTCATCTTTTAGTCCCAATAAGTTTTTATTCTATTATTATTATTTTTATTTAATGAGGAATATAAAGAATTCTTTTTTATAAATATGAATAATTTTCTCTTATCTCTTTTTTTAAGAAGATGAAAATTTTTTATTATTTTATTATTATTTTTTAATGAGGAATGTCAAGAATTTTTTTTTATTTAAAATATGAATAACTTTCTTTTCTTTATTTTTTTGAAGATGAAAAGTTTTTTTTTTTTTTTATTTAATGAGAAATATGAAGAGTTTTTTTTTTATTTAAAATATGAATAACTTTCTCTTTTTTTTTTTTTTTATGAAGATGAATTTTTTTTTTAATGAGGTATATGAAGAGGTTTTCTTTTTATAAGAAGATTAAGAGTTTTTATTTTTAGAATATAAATAGGTTTTTTTTTAATGAGGAATATGAAGAATTTCTTCTCTTTTTTTATTTATAAATATGAATAATTCTCTCTTCTTTCTTTTTTTTTTAAAGAAGGTGAATGATTTCTTTTAATGAGCTATATGAAGAGGTTTTTTTTTAATGAGAAATATGAAAAGTTTTATTCATTTTATTATTATTTTTTAAGAGTTTGAGTGGTCATATTTCTAGTATAAATACTCCCAAAAGGGTAAGAAAAACTCGCACCTTCCCTCATTTGGACGATCTAGCAGTAGTTCATATTCGAGGTGTTTTCCCTCGAGGCGTAATTATCCTTGTCGGATCGGTTTGGGCGATCAAGGCGTAGTTCATACGAGCTCTAGTTTTCCTCAAAGAGCATCAAACTATCCTCGTCGGACCGACCTAATTTAGAGGCGATCAAGGCCCATAGTTCATATAAGAGACTCATTTTCCTCGAAAAGAGGCTCCTCGTCGGACCAACCATATTTAGGCAATCAAGGCCGTAGTTCATCTGGAAGACTCTTTTTCGAGTGATGTCAATCATTGTGGTCAGGGATTGCGATTAAGGCTCGTAGTTCATACGACGAGGCTCCGATTTTCCCTCAAGAGAGACGTCAACTATCCTAGTCGGACCGACCAGATTTGGAGGCGATCAAGACCCGTAGTTCATATGCTGAGACTTTGGTTTTCCCTTAAACGATGCATCAACTGTCCTCGTCGGACTGACAAGGTTCGGAGGCGATCAAGGCCCGTAGTTCATACGACGATGCTCCGATTTTCTCTCGAGAGAGGCGTCAACTGTCCTTGTCGAACTGATCGAGTTTAGAGGCGATCAAGGCCCATAGTTCATACGGTGAGGCTCTAGCGTGCTTCCACTTTCTTCTCTTTGGTAGCTCCTCTAACCTGTATAACGTTCGACCTCTCTCGCAGGCTTCAGTTCTCCCCGATCTATGTGCTTCCAAACTTGAAAAATAGACTATCTTCATGGGTGAGCATCCATCCACTAATATCCCAATGTCTAAAGATTCACGAGTAAATCTTGCACAAGATGATAGGTTGTGGAAGCACTAGGAGATGACGAGATTCGATGATGTAACGCTAACTATCAATAGTGATATTTTAATAATCTTCGAAGAAGTTTTTTTTTCCAAATAATTTGGTGGCTATTCCTCATAAAAGATCACAACGAGCTTATTCTCCTCCATCGGGAGACCTGTACCTTCTGAAGCTTTTGCCTTCTGAGATTTTTGATGTACGTGTACCTTCAAAGGCTTTTGGTGATGTAGAACATCATGAGAATCTAAAAATTAGAGCTCAAGGTCCATTTACAAGATCTCAAGCTAAATCTCAAGAAAATTCAAGAAAGAAGAAAGATTAACTCATTAGCCTACTGAGACCCATTTTATGATTTCATCTTTTTTATTTATGTAATTTTTAATTTTCTTCTAGAAACTCTATGTTTGAAATTTTGCATTTAAAATTCAAAGTATGATATGTGGTGGTTGAATCCACATAAAATAATAAAGTTGAAATATAGATGACATAAAATAATGAGATAATTTAATGCTTCATATTAATGGTCACCTTTCTTCTCCATATTTTGAATTCTTTTCTTTTAAAAGATGCTTGTAATGGCTATAAATAGCCCCTCTTACTAAAATGAAGGAGATCTTTTGGCAATTACAAATTATTGAGTTATTCTTGTGGTTTGAGAGCTTGGTAGCCAAACCTTGACAATCTTTGGTGGGAGTGCTAGTTATAACATATCTTATTCCCTCACCTCCAATACCTACGTTCTCTCAATCTCATCAAAAGAAAGAATGCCTGTCTCCATCAAATTTGGTATCAGAGCGAAGCCTGGAAGGAGCAAATTTGGTCAAAAGCTTACTTTAACAAAGGTAGAGTATCTCAAGTGCTGAACTTGTCTTCAAACTTGAGTTTTTCTTGGACTTGTGAGATTAATTAATTTTCTTTTATATTATAGTTTAAATACATATTAGTAGTTTGAAAAGATATATATTGCTTGCAAGTTTATGGTGACAGCATAAAATTTTAATTAATAAGCTCCATTATATATTTTAGTTATTTTTCCAATTATGTGAACTTGTGCACCCCCCCATGTGAGGTGGTTGAATCCACATAAAATAATAGCATGTGAAATGGGTGGATGACATAAAATAATGAGGTAATTTAATGCTTCATATTAATGTGACCACTCACCTTTCCCTCCATATTTTGAATTATTTTTTTTGAAAGATGCTTGTAATGGCTATAATTAGCCTCTTACTAAAATAAACGAGATCTTTTGGCAATTATAAATTATTGAGTTGTTCTTGTGGTTTGAAAGATTGGTAGCCAAACCTTGGCAATCCTTGGTGAGAGCGCTAGTTATCTAATAAATCTAATTCACTCACCTCCAATACCTACGTTTTCTCAATCTCATCAAAAAAAATAACGTCTGCCTCCATTAAATTTGGTATCAGTGAAGCCTGGAAGGAACAAATTTAGTCAAAAGTTTACTTTAACAAAGGGAGAGTATCTCAAGTGCTGAACTTGTCTTCAAATTTGTGAGTTTTTCTTGGACTTGTGAGGTTAATTAATTTTCTTTTATATTATAGTTTAAATACATATTAATAGTTTGAAAATGATATATTTTGCTTGCAATTTTATGGTGATAGCATAAAATTTTAATTAGTAAGCTTCATTATATATTTTAGTCATTTTTCCAATTATGTGAACTTGTGCCCCCACACCCCACCCTCAAAAAAAAAAAAGAAATAAAAATTAAGAGAGCACCTTAGTGAGGTAGTGCTTCACCCTAAAAACAACCTAGCCATTAGTGCAAATCAAAATCTAATTACTTGTTTTATTATGTTTGTTATTATTTATGATTAATTTTAGAAGTTTCTTTGATTAACTTATGATAACTTACTTTCTTAAGAAAAAAAAAAGAGGCTTGATAAATTTGAGCATTTTTTTCATTACATTAAAAAAATAAAAAAAATATGTAGCTAAATAGAATTTTGTCAAAAAGACCTAAACTGTCTAAGGAGAACTTGAGATTTAAGTGGTCTTCTACCCCTCTCCTCACCTAGAAGTTCTCTTAGCCTAAAATTTCACTTTGATTGCACAATTATATTATACTTATTTTTTTTTCATTTTTTTTCATTGGTCCCTTTTCATATATCTTTTTTTTTAAAAAAAAATCTCATGGCACCAAAATCTATTTCTCAAGATCAAGTTAAAAATTTGCTAGATTAGTTGATGCTTTAGATCTTAGATCCAAGATAATGAATTAAAAACTCAACAAATATTAGAAGAAAGTAAGAATTAAATGCAAGAACTTAAACAACAAATGCAAACTCTTATAGCACATCTACAAAATAATAGAAACTCCTCCTCCCAATACACTTTCGATATGAAATAGATGATGAAGAATATTCATATCTAAACCATAGAGAAAATCAACCACTTAGAAGACCATCAATTACTAGAAATGGTGGAAGAGGAGAAAATTATTTTAAGACTATAGAAGACTCTAATGATCCATCTCGAAGAGTTAAAGTAGAAGTCCCAACTTATGATGGTATATATGACCCAAATAAATTTTTCGATTGGTTAGTTCAAATGGATGACTTCTTTGATTGGTATAAAATGAATGATTACCAAAGAGTTACTTTTGCTAAAATGAAATTGATAGAGCATATTAAAATTTATTGGACAAATACTTCAGCTAAAGAACAAAGATTAGGAAGGACAAACCTCACTTGGATATAAATGAAAGAAATGTTAAGAGCAAAGTCTATCTTGGGCATCATGATAAGAAGCATAGTCAATTATTAACTTTGAGACAAGATAATTATCTTGTCAATACTTGAATACTTTTGAAGATCTAGTTTCTATAAGCTTTGTGATAATGATTGGCAATTAGTCAATAAATTTATTATTGGACTTAGGACTGATATTAGAAATGAAGTTGAATTATTTAACCCACAATCTTTAGATGAAGCATTTTATTATGCATTATTGGTTGAACTACAAAAGAAATCTACCTCCCTCTCTAAAACTAAAAGTCAAGTACCTTCCATTTCATCTCATAGATCTATTGTTAGACCCGCCCATCTAAATGGCCCGACCCCTTTGCCTAAAACTTTAATTGAAGGGAGCTCTAAAAACACTAGGGAAGTAATATATTTTAAATGTCATAAAAAATGTCATATACAAAATCAATGTAAAGCTAAAATCTTATTTTTATAAGAAGTTGAAAATCCAATAGATATCTAGAAGAAGTTTATGATGATACCCCATTATCTAATGAAGAATTAGAATTAACTGATGACCCTCATGTTAATGTGATGAGATGTCTTCTAATTAAAATAGACGAAGATTGGAGAATAAAGAACATTTTAGCATGTATGTTTTGTGTAATGAAAAGAGATGTAGGTAATTATATATGAGTGTTATGAATGTCATTTCAACACACACCTTTCGAGCCAACCTAAAATGAACCTCACCTTCATTTTTATGTGTAAATCATACATCTCTTCTCATCACCAATCGATGTTTAGTTCCTATTAAAATAGGAAGCTATGAGGACCAAATTTGGTGTGATATTCTCCCTATGGACATTGCTCATATTCTCTTAGGACGATCTTGGCTATATGATATGAATGTTATTCACTATGGTAGGAAAAATACTTATATTTTTAAATATAATAATAAGACTATTAAACTCTACCAATAAAATTAGTAAAAAAAACACCCTCCATAACACCACACAAAAACCGAGCAACCTAAGCCTCTATTAAGAAAAATGCCAAACTTCAATTAATTATCATAAAAAATCTTATTAGGCCTAATACTATCATTTCGATTCTTACTTTAAACATTTACTCTTCCTCCTTTGACCCCAAAGATAGAAATAATAGGTTTTGAAGCTTTACGAAAAGAATTTTTTGATCCATTTCTTCTTTCATATATTACATGTAAAAGAAGTCATACTAGACTCTAATGAGACTCACATACCTGTTGTGGTCTCTTCTCTTCTTTCTGATTTTGATGATATTGCACCCGATGAGCTTCCTGATGAGCTACCTCCTCTAAGAGACATTCAACATGCTATTGAGTTCTTACATGGTTCTCAACTTTCCAATCACATTATAGGATGAACCGAGAGGGTTATTGAGAAAGTTTTATTGCGGTCCGGCATTATTAACTCCAAAGAAAGATGGAATATGACGAATGTGTGTTGATAGTCGAGCAATAAATAAAATTACTATCAAATATAAGTTTTCTATTCCCCGATTAGATGATATATTAGATTTAATCTCAGGAGCAAATTTTTTTCAAAGATTGATCTAAAAAGTAAATATCATCAAATTCAAATTAGATCAGGAGATGAGTGGAAGATGACATTTAAGATCCCTGATGGACTTTATGAATGGCTTGCCATGCCCTTTGGACTTTCAAATGCTCCTAACATATTTATGAGATTAATGAATAGTGTTCTTAAACCATATATAGGTAAATTTTTGATGGTGTATTTTGATGATATTATGATTTTTAGTCCAAGTGAAAATGAACATCTACAACACCTATAAAAGTCTTTGAACTACTTAGACAAGAGAAATTATACATTAATTTAAAAAATGTATTTCTTTTTGCAAGCTGAGGTAATCTTTTTAGGCTTTATTATATTTACTACTGGACTTAAACCTAATCCTTCTAAAGTGAAAGCAATCTTAGATTGGCCATCACATAAAAAGTTTTACTGAAGTTAGAAGCTTCCATGATTTAGCTACTTTTTATCAGAGATTTATTAAGAATTTTAGTACCATTGTTGCTTCGATAACTGATATACTAAAATTAGATAAATTTTTACTTAATGCACAAAAGGCCTTAGAGCAAATTAAAGTTCTTATCACTTACGCACAATCCTTAGGCTTCATAATTTTTCTAAAGCCTTTGAAGTGACATGTGATGCTTCAGAATTGGGATAGTGGAATTTTAAGTCAAGAGAATCATCCTATAGCATTCTTTAGTGAAAAGTTAAATGAAGCCAAATAATGATATTCCACTTATGATAGAGAGTTTTATGCTGTAATTCAATCCTTAAGGCATTGGCGACACTATCTCTTACATAGAGAATTTATACTTAATTCTGATCATCATGCCTTAAAATTCATTAATACTTAACAAAAATTAAGTCATATGCATGCAAAATGGGTTGAATTTTTATAAGACTACTCTTTTGTTCTAAAACATAAGCCTGGAATTGAGAATAAACCTGCTGATGCTTTATCTAAGGTAAACCTAATGATTTCCTCTTTAGAATTGAGAATCCCAGGATTTGATAGAATTAAAGATGATTATATTATGTGCCCTAACTTTCACCTAATTTATCTTGAATACCTAGATAAACCAATAACTTTACAAGGAACATTCTTGATAACAAATAGATATTTATATAAAGAAAATAATTATGCATTCTTCGATCTTCTCTTAGAGAATTCCTTATCCGAGCTATATATGTTGGGGTGTAGGGGTCATTTTGGAAAGGATAAGACCATATGTTTATTATAAAATAGATTTTATTGGCCTTCATTAAAATGAGATATTCAAAAATTAGTGGCTCAATGTTTAATTTGTAAATAGGCTAAAACTATCAAACAAAGGTCTGACAATACACCTTTTGTTCCTTATAGGCATTGGGAAGACTATTAATGGATTTTATTCTAGGATTACACATAGGACGGCTGAGGACATGATAGTATTTTTATTGTAGTGGATAGATTCTCAAAAATGGCTCATTTCTTACCTTGTTCAAAAATAAATGATACTTCTTATATAGCCAAATTATTTTTTAAAGAAATAGTATGACTCCATGGTCTCTCTTTAACCATTATTTCTGATAGAGATGTTAAGTTTGTCTTATATTTTTGAAAAATATTATGGAAATTATTAGGTGCTAAATTAAAATTTTTTCTGCCTTTCACCCACAAACTGATGGACAAACTAAAGTAGTTAATCGTACCTTAGGAAATTTACTTATATGTTTGGTAGATATTATATCTAGAACTATAAAAAAATCACCATTAGAGATAGTCTATGGTCAAAACCCACGACGACCAATAGATGTAGCAAACCTATCATCTCATGTATTTTCTGATGCAATATTCTCATTTGCTAAAGATTTTCAAAGCCTCTATAAAGATATAAGAAAGTAAATTACTATAAGTAATGATAACTATGCTTCTGAGGCAAATCATAATCGTTCAACAAAGAATATAAAGAAGGTGATTATGTATTGATTCACACGACCTGAGCGTTATCAAACTACTAGATATAAGAAATTACATGCACGAGCTTGTGGTCCATTTAAAATTTTCAAGAAAATTGAAACTAATGCTTATTACCTTGATTTGTCTGCTGATATGCTCATTCATCCAGTTATTAATACTGAAGATATTCTATCATATGAAGGAATTAATAAACCTCCACTTGTTCAGTCTAACTCTTTGGAGATATAATACTTGCGAAGCCTCTTCCTTTGAAGTTGACTATATTATCGAGAAATACCCATTAATCCAACTTCTGAACATCATTTTCTAGTTCGTTGGAAGAATAAGCCACCAGCTGAAGACACATAGTTGACTCGTACTGATTTGGAGACTTTAGCCCCACAATTAATAGAAGACTTCTTAGATTTTAATTCTACGGAGCAGAGTTCAATTGAGCCCAAGAGAGTTGATGTAGAACATCATGAGGATAAAAAAATTAGAGCTCAAGATCAATTTACAAGATCTCATGCTAAAGCCCAAGAAAATTCAAGAAAGAAGAAGAGGCTTAGCCCATTAGCTAAGGCCCATTTTATGATTTCATCTTTTTATTTATGTAATTTTTAATTTTCTTCTAGAAACTCTATGTTTGAAATTTTGCATTTAAAATTCAAAGCATGACATGTGAGGTGGTTGAATCCACATAAAATAATAGTATGTGAAATGAGTGGATGTCATAAAATAATGAGGTAATTTAATGCTTCACATTAATGTAGCCACCCACCTTTCCCTCCATGTTTTGAATTCTTTTCTTTTAAAAGATGCTTGTAATGGCTATAAATAACCCCTCTTACTAGAATGAAGAAGATCTTTTGGCAATTACAAATTATTGATTTATTCTTGTGATTTAAGAGCTTGGTGGCCAAACCTTGACAATCCTTGGTGGGAGCGCTAGTTATCTAACATATCTTTTTCCCTCACCTCAAATACCTACATTCTCTCAATCTCATCAAAAGAAAGAACGCCCGCCTCCATCATTTGTCTTTTGAGGCTTTTACTTTATAAGATTTTTGATGTACTTGTACCTTTTAAGGCTTTTGCCCACTGAGATTTTTGATGTACCGGTACCTTCTAAGCTTTTACCTTATGAGATTTTTGATGAGTGGAGACCTTGTTAGCCACTTGCTCTCTTGGAGTATTTCTAGTGAGCACTTTGTCCACTACTAGCTTCTCATCGAGGCTTCGTGCCTTAGGGGAAATCATAAGGGATTTTGACATATTGTTTTGTTAGAGTGTTACTCGGTGATATTTAACCTGTGTGAAAGAAATCAATAGTTTTAACTCTCATCCAATGTTGTTTATGAGAGTGTTACTCGATGACATTTAACCTGTGTAGAAGAAGTCAATAGTTTTAATTCTCATCCGATGTTGTTTTATTAAAGTATGACGTTAACCTGTGTGAAAGAGGTTAAACATTTTGATTCTTCCGAGACTATTTGTCAGAGTATTACTGGTTGACGTTAACCCGTGTGGAGTAGGTACAAAATTATGACCTATCCGAGGTTATTTTTCAGAGTTTTTGCTCAATGATGTTAAAATGTGTGGAGTAGGTTAGTAGTTTTGACCTATCCGAGGTTGTTTGTCAGAGTTTAACCTGTGTGGAGTAGGTGTATAGTTTTGACCTATCCGAAGTTGTTTGTTAGAGTTTTACTCGGTGACATTTAACTTATGTGAAAGAAGTTAATAGTTTTAACTCTCATCCAAGGTTGTTTTGTCAAAGTATGATGTTAACCTGTATTGAAGAGGTTAAATATTTTGATTATTTATAGATTATTTGTCAGAGTATTACTTGATGATGTTAACCTGATGTGGATGAGGTCAAATCAAAACTCACACTTGAGGTTGTAACCAAAGTTGCTAATTGATCTTTGTCTTATAATATAATGATAATAGTTTGTTAAGCTATTTTCTTCTCAGCGTTGAAATATCTTCTAATTTTGACTTATTTCTTGGTGTCGATTAGATGCTTAGCATATTAACATGGGCAATATTTTAAGATTAAGAGTTGTTCCCCCAGTTTCTAACAAAAGTTGAAGAATCAAAGTTTGATAAATCTTCATTCGTCGTATGGGCTTCTCAAAAGTACAAAGTGCTCCACCTAGTTGGTAATTTTGATCTTGTTGATAAACTTGGTTGTCTAACATGATGAAGTAATGAGAATCTCCTTCCCATAGATAGCGTCAAACTATTGCGTTAAAAAGTAGAAAAATTTTACTTTAGTTGGGAAATCCACGACGCAGATAGTTGAAAATAGAATAAAGAACTCTTGAATTTTTATGTGAAAAAACCTCAGGAAGAGAGTAAAAAATCACGGGGCTTAGCATAGTAAAAATGCTTCACTATATATCAACTTTGGAGTACAAAATATAATAAGGTCAGATGTGAGAAATCGATAACGATAATTAGTTACAACATCTATAATAATGTTGGTAGTGTACAACGAATAATAAGCGTACATCACATAAGTGATAATGACTTGAAACTTTTCTCTCAGCTTTCTCCCAAGTTCACCTCTAGTTCCTTCCTTCCCCCATGACAAGAGTCTATTTATAGGATTATGAGAGGGGCATTTTGGTCATTATAGCTAAAATCCAAAAACACTCCATCGGACGGTGTAATTGATTCATTTGATCATATAGTATTTTGATGTACAATCCAAAATGATTTTGATTGAGTGATCTAGCCATTTGATGCCTTGCCGAAATGCCGATTAATTATAAAGACATCAAATTTGAAAATCATTTGATTATCCAATGACTCTAAGTTTCTTATAATTTTTTTGATAATTTCACTTTCATTTCAACCGATTATAATATTATCAATCATCTCATCTCTATCAATTATCAATATAGAATTTTTAAAATCCATAGAAATATAAAAGTTAGAAATATATATATATATATATATATATATATATATATATATATATATATATATATATATATATATATATATATATATATATATACATGATTTAAAATAAATAATATTATCTTAAAAGTGCCCACACTAAAACATTATTAAATATATCGCATGCGTGCATTGAAATGCGAGCCGGCAAGACTAGCCAACTTGTCAAATCATGGATGGCCTAGATGACGCATTAGCTAGGAATTAAAGTTTCTTAAGTTAATTATTATATTAATCCTCGGGTTTTGTTTAATTAATATTTAATTAACTGAATTAATTATAATGAAAGGGATGTGCCTCGGCAAAGGTTGGACGTTGGGAAACAGCAGGAGAGGGAGGCTTATACTGTCCCAGATAAGGATGACTTGTTAACATAATTAATTAAGATAATTATGTCATTAGTAGGACTAGATTAGTCAAAGTAGGGCCAAAATGTGAGCTTTGGCATGTGAAGAGAATCGAATTAGGATTGCACACGTGTACCTCATTGCTTTTGTTAAAGGTGTTTTATAATTTTATTTAATAGATTGTTTATTTATTATTATTATTTAAAAAATTAAAAATGAAAAAAAGGTTTTCATTAGTGCTAAAAATTAAAAAATTAAATCTCACCGCCTCTCTATATTTGGATTGCTCTATTAAAAAAAAAAGCCAATTATTTTAGTTGCAATTCATCTGATATCTTCATTATTATCAAGTAATTAGATATTAATTATAATTCTATTTAATTGTTTATTTTTAGTTTATAAATTATTTGATATAGCTTAATATAAAAAAGCTAATTACTCATTTCAATTTTTGACTTGTTTATTAATTCATTGAAGTACTCATTCAATTAATATAACAATATCAAGCACAAATCAAATTTGATCATTAAAAAATTTTGGCAAGCCAAGTATGAACTTACATGTAAAAGCTTCGCTCGAACACGAGCTTAATATGTACAACTTATAATAATACAAGTCAAGTTCAATCCATGACATTAGACTCAATTACAAACATAATTTTAATATTAGGATTTAGTTGATATCTAAGATTTATTACGAAAAAGTTCTACAACATCGATAATATATTTTTTAATTCCTAATTTCTCATAATAATTTGCAAGGAAATTTAGCCTTTTGTTTAGAGGTTAATTTTAGTGGCCAATAAACCCAATAAAGGTCGAAAAGGTCGATATTTATTATTGTCTAAAAATCAGATAGAAAGTGAAAGTTTACGCCTCTTGTTGAAATCCAAAGACACACACACACATATATTTAAAGAGTAACGAAAACTCGTAAATTTTATGAAAAAGAATAGAAAAAATCACTGGCTTTAAGAAAATCATCCACTATGTATTTGTTTTGGAGTACAAAGCCAATGATACGAGATTGTATCAGATAGGAGGCTACAATAATCCTGAATCGACAACAAAGATATAAATACGCTGGATGTAAGCTAAATAGTAGCGATGATGGAGAACAACAGGATCAACGACGGTGGGATGCGGGTATTGATGATGGTTGACCACCAAGGTAGCCGAGGCATCATTATGTTTGGATCTTCAAGCTTTAGAGTTCTCTCCTCTTGCTTGAGCCTCTCCTCATATGAATGAGAGGAGGGAGTGACATCAGAATACACGCAAAATCAATCACCTCTTCATCGGACGGCTCAAAATGATTCATTTGATAATATAATGTATTTTGTGCATTTGAATGCTCAAATGAAGTCGAAATTATGAGATATTGGGCTTGTTAGATCTGGCTCGTCAAGACGTTCGATTTGACTATAAACACTCCATGTTTAAGAGTCGATTGATATGCTTGCTACTGATGATGAGATTGCTTTCGACATCAAGATTCGTGCTTCAACTAGTGAAATTTTCAGGATCATATCAATTATCATCAATGATACGAACACTCATCATTGTTAATAAAGTGAATATAACTATTACTATTAAAACCAAAGCTTGCCATCGATGCTAAGATCAGTATCTACCTTTCTAATCGTCAGTCTTTTTAATAAGAATACCCGAACAAATCATCAAGTATTTCACGCTAATACCTCAAAGCTTAAAATCACTTTCACAATTTCATCGCATTTTTAACGAGCTTAGATCATAAACTATTTAATAATATGCAAATATATACCCAATAATCACTTTTCCTTTAACTGCTAAATATTGATTTACAAATTGGGATCCTTTTTGTGCTTGATTTTATATTTCAATTAATATTTTTACTCCTATTAAATCAAATAAAAAATAAAAAATATTTAACTCTTGATTCTCCTTGTTTGACTTAACTCCAAATTCATTTTGGCCTAAAAATTTATTAAATTTTCGAGCTTTTTTTTTTTTTTTTTTGAGCTAAAGCTTGAGACATAGTTATTATTTAACACGTCTTTTTGCCTTTCGGCAAGTCTTCTTCAATCAAATTATTACTTTTAATAAAAAGAAATAACAATTAAGGCCATATGTTATCCAATTGAATATAAATATGGCAATTTAGTAATCATGAGTGACTTTGAAAGCTAAATCATATAAGCGTTGTCATCGTTTGCCTTAAAAAAAGATAATTAATTTATGTGCTCCATCTTCTTAAAAGCCACTTCAATCTTTTTTTATTGTCAAAAATGGCTGCCACCTTTTTCTTTCCACCATGTCCACAAAGAAAGCTCCAGGCTATCTGATCGTAAGGGTGGTCAATATTGTTCTTTTATTTTTAATAAAAATTATTTTGAACTTTTATAATTTCTATTATATGGGATAGTAAAATTAATCATTTATGCCCTCTATCAAAATTATTTTTATCCTAACATATAAATTTACCCATTCTAAGAACTTAGACTAGTTCTGCCTTTGCTTGTAAGTCATCTTAGGATCTGTTTGGGACAATTACAGCTATTTAAAGAACAGTGAAGAAGATATTATATAAAATATTATGATGCATATAATATTTATTATTATTATTTTTTAAAAAAGTGAGATAACATCTTTTTAACAGTAATAACGCTGTATCAGGTCATGTTGAAAATATAACTTTCATCATAACTTCTTTAAAATTTAGCTAAAATGTTATTTTACAAACACCGCTTAGGATACAATTCAGATTTCACTATAGATTGAAAGCTATCTCAAATATAATTTTATTGTAGTGATTTAGAGCTTCTATTTTAAATTAAGAGGATTTTGATTTATATATATATATATATAAAATTAATTAGAAGAAGTTTTTGCCTTACAAAACCAACACACAAAATAAGAGATTTGAATAAGAAAACTCAAAATTTTCATAAAAAAATCTCAAAAGAGGAAAAATCAATAAAGAAAAGTTCCACTATGTATCTGTTTTTAGAGTACAAAATCTTCCCATAACGATTACTAATCTATGAAAGAAAGAACATTATAAATAATGTGGTAATAATTATGGTAATAATTATGAATAATGATACGAATGTGGCGATGAGCCGTGATATAATTGTAATCGAAGAGATGAACGACGGTATTAACGATTTGGGTGATCAGTTTGGGATCTTCAAGTTTTTTGGGCTCTCTCCTCTTTGCTTGCCCCTCATACGAATGAGACTATTTATAAATCGGAATGCCTCAGAATACACGCAAAATTGAACCACTTCTCTCCATCTACGATGAGATTCCTGATCATATGATGTATTTTGTGTGAATGCTCAAATGATTTAATTATTTGTTAGATCGTCACAAGATGCCGAAAAACACTCCACGAAGAAAAATTCATAATAAACTGATCTGCTAATCTGATTCGGGATCGATTGCTTCGACGTTAAGATTCGGCTTGAATGAAATAAATTTTAGGATGATATATATATATATATATATATATATATATATATATATATATATATATATATATATATATATGAATTCATAAAAAAAAAAAAATAAAAAAAAAAAACAAAAAAAAAAAAACTTTTGGGGCTACCAGCTTTTAGACGTCCGTGAGAGAGACAGAGACGTGAGACTCTCTAATCCGATTGGAGGGGTCCTCATCAAATTGGAGCGCGCGATGATGGACACGTGTCAAACGGCGGTGCTTCCAATCCTTTGGACTTTGACAGAGAGGCGACGCGTGCCAAGTCGTGACAAGAAGCCCCCCATGTGGTGGTTCCCACACATGAGTGTTTCTTTAGGCTATGTTTTTTTTTTTTTTTTTTTTTTTGTTTTGAATGGGTATCATCCAATACTTCACATATCTTATAAATGAGGATATCATTATGACTAATTCTATAAAGCCTAGTGCCACATTCATTACTTACACGTGTCGAGTCCCCATTTACTTTTCTCATTTTAGATAGACGCCTCCAATTTATTCAAATCAGTGAGCCCATACTCACCCACCAACTAAGTTATGAGATGATGAGTCTTTAGGCTATGTTTGATTTCAGAGGAATTGAAAGATAGGAAATGAAAAAGCCATTGAAAGTGAAAGATATTAAAAAAATAAAAAAGAGTTAGAAATAATTAATCTAATAATGATTAATTTAACTTTAATAGCCAATTACGCATTAGAATAAACTCTA
Source organism: Cymbidium sinense (assembly GCA_021442155.1). Taxonomy (NCBI): domain Eukaryota; kingdom Viridiplantae; phylum Streptophyta; class Magnoliopsida; order Asparagales; family Orchidaceae; genus Cymbidium; species Cymbidium sinense. The sequence goes on along the minus strand of CM038221.1, from coordinate 70,620,009 downwards.
CTTAACATTAGCCAATGTTTATGAGATGACTTGTTAAAAATGATCTGATTATAAATTATTCTCTAATTATTATAAAATATAAGGATGAATTAACCTACATTGATTATGTGACGATTATATTTTTATGTTATATTTAAAATTGATATAAAATCATCTGAAATTAATCTTAAACACGAATCCTACGATTACAAATTAGGTAAAAAATCATTAATCTATACAGTCAAAACCTTAAACTAATTAAAGAAAATTTTTTTTCATAAAATCAACTCAATCAAAAATAATATATTTGAATTTGAATTACCTCAAAAATGACACTCTTCATATCATTTTGACTTTATAACTCTATTTTTGTATATTTGATACAATCCATTATAAATGGAGCCCTATGATAATTGATATATCAATAATGCTTTTCTCATCATAATTATCAATATTCCTAGAGAAGCATATATATATAGATATATATATATATATATACTATTTTTAAAAAAAAATGAAAGTTTTTTTAGAGCATTGGAACCATATAAGATCATTTTAATTAATCAAATATAAATAATAATATTTGACTTGTAATAAATAGAATTTATATATACTTTGAAAAGAAATAAGCTTTGTTTAGGAAACTGAAAGCTCAGAACTCCTTCATGCCCAAGCTTGCAAAGTTTAGTGCCGTGTAATTCTCCCGTGACCCGATTAGTGACCCGAAACGATTAATTGAACCTGCCAATCCGGCGATAGATCAGCTGATCCGAAGGTCCGGCTATCCGAGACGTCTTGTACTACTTTGAGAAAACCAGACGGATGGCGTGGATGTAAATTTCTCAATATCCGTGTCCTGATGTCCATTTTATCCGGCTCTTCAGATATAAATACAGCTCGAGAGTAACTTTCTGGTCGGATAAGCAGCTGAGCGAAGTTCAGATTCCCTCTCCTCTTGCCAAAAAGAAGAACAGAGAAGAAGAGGAAAAGAGAGGAACGAATTCATGGTCGCTTTAATGGAATCAATGGAAGAAGACACTCTGATATTATCCGGCTTCTACCCCGAAATGCCTCAAGGTTTTTAATCCCCTAAAAACCCTCGATCTTCCCTATGCTTTTCTTTTTGTAGATTTGATCGCCGGATTTTGATTTGGGATGCAGAGGAATTAAAGGCGCGACGGCCAAGGAAGAAGGCAAAAGACGTCGTAGATGGCGATGCGGAGGTTTACGGTGAGGGAAAGAAGCGGCGTCTCAGCGAAGAGCAGGTGAGGTTCCTGGAGATGAACTTTGGTAAGGAACGCAAGCTGGAATCCTGCCGGAAACTCAATCTCGCTACCGAGATCGGCCTCGAGCCGAAGCAGGTCGCCGTCTGGTTCCAGAACCGTCGAGCTCGCTGGAAGAGCAAGCAACTCGAGGAGGAGTACGTCCATCTCAGAACCTCCCACGACGCCGTCCTAGTCGAGAAATGTCGCCTCGAGAACGAGGTCAGTTTACCCCAATCCAAACTCTAACCCTAGCCCCTTTAAATCCAATCTCGATCTCAAAGTGTAAACTCAAATTATGGCAGATACTGAACCTTAAAGACAAGTTGGTACAATCGGAGGAGGAGATCAGGAGACTTACTACCGCCTCCGCCTCCGCCTCCGCCTCCGCTGCCGGTGAGGTGTTCAGCAGTGGAAGTCCGACCTCGTCGTTGACGATGGCGATGCGTTTGGGGGAGTTTGGGATGGATGAGGGGAATGGAATGCAGATGTCGGTGTATACAGACGACTACTATTACATGATGAACTACCTCTTGGGGATGTAAGAACTAATCCGTAATTAGGATGGATGATTAAGATGTAATTAATGTGTGATTATGTGAATAAGCTGGCTTTAAAGTTTAAATTAGTTACTCTCGCCGGAAAAACTTTGGCAGTTCTCTTAACTAACAAGCCACAACAAGGATTGGGCTGGTTTTGTGTTCAATTATAATTACTATTATCATAAGTTTTATATCTGCCTTTGTATTATTGGAAATTTTTGCTGGTTTAGTACAAAATTACTTTTATTAGCTCTAGTTTAATGTGCTGAAATTAAGCGTACGGCTGGAACGATTGTCCGTGCAATGGGCCCCTGTGATATCTTATCTTCTACATTTTTTTAATCGGTTATAGGGCGAATCCATACTAGCCCTCTATTAATTACATAATTAATTTTTTTATTTTTTATTTTTGATGACGGGTGCTGATCACGATGGGTCACCTATTTTATGATGTATTATTTTCAGTATGAATAATCTTCGAAAGATCTAGTATTAATTTATTCACATATTTTGGATTTTCACTTATTTTTTCTCAGATCATCCCACTTTGATGAGAAATTGAACACAGGTCGGAGATTTTTTAGCCATACTTGTCCATGCCAATCAAGCTAAGGCCGATAAGTATAATTTTCTTTCAACAATTTTTTTATCTAATTCACCCGAAAGATATAACAGAGAGAGAGAGAGAGAGAGAGAGAGAGAGAGAGAGAGAGAGAGAGAGAGAGAGAGAGGATTAGTACAATTTCTAATTATTTAGTAATTCAATAAGCTCAAACTCAACTTATAAATAATTTATGAGCTTATTCACCTCACTTAATTTAGGAATGTATTGAAGAAGAAGTTGATATTTGAAAAAAATATGATGAATATATAATTATTTTTTATAAAAATTAAATTATAATTTTCTTATTATTATTACAATTTATCATATTAAGTTGAAAAATATAATTTTTTTACTCAAAATTTTTAAAAATATAACTAAAATGTAATTAGAATTTAACTCTTCAAATAATATTGTGGTGTAATGCAGAACATATCGCAACATCACTGCCCCCCAAAATCAGGGCTTAATAATTTGGTGATTCGTCTTCAATTATAAAGTCTTAAGTTTAAAGTATAGCACATATGAATTTGTAGGTGAATTAATAATTAATTTTGCTCAACACTTAGAAAAAAAGTAATTTATTAGCTAAATTTGATGAGCTAATGATTAGAATTTAAGCTAGGCTTGCTTTGACAAGTTAATTTGTTGGATGGCTCATTTAAAAAATATAAATAATTTGGTAATATATAAAAATTTAAAGATTTAAGTAAAAAATTTAAAGATTTAAATATAAAATTATTAAAATAGTTTAAAAAAAACTTTTGAATCTTATTTATTTATTGTTACTTTTTCTTTTAATTTTATTAGTTTTATGACAACAGCTAACTGAATTGATTCATCTTTTCTCAGTCATGATTATAAAATTAAGCTTATGCATAAATTTGATTAATTAATTAATCTCAAATTTAAATTAGAGAAGACCAAATCATTTTATATCCTTATATATAATTCATATTATAGCATTATTTGATTGAAAATAAATTATAATTAACTTAAATCTTGATACATTTATATAAATAAATTTTAATAAATCTGATGGTGCAAAACATAAGAATTATTTAGTTATCAGATTTTTAAAATCCTATGAAATCTTATGGCGCTTCATTTTTTTTTTGTCAAAAACAGCAAATCTCAAGATTAAAAAACCGTTAAAACTCCTTTTAAAATCCACTTAAAGGTCAGATCAGCTAAATTACCAGACTGCCCCTAAATTTTCAAATGAATAATTTTCTCCAGAGATCTACGATTTTCTCCCCTATTTATGTTATATGACGGTCAGATTCAACTGTCGAATGCGCTCTTTGATTGACCAAAACTGTTATATATGCAAATTTTTTAAAATAGGCTTAGTCCTAATAGTAATTAATAATTTAGGCACAATTTTTTTTTTTAGAAAAATAAGGCAGTTGAACGGATGACAATGACGCCACGTTAGCAAGCAAGTCGTCCATTGAAGGTATTTTTTTTTTTAAAAAATTAGATTTCATTTTGTATATTCATTCATCGATCGAATCTAACGAACTTGTTGGAATCATAACAAAATTTTCTAACTTACGTTGGTGAAATTTAAGAGATGAGAGGCGAATTTTGCAAAATGTGCAAAAAATTGTGCGCCGAAATGAAATTTCGAAAGAGGTGTCAGATTTTGCGCGGAGTCATACGCCGAATCTAGTGAAATTGGTTTCGTTAAAATCGTAACAAAATTTTCTACAACTTTTATGTTGGTTGAAATTTACAATTGTGATCCGATGCACAACAGTTCTCTTATTATAAGTATTTTTTTAATATTTTTTTTTGTTAATTATAGCATAATTATTCTAATTTTTTTATATATTAACTGTTAATATAATTATCTTAGCTTTCTTTCTTCACTGTAAATGTTAATTATGACATGATTAATTAAAAAATATATTTTAATCTCTTTAAGGATGACAATGTGAGAAATATAAAACTATTTGAACTATTCTCAAAAATTTCTTAAAAATTAATTATTTACATTATTATAACATCATCCATCTTATCCAATATAATTAATAAATAAATTTATCCAAAACTCTCCATCATTTTATCCAATATAATTAATGTTTTTAATAAAATTATGTAATTGAATTTAATGAATTTCATATAAACCAAAGAAACTATCCAACTAAGTATGAATCTTAATATAATTTTTTAGTTAAATATTTCTAAAAATAAAAAATAAAATTATTTAAATTTTAATTTTATCAAATTTATAATTTCAACAAAAATTATAGTAGAATCAAATACCTCAATAAGAATAATCTAATAATGTTAAAAGTAATAATTGTGCTATAATTAACAAAAAATATATTAAAAAATACTTATAATAAGAGAACTACGCGTCGAATCGTAAATTTTAACCAACATGAAAGTTGTAGAAAATTTCGTTACGATTTCAACGATACTAATTTCGCTAGATTTCGATAACGATGACTGACACGATACGTAAAATCTTCTTAAACGCTTTGCACGATTCAAAAAAGCTGCGCTGATCGACCACAATCTTAAATTTCGACCAACATGAAAGTTGTAGAAAATTTTGTTACGATTCTAACAATACTAAGTTCTAAGATTCCGACACCGTATGACTCCGGTATGAGCAAAATACGAAAGCTATCCCAATTTTTTTTTTAAAAACCAATCGTCCGTTCAACGGATTGGCTTGCTGACGTGGCACCACATCAGCGTTAATCATTCATTGAACGGACGACTAAACCTATTTTGTTAAAAAAAAAATTTCGTGCTTAAATTACTAATTATAATTATGACTAAACTTATTTTAAAATTTTGCCTATATATATATATATATGTCATCGACAACCACCTTTGCCACCAATCCCAGCCACTCACGATAATGATGAGACCACTTTTAAAATTTATATTAATCAAATCAAATACTACAAATTAAATTCTTAAATTTAATTTACATCTATTCAAATTATCACAAAATATATCAAATATGTTATATTCATTTTAAATTTAAATATTTATAATATATTTCTTTTTAAATCAACCAAACAATTATTTTAAATATAATTTTTATTTTTAGTAATAGAATCACATTAGTATATACATTTTATTATTATTTTATTTAAATTTTCAGACCCCTCACATAGATAATTTTTTTAAAAAAAAATTAAAACCATTAAGAATTTAAAAATAAATCTTATTAAGAGAATGAATCATTAACCCCACTCCCCTTCTGCCTCTTCTTCATATCCCTATCCTTTTTCAACGATAGTTCTTTTTAAAATTTTCCTTCTTACACCGTAAAGAGAGAGAAAGATTTACAGATACTTAAACATTTAATATCTAATTTCTTATATTTATTTTTATAATACTTTATAGTATAAATTATATCAAAATATAAACAACTTTGTTTTAAATAAATTATTACTAGTTATACTTTTTATATAGTTTAGAGATTAATTTATTTATATATATATAAATATGCATAAAGATTTAGTAGTTAGAATATTAGATATATAAATTTATACTAATTGTAATATGTATGTAAATTTTTTTAAAATTATTACTATTATTATGTAAGATATAAGATAAAGTGCCTAAGAAAATCATTGATATATATTTGTAAAATCTTTGCAAACTAATTAGCCGAAAAACTCCTAAATTCTCAAAAAAATAGAAAAAACGAAAATTACAAAAGAAATACATGCATTTTTTATTTAGGAGTGAAGCAAAATAAAATAGAAATTATTTATATATAAATTGATTTGAAAAGTGAAGCCATATTAATTACATGAAATTAACAAAAAAAAGAGTTCCCATCAAAGTATATGCTTGCAAAATAATTATAAAAATCAATGTAATATGAAAAGGGTTAAAATAAACCATATAAATAAGGCTAACATATGATAAAATGCCAAAATAAAGAATCATCTTCACATTCATAAATATATATATATATATAATGTTTTTACCTCTTTTACAAGTCTCAAGATTCTTTTATGCATGTGAAAAATTGAAAAATATATTGCATAAATAAAATAATAATAAAAAATTAATAATAGATTAAAATAACTCTTAAAAATGACAATATAACCCAACTAATATAATGATTAAAAACATAGCATGACTACTATGATGCATGACATCACACAATAATAAATGAATAAGGTAAACTCCCAAAGCTTAACCTTAAATCTATTTGATACAAGGTTTTCAACTTATCATTCAATCCGTACCATCTATTGTAAATGATACAAATCTCAAAAAATATATTTTGAGAACAAATCCTACTTACAATAAATGTATACTAATCACTCCACATTCCCAATAATAATAATAATAATAAAAAAGAGAACTTTTACATACACTATCACCTTATTCTTACGTATTTACAAATTAATTACTTTTAACATCAAAATTTCAAATTGACATTCAAATATTAAAATTCATAACAAAAATCTATATTTTCATTTTATTAAAATTCATGATTTGATGTGGTATCGTGAATCGAGTCATGGTTGAAAAATGATCAAATTGATCAAATTGTAAATACATATATTTTAGATGATTGATTTGTAAATATCCCTTAAAAAAATCTTGTATCAAATAGATCTACAATAAACAATCTATTTAACGGTTTTAATATTTATGAAAAAAAAATTTAGCCAACAACTTTTAAAAAACCAATTGAATTTTAATCCTCAAGCTTACTTCTAATAGTGTTGACCCAACTTCGAAGAACGCTAAGCCTAAAATCAAAACTTAATTTAAGCACCATAAATCAAGAATGCATTTAAGACAGCTATAGCTATCTAAAAAAATAGTATTAGAACTATTGCAGAAGAAATTATGATGAATATACAAAACTTTTTTAATCTTACAAAAGTCAAATCATAGTTTTCTGGCCCCCATCGAAGATAATCAGGTCATGTTAAAAATATAAAATTTTTTTCATCACAGATTCCTCAAAATGCAATTATCAAACAGTGCAACAATGATATTTAACACGACACCACTCCCCAAATACAGCCTAAGTCTAAAAGCTAATATAAAAAAAATGTTATATTTTATGTTCAAACTATATCACAAAATAGTATTTTGAATGAAATAACTTTTTTAATATCATTTCTAAAAAGAATAAGAAAATAATGCTGAACTGAAGAAAACTAAAAACTTTCACAACTGGGACAAAATCAAGTCATAAAACATTGGCTCAAACAGACACTTTCAGTATAAAGAATCAACTAAAAATATCATTAGAAAGCATTTTGACACAGTTTAAACCATTTCTAAATACATCAGATTTCTTGATTTGTGCTGACTAGTGTTAACAAAACCTGGAATGTTCAAAATCAGGCTAATACATTACAGGGAAACATAATGCTAAATTCATGTGGTCAAAATTTGAACACAATGACTTTTAAAATCATTAAATTTACTTGGAAATGAGTACAGTATATGATTTAATTGATCAATCATATATTATATTTATCTCAAAATAAATAAATCTAATAACTTTAGAATATATAAGAATCAAATTTTCTCTGAAGAGATGAGGAAGAAATTGGCCCCACTTGGCACTGATACAAGATTAGTATAACAACATGATACAATGTACATTAAACAACACCAGCAGAATAAAGATGCCTTAAACCAGATGATTAATTAGAAGGAAGAGTTTCAATCATTTTCATCTCACCTTAATGAGGATTGGGACAGATTTTCTCAACTTTAATGGAGGGTGGCAATCTTTCAATGGTGAAGGCAAGAGTAGGGAGGAAGAAGACAACTCCTGACGCACAGAAACTGAAGATAGACGGTTGAAAGAGCTTCTGAGCATCCTCTTCTCACATTCTGAAGAATCAGGATTATTTCGGATGACAGAAACCCTAAGGGCTTCAGGCAGAAGGCAGTTACAGAAGGAACCTGTAGGATGATGAGGATGGAAATTGTGATAAAGAGTAAAAATACAGTCCACTAGTAGAACGGCGTTTAAATAGGCATCAACCTTTAGCAATTATGAAAATATAAGAAATTTTTTTTTTTTAATTCAAACACAAGGTATCTTACTCAAATATAGGATACTTTCCTCGAATACAAGGATTTATAAGATATAGGATTAAGTATGTTATCTTATTATTTATAAGGCTTCTTGTTTATAGATAAAGATCTCTTGAAAGACTTGTAATCCAAACATAAAGTTGACATACATAAGATTTTGCGAAGGACATTAATTTAGTGCATTTTTTTATAGTAATATCCAATTAATTTGATGTTGCTACATTTTTTGGACTAATTTGTAAAGTTTAAAGCATTATTCTAGCCATAAAGCCAAAGATGAGAAATCAAAGTTCAATTTGTCAATAGAATAAATGTATTGCACTTAGTTGATGTTTGTATATAAGAATACTGGAAGATCATTTCAAATAGGTTCGCCCATCACGATTTTCATTGGACATGACTCAACAACAACAACAACAACAAGCCTTTATCCCACTATGTGGGGTCGGCTACATGAATCCTTCCTTAATGTCATATTATGTGTCAAATTCTCATATAATTCAAATAAACTAGGATCATTTTTATACACCTTAACCAAGTCTTTTAAGTCTACCTCTACCTTCTTAACATAAGACAAATCTAATACATCTACTCTCCTAACCGGATCATCGGATGGTCGACGCTTTATGTGACCAAACCATCTAAGGCGACTCTCTCTAATCTTATCTACCACTAGAGCTACTCCAACTTTTTCCCGAACATACTTATTTCACATTTTATCTAAAGTCACTCATCCATCTGAGCATCCTCATCTCTGCAACACTTAGTTTTATGCTTCTCTTTTATTTGCGAACATTCTGCACCATAAACCATTGTAGGTCTTACTACCTTCTTATAAAACTTTCGCTTAAGTCTAAGCAGTACTTTTTTATCACACAACAGACTAGATGTATTCCTCCACTTCAACCATCCAACTTGAACATGACTCCTAATCTTTAAATTGTGATCCTTCTTAATTATTTAATTGCATGCCTGAAAAACAATACTTAATAAAATGCACAATTTGCTAACCCAACACCCATTCACTCATCCACAAAGAAATATCCACTCCATGAAATTAGAGTTATTAGAATAATCATGTTACAATATAAATATTCCCACAGTATGCTTAATATTTACTAGGAATTTATAGCATTTATTATAGCAATATATCATCATAATGGAGAATATTCTCCTTTATTGTACCTTTATTATTGCTCTATTCTTACTTTATATAGGCAAGTTTGTACTAGCAATATGATCAATCAAATAAAGATGTAGCCTTCTATGATTTATAAAATGGAATATAAGCAATAACTTATAAGTTTTCTATCTCATGACTTGTGATGGTCTTCATTCCCAAGAACTTTCTTCTAAAAGCTAGGTGATTGTGGCTTTCTCTAGTTGGCTCACTTGTGATCACAACTTCTTTAGGCAATTGCAGCTTCTCTAGCTTGCTTGCTCGCAATCTTCTTATCTCAGCTTTCTTTAGATCACTCGCAATTTTCTTCATCATGTAGGTCTTCGTTTGCAATCATCTTTATCTTGAACTACATAGTGCCCAAGCTTTTGTGAAGTGTTTTGTACGTGATTGTCCCCAAGTGCTATGCTTTGCTCTTGACTTGTTGATATCATTGTTCTAAAAATATCATACACAAAAATCTTGTTCTCATTGATCTACATCACTATGATCGCTCTTGGCTTGCTACCCTATGCTTGCATCCGCAAATCTTGCCCACTGCTCTATACAAGTGCTCTTTGGTTCACACCTCTCTCACTCGTCAATGTCACATTTGCTTGGATTTAAGTATTCACTTTGCTTTTTCTTTGGTTTGCTCGTTATCTCACATCTTGAGTTTGCTCACTGATCTCACATGAGCTTAGAACTCTCTAATTCACTAATTGATTTCGCACCCTTACTCGCATGCGCTCATCTCAACACCTTGTCATCAAGCATTCTCTCAATGATTAATGCTCAATTGGATCACTTGATATCTCCTTGATCTTGCTTAACACTTGATGCTTGGCACATTACCATCTCTCTTAATATAAGAATTATTTTTTAGAATTCATGTCACAATAATGCTTATAAAATGACATCAACTTAAAATCTTTGCTCTCAATAATGTCTTAATAATGACTAGTCAAGTCTTTGATCACAGCAACGATAAGCCCTATACTCTCTTGATTGTTCTAGATTTTCATTGATAACTTCTCATTTTAGCATCAAAAGAGTTGCATCAACAATTTTTGAAAGCTATTAAGTAGCTCTTAGCTTAGATTTCTCAATTCTTGACCCACTATACAAACACTTGATGCTTCATGCAATCACACCATGAATTTGTGGGGGCCTTAAGAGTTGTTAAAATCATTATGTTAATATATTAATATTATCACATATGTTTAAATGTTTATTATTTATTATATATTTACAGTTTTATTATTGCAAATATTCTCATAGTTGAGGATAATCTCATCTATTATACTTATTATTTTAATCTCTTGACTTATATAAGCATCTTAGCACTAGCATCAGAATTAACTAAAATAGCCTTTTATAATTTTAAACACATGAAAGCTTGAAAAAAAATAAGATAGTAGTATGATGGCTTCAGCAATAGCTATATTTTGGGCATAGAGGGCCTTGATCATGCGCCATTTAGTAAAATACCCTAAATATTTTCCTTGAACCATGAAGGGATTTTAACCACCGCAGTTCATTGGCATGTTCAAGGCTTCATGTATGTTGAGTTGTATATAAATTTACCATAAATGAAAAATGATATTGTAGTCCACCAAAAAGCAATTTACAAAGAGATGAAAAGATGATGTAGAAATTACAAAGTGACAATTTAATAAAATTTGAAACAAGCAACAACAACAACAATACGCCTTTATCCTCCTATGTGGGGTGGACTACATGAATCTATTTTCTCCATTGTGTCTTATTAAGTATCAAAATCTCATTTAATTCTAATAAACTAAGATAACTTTTTATACATCCTAAACAAGTCTTTTTAGGTCTCTGTCTATTTTCTTAACATAAAACACATATGGTACATTTGGTCTCCTAACTGGGTCATCGATAGTATGCTTTTATGTAACTCTCTCTAATCTTATATGTTAGTAGAACTACTCCAATTTTATCATGTATAGATTTATTTTGCATTTTATCTCTAAGAGTAAAGCCACTCATCCTGAGCATCATCATATCTGCAACACCTAACTTAGTTTTATGTTTCTCTTTTACTAACCAAAATTCTGCACCATAAATCATTAGAGGATTTCTCACTATCTTATAAAATTTTTCTTAAGACAAAGCAGTACTTTTCTATCACACAACAAGCCAGATGTATTTCTCCACTTCAATCATCCAACTTAAATTCTATTAATAATATCCTCATCTATTTCACCATTATTTTGAACAATAGACACGAGATATTTAAAACATTCACTCTTTTTAATGATTTGATCACCCAATATCACAACCCCACAATTAGATTTTTATAACTAAAATTTCACTCAATATATTCAATTTTAGATCTGCTTAAACAAAAACCTTTAGACTCTAAGATTGACCTCCATAATTCAAGTTTCCCTTGACCTCTCTCTCTAGTCTTATCAACAAGAAGAATATCATCAACAAAAAATCATACGCCAAGATACATCCTCCTGTAAATGCCTAGTAAGAATATTCATAACTAAAGCAAAAAAGATATTATCTTAAAGCCAATCCTTGATGTAATTCAACTGAAATAGAAAAATAATTGGTCAATCTCCATTGTGTTTGAACACAAGTAGCAACTCTAAAATACATATCATTAATGACCGGAATATCTCCAATATTAACTCTTTTTTTTTTCTAGAACTCTCCAAAGCACTTCTCTTAGAACAAGCCTTAGTAGAAATTTTTAAGCAAGATGTAGTAACAACATATTTTGCAGTAGTATTTTTATTAGCAATTGCGTTACCTTGGAAGCAACAAGTGCAACAAATTGGGTTCACTAATTTGATGAAAAGATTTATTTACAGAATATGATGGTTAAAGTTGCATGCAGCATACAATCCAGTTCTTATGGCAAGAAGAAAATAGAAGAGTTGATTTTGATCAGTAAAACCGTTTTTGTTTGTAGGAAATACAAGTCCCTCAAAGCAATGATAAATGGTGATTACCGAGGTACGATGGTGAATGATCTAAACAAAGCCGGACTAAAAGGCTTAAAGAGAAGTAGGAAAATTCTCTTAAAGATTATACAAGAACTAAAAGCAGAAAGCAAGAAAAACTATCCACCCTACACCCTAACCTAACGTCACCAATTGCTTAATGATACTGCACAACGTTGTTTGCGATTGATTATAGTAATTCTGACTTACATAGCAAGGTAAAGTTCAAGGAATGAAATTTCTTCGGGAAATCAAAAGAAAGATGAGTAAATATTTCACAGTTGGCATAATAATTCAACATTATCAATCAATTCATGAAGTAAACGTAGGCCAGATCAGAAGATGTATTACCTATCTTAGCAAGCCGATTCACCCATTTTGGAATTGAGTTCCCTGTCAATTTAAGACACAGGTCCTTGGAGAAATGATTGCAGTTATTCACAATTAAATGATAAGTATCACCACTGTAGTTTACAGAATAATGTTCCATAAATGCTCTTGCCTGACTTGCGTCCAGACATGTTGTTCCAATGAATATAGACTTTCTAAACCTGAAGCCTGGGCATTGTCGAGGTTCAACCTCAAAGACCCCACTTGTCGAGTAATCATGTGCCCCAAATGCATACTCCACTCCATGAACTGTAAGCGCTAGAAGCATTACAATATTGCAGAAATTTTTTTGCTTGCAAAATAAGAGAATCATCATTTACACCAACTTTTTAGAAGAAAAGAAAACATGTCAAGATATGTCGATACAATTTGTATCAGTATGAACTGGAAAATCATTGAATTTACATTGAAATTAGTGCAACATATGAAGAATTTGTATTGCACTAATATCAAAGTAAATCATATGGTAATCAATCCTACCCCAATACAATTTGTATTGATACGATTTTAGAAGCTTTTCTTATGATTTTGAAGCCAAAGTTTCCAAAATAGTATTGTAATGCTTTAGAAAATATCATACCTACTATTCTCAACTTTTTCAATGAAAAAAGAAATAAACATGAATCAGAATATTTCATCAATAAATGATATTACATTTCCAAAAAAAAAAAGAAGCAAAAAGAATTTGTTTAAGTTCCATACATTGTATTTGTTAGCAATAAATTATAAGTACATGATCAAAAAGTTCTTACACTTTTTAGGTGTAACTATTTTAGTTACAAACATTTCAAGGCGTTCAATTTAGTTCATAAACTTATCAAATATGAGCCAATTTAATCCTATCATTAAATTTACCATTTCCTTGATGTAAATTAGTGTCGGCAAGCTTTTAATGTGAATATTTTGGATATTCAAGAGTCAAGCCCATTAGTTTGAGCGGGTATTAAGTAGTGAGATTTACCTTAAAAAGTCTACAATAATCTCATAAAAACTTTCCTCCACTAATTTCCATCCAAGAAGTTGATAGTTGAACCAACCTGTTTCACATTTGATGAGTTGAAGAACTAAAGAAAACACTTGAAAAAAGTATGGAGCTAAATTAAATACCTAGAATCTGAAATAAACCCACTTAAAATGTCTAGAAATCATTTTGTCAATCAATTAATAAATTATATATATATAATCTTTAAATATCGAGCCCTACAAAACTTGCAATAAAACCACACATGTTGTAGTCATCTTCTTCGAAACCTACATTGCACATAATTTGTCACAACCAACTCCCTCCAAACCTATATAACAAATCTCTTGTATTGCATGCATCTTCCTCAAGACATGCACCACAACCTCACTTGCATCGTAGTCATCTCCTTACAAACTTGCACCATGTCCTTGCCTATGCCACAGCCATCTCCTTCATGTCCACACCGCAACTTTGCTTGCTACACGTCTCCTTCTACACCTGCATTGTCGCCATATCCTTTAAAATGTATGTGACAATCTCAATTGTAATGTCCTCATCTCCTTCAAGACATCCATTGCTACCCAATGTTTAAAAGGTCTGCTTTAAAGCACAAAAAAACACACTTTGAAGTAGAAATGGTTCCAAAATGCTCTAAAGTCTGAATGTCAAAGGGTTTGTAGCATGTAGTATGAAAAGCACTCTTCCAGATGTGAAGTGTACATAATGTACTTTAAAGCATGAAAAGCTTATGCTTTAGTTTTTCTTTAAGTTTGACAGCCTAATTCATCATCTTATATTATTCAAGATAAAATAGTCAAAAAGAAAGAAAAAAAGAAGCTTCTCATTTCTCATATATTCCCTCTTTTGTCACTTCAAGATAATAAAAAATTCATGTTATTTCTACCATATCATATCTATACTCTCTTTTCCCATGCCACATTTTTTTGGGTTATTTATCCTAATCCCTTCCCCATTCATCCAAGCCCAACATCTAACTTTTAGTAATCAGCTAATTTGTATTAATCACCTCTACTTTAATAGTGAGCTGCACCCGCAATATGTGATTTTAATTTTAACTTATCATCATATATTATTTATTTGTAACAAGTTTGTTTTAAGCATGCTCTATAACACATGTTTATTATAATAATAATATTTTAAAATAAAGAGATGTTAGATAATGAAATCATGTTACTATGGTCATGTTTTAATATGCACTACAATAATGAGACTAATTGAAAATGTAAAACTTGCATCTTATTAAGTATGAAAATGTTTTTTTTAATATTTTATAAATTGTATATTATCATAATATGTTTTAATACTTCAAATATATAAAAATAGAGGGATTTACATACATACCACATAATTCTTATGTATTTACATATCTAACACCTAAACTTCAATTTTTACATATATATATATAACACCCAAATCTTCAATATCACATCAAAAATATCATCACTCACTTTTTAAAAGTGAAATGCACATTTTTAAGCATAGGAAAGTGTTAAATAAGTAAATATCTAACTTTAGGTGTAGATATGTAAATGCATAAAAATTGTGTGGTACGTATGTAAATCTTCCATAAAATAAAAATGATGAAGTTTACACTTGTACTTTGAAGCTTATATTTCATTCTACATAGGGGATCAATGTTTTGAAAACATTGTTGAAACCTCTCTTAAGTCACATCCATCTCTTTCCAAACTCAATATTATGTGTGCTACAATTATCTCCTTCAAGACTCTCATCATAAGGTTGCATGCACCACAACGATCTCCTTCTAAACTTGTCACAAAACTTCATCTAATCCACAATTGCCTTCTTTAAGACCAATGTTGCAACCTCACCTATGTCGCAATATCTCATATAAAATATGCATCATGACCTCTCATGCACTGCAATTATCTCCTTCAGACCTACACCAAATACTTGATTGTGTTGCGAGCATCTACTGTCATATATGTGTTGCCGTCTCACGTGTGTCAAAGCTGTCTCCTTCGATTTTTGTGTCACAACCATCTTCAACAAGATAGACACCACATCCATCTACAAATAAGATTATACTAAAACCACCTACGGATATGCATAGTTGTTGTCATCGCATATATCTATAATATTCACAAGCAACACGTGAGGACATGCCATGCCCATAAGCTTTGCGTCTCTACTTGCCTATGAGGTGTCTTATACTAAAGACTCGAATTGTTTGCAGGTGAGTCTCTCAAGTGGCAATTTTCTACATACAGTGAATCGTTCAACCTAGGCCACATAGTTTCTAACTAACTTCTAAAAACTTCTACATAAAAAGCTTGCATTTTGTTCTTCTGTGTGTACAATGTCAAGAAACCTAAAACCATTAGAAAGATCGTCACTCTAGCTAGATTTCCCACAAACAACAAATCCTTGAATCTTAATAATAGTGCGTCATTTTAGAATAGAATGATAATATGGAACAATGTGACAAGAAATATTATGACATTTTATTTGTACTTCAAGAAAAAAAAAGTAATAAGATAAATCTATAAGAATTTGCACATATTTTACACCACATCATACACAAAATTTAACTGATGCTTAACATTTATGCTGCAACTGATCCACCATGTACAACTTTAAGGTATAAAACAAGGAAAAACAAGTCAGACCTTCGACGCCGGTGTGGAATATTCCAAAGCCTGCCCAGTGAACATAGCCATTAAACGGCGTCAGGTCATATACGTTCAGATAAACAGGTGTAGTGCCAGATGTTTGACTAGCTGAACGAACTTTCATGTTCATGAACATGCAAAACCAGGTGATAGATTCCCTACCAACCCGAAGTGGCATAAGGGACTTCCAATTCTTTTTTAAACCTGATTTCATATTCCTTCAATATAAGAACAAAAGGACAACAAGACCAATTAAGCACAATCAAAACTATTTTTTAGATATCCTCTATGGCAAAAACAATTTTAAAGCAGCACTGGAGAATTTGAAATGGTTCATTTCTTGGATAAATAATGAAATTAAAAAACCACTATCGTCTGGTATTTGTCGATCAAAACCGATACAAAAAATATAAGTGCAGAAATGAAATAACGAAGAGGGTAAAATAATTCCTTGCAAAATCCTTGCATGAGGAATACACGTATAATCACAAAATTGGCAAAGAATAGGAAGGCGCATTAACACCTATTAGAATAAGAGATGAGGTGCATTAACACCTATTGGCAACGAATAGGGAGGTATATTAACACATATTCTAATTGCCTTCCTAATGTAAAATAAGAAATAAGGAAAGTGTGTTATCATCTAATGTGAATGTCTTCCCGCTATAATCAAGATGAAGTCCTTGGAGAAACGACACCGATATTCACTCATAAGATATCATCGAGAGAGATGTTTAGCAAGAGCATCAACAAATGATATATGAAGAAGGCCAATATAAACTTCTTTTATGACAAAGTAAAGGTCAAGAACAATGTGTTTCATTTAGGACTGGAGGATCAAATTTTCACATAGGTAGGTGGCCCTAATAGTCACATTAAATTCTACATGGTTTTGAAAGAGTAATATAAAGTTCAATTACGAAGACATTGCACTATTAGAGAGATAATTGCCCAACATTAGCCTTTCGTAGAAGACTAAGCTATTGTATGCTGCTTCCTAAAGCTCTAAGAGATTGCATTGAAGACTAAGAAGACAACATAAGCCCTTATAGATGCTCCCAATCCAATCAAGATCTAAGAATCCATTAGGAGAGATGAGCATCTATAAAAGAAGAGGCAATGGTTGTTGGTAGTTCAAAGATTACGAAGAATGGTTTAGCAATGATCCAATAGTTGATGGTTAGTTGATACATGAATGGGGGGAGTTTGTTGATAGCAAATGCAATGTTAGGCTGAGTGAGAGATATATATTGAAGTCCTAAATAAGAAAATGATATTCTAATGTATAAGTGAGATAGACACGAGCAAAATTTGTAAGCATATGAGTTGGAGACATGGTAGAAGTGACCTCTTTAGAGTTCACAATGTTTGTATGCTGAAGGAGATCATGAATGTACATGTTGTATAGAAAGATGCCACAATCGAATGAAAATATTTCTACACAATAGAAATAAAGAAGTTCACCAGGACTTTAAAAAAGAATGTTTAGGCCAATTTGGTAGTGAACTACTGAAGTTGCCCACTACTCTGAATGAGCATGGGTCATCCACATATATAAGGAGGTAAACTATAAAATATTGATGAGAGTAAATGAAAAGTGAAACATTATCTTTGGAATTAGTAAAGAGGTAAACTATACAATATTGATGAGAGTAAATGAAAAGTGAGGCATTATCTTTGAAATTCGTAAATTGTGAGGAGAAACTAGTATAGTTGATAGCACCAACTATGAGGTGCTTGTTTGAGGCTATGAAGAGCCATTATTATGTGGCACACAATGGTAGCACATGTCATGTTGTGGAAACCCAGAGGTTGGTTCATGCAAACATCTTCAACAAAAAGTCCATGGAGAAAAGCATTATTGATGCCTAATTTAAGAAGTAGACATTTGTTAGATGGGGCAAGTCTGAAGATATGACAAATTGCAACTAGTTTGACAACCAGATTAAATGTTTTATGAAAATCAATGCCTAATCATTAATGGAAGCCTTTGGCCATAAGCCGAGCTTTATAACGATCTATTGACCCATCAAGATTACATTTAATACGAATCACCCATTTGCAACTGACAATACTATGAGATGAGTAAGGAGGAACAAGAGTCCAAGTAGTATTGTAAATGAGTACATCGAACACATTGACCAAGGTGGCCCTCCATAAGCTATCTTAAGGCCTGGGAGAATGTTTAATTCATGAAGAAAGGGAGATAAAAATAAGAAGACAGGAGTTGAGTTATGGGATTGATTGGAAAGGTCAGGAGTGGTAGGCAAGAGGGGGATGGATGGAGGTTGGTTGACATAAAGGATATGCAATCTAAGTATGTGATGACTAGGTTATGCAGTGGTTTTTGTGGGGAAGAGATGTTCGAAAGGCATTAACTAGGAATGTTATAAGCAAGATAGGTTGATTTGGTAGCCAAGTTAGATTATTAATTGAGGTGGTTGGGTTTCGAAAGTAATGGGATAACTTAATTGCATTAGTAAGCATGGGTGATTGAATTGGATTATTTGAAGAAAATAGGTTGCTGCAATATATTGGATGTTGAAGCATTGGCATGCATTGTAGAGGTGGTTTCAATAATGAGGTAATGTTTTACAATTGGGGTGATGAGTTGTTTTGAAAAGAGTGAGTAAGATGATTGGTGATTTTTATGGAAGACTATTTAGAGAGACAAAGTCGTGATTGCAGATGGAATCTATGAAGAGCAGAGTATTAGAAATTTGAAAACATAATGAAAAAATAGTTTTCAAAAATGTGATATGAAATGAAATAGAGTTTTTTTTTTTTTATGAGGGTGCCATAACACATACAAGAACTTTGCAAAGCGGAGTAGCTAAGAAAAGCATATGATTGAGTAGCCCAATTTATGAGTCTCATTGGGACAAAGCTGGGTCGTAGAGACACTGAAAGAACTTCAATTTAGCATAGCTAGAAGGAAGCCCAAATAGTTCCTCATATGAAGATTGTATGTAAGTGAAGACAAAGGGCATACAATTGATAAGATATGTTACGATAAAGAGGACGAGTGGCCAGGATGTAAGTGGCATAAAGGCATGATGTATGAGGATGAGACTAGGTCCAATTTCAATTAGATAACAATGATGTCATTCAACTAGTCCATTACACTATGTAGTTTGAAGTTGTGTAGTCATGTGAGATTCCCATGAAGACAAAAAAAAAAGATTTGAAAGCCATATATTTGCCAAAATTGTCAAAGTAGAGAGAAATGATAGATCATTGAAAATATTTTATGATGAAGATTTAAAGGTAATGAAAATGGATTAGACGTCAAATTTCCATTTGAGATAATAGGGTCATGTATGCCGAGTAAAATGGTCAACAAAAATGCATGACTTTTATGCATGTCATATTGTGTTTAGAAAGATCTAAACATCATAAGAGAGAAGCTCCAAGGGATGAGACATAGTATTTGAGACATTGAACGTTAACTTATGAATTTTTCTACAATGGCAGGAATTATAAGTAAATTAAGATGCCACATATGAATAATACATGTAGGATGTGCTTAGAGACCAAATGACGTAAAGCTATTGAGTGAAAACTAAGATGATGAAATTGATTGAACGAGGTTATAGTAGTGGAGAAGGTAAGAACAAGTATTGAATGGGGCCACACTCATAAATGCCATATTTATCCCTGCCTTCCAGGAGGGTAGCCCTGTAATGAAGATCATTGATAAAACAAAATGAGATTCAATAAAAATATCATTATTTAGACAAAATTGAGAGAGAGAAATAATATGTTTGGTCATAGCAGGTACACATAGAATGTTTTGAAAGAGATGGATGAAAAGGGAGAGGGGAAAGTGGTGGAGAATGAGTGAGTGATAAGTAGCCATTTTCCATCGTTAATGAGAATACTCTCAATGGTTGGATATTCTAAGAGACGTGAGAGACTTTAAGATCGATTTTGATATGATTAGAGACATATGAGTCTAAGATCAAGTCAATAGTGCGGTTCTAGTTGGGGTGTTTATGGCAACTCACTGGGTGATTGGCTAAATAAGCTTGAGAAGCATACATGGTGGATCGAAGAGGTGATGGGGTTGTGGATGAAATTGAGACATCATTATGTCGAATATCCTTATTGGAGTCATAATTTACATTGCCATTTTCCAGTCTATAAGAGTTGTTCATGAAATAATATGTGATAAGTGATTGTTAAAGGAGTAATGCTTGGTTTATTGTTGGGGTGATGGCTATAAGAGGATTTGTAAACTAGGTTGGCAATGATAGATATGCCAAACAAGATGGCTTACTTTCTTGCATCACAGTTAAGGTGAGCTTCAAAGTTGATGAGTTTTCATATAATTCCATGAATGTGATAGAATTTTTTAAACAAGAATGGTGTAGCTAATATTCTTGTAATCATTATCAAGGCTGACAAAAATTTTGAGTGCAATGACATCTTCACCAATCAAATGGTCGAGCAAAGCTAATTATTTGGCAATTATTTTGACTTGATGTATGTTATAGTGATGTATTTATTGCATTTGATGAGAAGTTGGTGGTCTTCAATTGAGAAATGCATCTACAAGATGATTTGGCATAGGTATTAGCCAAGACATTCCACACTTCTCGTGATATACTATAGAAGGCCATAAAGAGAACAAGATTTGGGAAGAGGGATTCAACTATGGAACTTAGAATGAGCTAATCCCGGTGAAGGAGTATTTCTACTATTGTTAGGGTTCTGAGAGGGGCATGGATGGGAATCATTGATGAAACTAAGAGCTCATACATAGTGAGGATAGCATGAAATTAGAAGTACCATAAAGAATAGCTAAATGGAGCAAGTAGAATTGTGTGTTGATGTGGATAAAGATGAGGATTGAATTTTTTTATTATTAGTGGGTTGATGATAGTATGGTTGTTAAGGCAAGAGGAGGTGGAGTACTTAGCTAGGGGAGAGGGTTCATCAATGGGGATTTGAAAAAGGTGAGAGGTTAGATGAGTGTTTGATAAGAAATCATTATTGTTATGATATCATGTAAAAATGGAATGATGAAGAGAAAAAATAATTCATCCTTGCATAATCTTTACATGAGGAATGCATGCATATATAATCACGAGATTAGCCGAGAATAAAAATGTGTATTGATGCCTTTACTTGTCTTCATAGTATGGAATGATTTTTTTTTTAAAGGAGTATTAACACCTACCGGTAAAGAATAGGAAGATCTATTAACACATTTTAATTGCCATCTAGAAAATAAAAGTGCTTCAAGAATTGCCAAGATAGTAATGATGCTTGATAATATTAGGAATGCCCAGGAAATAACATATTCGTGAAGCAGAAACATAAAAGTACTCCTATGAATGTGGAATAGGCTGAATTATTCCATTTGAATTGGAATTTTAAAATCATCTAGAACTTCTTCGACGAAACAAGAAAATAATTTTGATCAAATAAAGCCTCATAATTGAGAGTTTGTTTGTTGTAAGGACATATCTTGTTTCAAGATTCATCTAATGTCCTCTAATGCTAAGGGTTTGTTTGGGTACCAGCAAGACTTAATTCAAGTAAAAATTAGTACATCTCGTAAATCCATATTTACTCTCGAAGGCGCTACATCCTGTAAACTACTTGCATGTAAAAATATGAAAACTCTGAGAAAAACTTGGAGAAAAATGGCATCCTAACCAACTCGCTTGCGTTCCAAAGAAAAAAAAAAAGAGAAAAATAAACTCATTTTCAAGAAAGTTCGAAGCAGGCCATGATTTTAATTCAAGAAGAGAAAAAATCCCAAACCAAATAGCAATAAAGGATCCTGATCCCGTCGCATTCAAAGAAACAACCAAAGCTGATCCGCTCACTAACTTTCCAGTAGATCCAGAGGGAAAAAGAGGCATCAAGAAACAAAACAACGAGGAAACCACGAGATAGCCTAGAAAACGAGAAAGTAATAAGCCATTAAAGAAAACAAACTCACCCCTTCGGAAGAAACCACTTCACAGAACCAGAATCCCACTTCTCCGCACTCCGCCACTGGCCGTTGCGGCGGCTAAAGCCCTATCTATTGAAGAGTAGCATTGTAGCAATTGGCAGTAGATAAAAGGGAAAGACCACTTGCCCAGGCAAAAGCCGGAAAACAGTACCCGCAACTCCGGAGTACCACTGAGGAGCACAATTATCTCATAAAAGAAGACTCCACTTTCGCAAGCTTTACGATCGCAGGAGAGAGAGAGAGAGAGAGAGAGAGAGAGAGAGAGACATCTGTGAGTCACATGTATAGGCTCTGCTTGGGATCTTTTATTTTTTTATTTTATTTTTATATTTTTTTAAATATCTAAAAAGTATTTTAAATATTTTAAAAAACAATATTATTTATTTTTAAAAACTACACCCCCATAATATTCTGTTAAACGCTAACATAAATAATTATGTTATTTAAAATTGACTCTGTCTTGTGACTTTGCAATAATTTTTTTTTATGTATTTATGAATTTAAATCATATTAATTTTTAAATAAAACTAATATGTTGTATTTGTTTGTTTTTACCGTTAAAAAGATTAAAAAAAACAGTTAATTTTCCAAAACAAATTTTTAAAAATTATACTGACCTATTTTTCTCTCATAAATTTTATTGATAAAGTGCATAAATTAAACAAAAACTTAATTTATTTAAAAGTCAACTATCGTTGAAGTAATAGTGCTCCATTTGTGTACTTCATATAGATCTAAATTGTCATTATTTCATTAATAAAGTCATAATCATAGCAATAAATTATAATATAAAAAATGACAAAACATTTGAATTTGTCGTTATAGGCCTTGTGGTAAATAGTGGGCCAAACGAACGGTGCCCACGGCCCACTGCTTTTTGAAGGAAGATTGTTGAAATTTTTCATATTTTAATATTTAAAATTTTATTGCACAATAATATAAAATTTAGTGGGTTAAAATATCTCATGAAAGTGGCATTTATATACATACCACATAATTATTATATATTTATGTATTTTATATCTAAATTTTGATATTTATATTCTTAATGCTCAAATTCTTTGCATCACATTAAAATAATATTATTTTTATCATTTTAAAAGTGAATGCATCTCTTCGTGCATAGAATAAGTGTTAAAAATATAAATATCAAAATTTTATGTATTAAGCATGTAGATATGTAGGAATTACGTGGTGTTTATGTCAATCTTCCTTTGAGAAAATATGTGATAACCCACTTCAAGATTATGGCTTAACATAAAATATTATTTTATTATTATAAATTTTGATTATAATTTTGTGTTGGGATGATTTTTAAGCCAGCTTTAGAATGATTTCACTCCATATCATTGGATAATATGAATGGGAATAAAGATTGAATGAGTGAAGAATAACTTACTAATGTTGTCTAGAAAATAACAAACTCGTCAATAATTATTGAGGTTATTCGCTTGAGTTCTAGGCAAGTCATTTATCACATGTGCTGACAATAGATCATCTAACTACAGTGAGATCATGACCAACAATTTCAATAATTATTTCTTACTTGAAAATCATTAAATGTGTTTAATATAATTGAATAACTACAAGTAGAAATATTCATTTTTATAGTATGGTGCATGTAATTTGCTTATCTTAAATGTATAATATCTTATGAAGACCCACACCTATTAATAAGGTCAAGCTCCAATGCAAAGAGAAATTATAGGCCCCAATTAGCAAAAACATTTCTAAATAAAATGATAAAGACATAACCTTGAACAATGTTCAAATTTTCATATATGGATTTGTATATGATGAATTTAAGTAACCATATGGCCTACATTATGTGGACCATCTTATTATTGAATATCAATGATGTTATAAGTGGAAGATTATTCTTTACAAAGTCACTACTTAGATTGTCCTCCTATTTTTCACTTTGGAAGAAATATCACATAGTTTACAAGTGAAGTGCCCAAGGCTATTTTAAAGCTTTCAGTCTTTCAAAAATTTTGAGATATGTTATTTTACAATTTATTATTTTGATAAAGATTTATTTAAAATGATTTGTACAATAACAAACATATGTGGCAAAGATTTAAAATTAAATTAAATTAACAAATTAATGTATAAAATGTAAGTTAGAGCTCTAGACTAAGTCATCATGTCACACGGCGACTTGATTGTCACGTAACATAAGTCACCCGTGAGTCATGACATATGACTATTTGTGAAACTTAGCTTGATGACTTTAATTAATTATTTTTTTAAACAATAAAATAGTTGTTCTCAACCATTTTATATACTAAGTAAAAAAAATATATTGAATAAAATTTGATATTAATGATAAATTTAATATATATTATTACTAATATAATTTAGTAATGTGTGGCAAAGAAATATCTATTTTATGAGTACTTTAATTAAATACTATGAGCAAATAATTTGAAATTATTTGTTGTAATTTTAATTAAAGAAGTTAATTCATTCAAGCGTATTGATTTTATTTTATAAATATCATAATTTTAAAAATGCAACTTAATTTTTATAGTCTTGTTCATCATATTTAATATTTTTTACTGTATTATAATGAATATATTGAAAATATTTGATTAAATTTGAGATAAGAAAACCATGAATGTTACATTAAATTAGGTCATCTAAATTATTAGCTTATATTGTTCAACTCCTTATAATATTATTTTTTGGAAATATTACATTAAATAAAATCTAATCAAGCTAGTACTCATGTCAGGTCATGTCCTAGTGTGTGGCCTTTTGATTTTGCAAATATCATTTAATATTTTATTCTAATGATAATCCATTCAAATAACCTCAATAACTACTTGCATCATTGTTTTATTTATAGGGTGCACTATTTTTATATATGAGCATATTCACCACCCAATCAAAATTTATGGAGTTGCTATGGTGAAAATATTCCTGCATTCATCTATCCTTTTAGTCGGATAAATTAAGACAAAAATATACGCCTTTGTCGGGACACCACGCAGATCCGTAGATGTTCTTATTAGGGTGATCGGGTGCGACATTGAGGAGAGGTGTACTATCTCGAAAGATATAAGTCACCACCCTACAATTGACCTAATCACTTCAATAAGCACTCCTAAGGACTATGTGTCTTCGTATGTACCAGAGATTCTTCCTATGCTTTATGTGATAAAATAAAGTAGGGTTTATTTTAAACTGGGTTAGTTAAGTTCTCTATAGAGGCAAGCCCTCATAATTAATTACATTCTAAGGAATGAGATTCTTTAGGAATACTCTCGATTAAGGTAAATGATCCTTGACTCCAAAGATTTCAAAGATAAGACTATAAATCAATTGGTTTATTTTTAGAAGATCAAATCGGATTGATCAAGAGGAGGGAGTTATTATCGAATCCAAAAGGGGAATAAGTAGGGGATGCTTATGATACTTGGAAGCCTAATAAACATCCCAAACTATCCCATGATTGTGCTTTATATTTTTGAAATTGAAGTGATTTAGTTTTTTGAGTTGAATTTTTATTAGAAATTGAGGGCTTACAATTCCACGACATAAGATCGTGAAAATACCTAAGAGACGAGGATTTATGCTCGTAGCCCGCAAAAGGAAGTAGCAACCTCTGAACCTAAATCTAGGGAGCTTTGGCAAGGGCTGAAGCACGATCTAAATCTAAGGCAAAAATGAGTATTTTGTTTACCTCCACAAGAGATGATAAACCACCCGACTGTTTGGACTTACAACTGCCTAAGGGTGGCCGCCAACTAACTCCTCCTATGATTTTAAATACATGTAGGAAAGTTATATGCTTTTGCAAGATAGCGAGGTTATTATTTATTTAGAAAAGAGACTAAGTCCTTAAACACACTCCCTAAGAGATTCGATGATGTAGGGCATGATTAATGACTTAAATCTAATGCAAATCTTCCATATATTTTATTTTTATTTTAGACAATTCATTTGACTTAGGTTATAGGATTCATATGCCTAATGCATGAGAAATTAGATTATGGGCCAAAATCAACAAGAAAGGAGGTGTGTTTCCACTATGGCTCTCAAAGGTCAAGCCAAGTTCCCTAATGCGGGTGGAAGCCCTCCAAATCAAGAGCAAAATAATATGCTTTTTATGCATGATATGAGAAAGAAATACAACATTCACTTAAGAAGTTGCTAATTATTTTATCTTGATTTCTAACCTAAGCTTTAAATGAGGTTATAAGTTGTTATTTTTAATTTTGAGTTGGTTAATTTGGTAGAAGATTTATTTTTTTCTAGGAGCTTAATCGTCATCCAAGCCATACATCAAAGCAAGGAAGAAACTAGGAAACATGCCATCTTAATGCACAAGCTAAACAAATATCAAATATTTTATAAAGCTAGCGCAAAAGAATAAGAGGTCATTTGTGGTCGGGCTTCATCACAAAATTCCAAAAAGAAATTGGGTAGCCAAGCTCTACTCTTATACAACCAGGATTACAAATGAATTATAAAAAGGAATTCATGTTATGAGGGGTCTTCATTCTTCTTTTCTTCTTTCTCCTTTTGATTCCTTCTCTTAGATGATTGGAATGTGGATACTCCAAAGGCTTCACATGGTACATAAGATGTAATCTTATAACCAATATTTATCCTAATCTCCCATAACAATCATTCCAAAATCCTAATTATAAAATTACATGAAAAGGAAAAAGTAAATCTAACTAAAACTTATAAAATAGAGATTAGTTAAACAAACCACACATTCCCAAGCATGTATATAAATAAATTGGACTTAGCACCACACACATGGGTAACCAAGTCCACCTGACCTATTTTGGATTATGCTTAGGGGTATAAGCAAAATGCACAACAAAAGTAATTATATTTTTATTATAGCGCCCCTTAAGCACAATCTCATGCAGAAGGCAACGATTAGACTAAATCGTCCTACCATTCATTCTACTCACATACACCTAAAATCTATACTAAAATATCACATCATAAAATAAAAGCAAACATCAGACCATGCACCGGCCTAACATAGGACTAGAAGTGGTGACTTAGACTAATGTGTGTGTTTTAAAAGGTTTGTGTGGTGTGCTTAGTTAAGATTTAAGGTTTAGATTTTCTAAGTATGAAAATGTTTAACTTAGAGGATGGTTTCAATTTAAGTTGTTTAGTTGATATGGGTTAATTTTATTTGATGATTTGATTTAAAAATACTTTACTTAATTACTAAGTGTTGTAAAGAGAGGAAAAGAGAAGATAATTTCTCTTCTGCCCTACTTTAAGTAATTTCTAAGATAGATTCATTAATAAATTTTTTTATTTAGTGAATATTTTCTTATGTGTTTTAATTAATCCTAAGTTTAGATTTTTTCTAAACAAACTTATTAAAAAGAAAGATATTTTAAGATTAAGTAAAGTGAATTATTCTCACAAAATGCACAATATTTTATTTCTTTCTCACATGTGTATCATGCATATGAATGAATCCTAAGCATATCTATATATGCTATGCAAGTATTTAACACACCTTAATAACGAATGCTAAGAGAGGTTGCTTAAGAAAATTTGGAATGTTTCATGTATACATGATTTTGTTAAGTATAAGAGGGTGATTCTTTTATCCATTTTTCATATGCACATTTACAAGTATAAAAGACATAAGTGAGTACGATGCCATTGTTAGCACCAGGGGTGTAAGGTACAAGACCTACTTAGGGCTACTTAAAGTCTCGCAACCCCGAGGTTGTCCATACTAATATATAACTTTTCTTAAATACATGTGCATGTACAAAAAGATATGCATGGAAAGAGAATCATGCAAAAAAAATTATGTTCGTTTGTTTGATTTAGTTGTTTATTTTATATATGTGATGTGGAATTCCTTCTTGAGTCATGACATAAGAGTGTATAGGAATGGATTTCAAACAAGTGTTATGTCTTTTTAAAATGGACTATACACTTTGCAAATCCTATGCAATCCTATGTTAAGAAAGAGAGGGAAAATCACATAACACATTTTATACTATCACATGCAAGCTCATAAGTACTTATAGATAGCATAAATTTTATTTGTAATGTTTGGTTTATAAGTTTTGGATTTAGAAGTGATAATAGCCATTCATATCTTACTTTAGCCAAAACATGCAATTTGACATAAAGGAAACATTTCATTTTTAATTTGACTTTTCAAAAGAAATGAATGCATGATTTTCATATGATATGCACATTTAGCATACTAGGAAAGAAATAAAGTGAAGCAAACATGTAATTTCATTCACTCTAATTAATTCCTAAAGGCAATCCTATGGAATTAGATTATTTAAAGTTAATCAAAGTTGGTTTAAGAAAATTTTGATTTGGTTTTGAGTTTGATTTGAATTTAGAAAATGAGAAAATGTTTGCTGGTCCTAACCTATTCCCACATGTGTGTATTATTTTAGTTTAATTTTTAGGTGATTAGATCAATTTTATGCTTTGGTTAGGTTAAGGTGTAGATTAAGTTCATTAATTACCACTTACCTATACCACTTTAACATATTTAATTAAATAATTATGAGCCAATATATGACATAAAATTACAAGAAAATTAAATTAGCAATGCACCTAGGAAAGAAACGTCCTAATGCAATTGGCTCACAATTAGTGATTAATTAAGCTAAAGGGTTTAATTTAAGTACTTTCATAACCCTTCCCACACATGTGGGTTAGGTATGATTTTCTTAAGCTACTTAGGTTATTGAGCACCTAAGCATTTACCCAAGAAGGAAGTGATTGAGTTCTGGAATGTTTTAAAAATTTTATCAAGTTAATTAAGTAGGTCATTAGTGGATTAGCTCTTAATTAAATTTAGATTAAGGAAGGAAAGGGGTTTAGGGAATGATTTGGGGAAAATACCCCAAACTCATTCCATAAACCTCCTCTTCACTTAAACAAAGTTTAATTAACTTAATCAAGGAATTAAACCACTATTCACATGCTTAATTAAGCTTACTTATAATAAGAGAGTGATTAGGGATTCATTAATTAATTTTCCTGATTAACACATTAATAAATTTTAAGAAAATTAAGGGAGGTAGAAGTCATCTCAATAAACATGCCTGAGAAGTTTGGAATTCATTAATGAAGTCATTAGGGAGTAATTATGATTATTAAAATTTTAAATAAATCATAATTAACGAAAATCTACTATTCAAATTCAAATAGAAACAATTTTAATAGATTCCCCTCCGAATTATCTTTATAATGAACCTAAGTTTGTTTTTTTTTGATTTTTCTATAATTAGTTATGAATTTAGGAAGTTTTAATTGATTTAAGTGACTTTTATGAAGTTTGTTAATTTATTTTATTAAAATAAATTATTTGACACTCAAAATTCAATATCTTCTAATCCAATTGTCCTTTTGACTTGAAATTTTTATGGTAGGTGTATTTTAACTTTAATTTTAAAAGTTTAACTTAATCTGACATGCATTTTGATTTAATTAATGAAATTTAATTTTTATTAGAACTCGCATTAGGCTCAAAATATTCAATGAAATTTAGGGAATTTGGGTTTGTTGGATTTCCCTCAGAGGGATGAATCAAACGAGCCCTTGTTTGTAATTTTTCATTAAGTATTTTATTTTCTATGAATTTATGAAGTTTCAAGTGATTTAGATAATTTTTTAAATAAAAAAAATCTGATTTTCCTACTTAACACAATTCGGCGTTTGATGATCTCTTGAGAACCACATGGGGCAGCGTGATTATGATGCATCGGCTTCGGGAGTCCATGTCGTAGCATTGATCAGCGGTTTGACCCACCATTCGATGATGGGTCGGATCGGATCACGCCGATCTAGAGGCCAGGATCATGCGATCGACGTGCAATCTAAGCCGTTCGATTGCGCAAATCGTGGGATTGGATGGTCCGAAATGCATCAGGTAATCTGAAGGCTTGGATCGCACGATCAACGTGTAATGAGTCGTAGATCCTGAATCGTGGATTACTACTAGCAATGGTTGAAGAAACATGATATTAGGGAGAAAAATAGAAATTCTAAGTGAAAACTTATCCAAATGAACTCATTTTTATGTCGATTCACACTAAAAAACTTCTATTTTCTAATCGAAAGGATTTAAAGTAAAAATGCAGGATTATATAAGATAAATTCCTAAAAATTATGCAAAACAAATCGTCATAAATGACGGATCCTAAGGCCGTCTATGATTTTTGAAAGTTACCTCACTGGGGATGATTTTCAGTGGCGGTGTTGACCCGAGCACGCTGTTGAGCAGGGGAAGAGGCCTTATAATGAGCTTGGATCTTTGCCTTCATGTCGTAACAAAGTTTTCACTAGTAATCTCCATTTCCTTGATGAAATCTACTTAGTTTTGGAGTATTTCTCTCCAAAATAAAGTGAGGGTGATTGCTAATGGGTTTGGGAGCTTTAGGAGAAGGAGAATGAGGGAAATGGATGATTGCTTCAGCCTTTAATGCCTTGGAATAAAAAGTGAATAAAAATCACACTTTTCTTTTAATTTTTGGCTCCAAACTCTTGTCATTTGGCTTGGGGTGGTTGGGAATGGAAGAGAATCATCCTAAGTGGCTCACTTTGGTTGGCTAACGCATGAAAAGTGGCTATCTTCATGGACAAATGAGTGTTCTAGCCAAGGGGAGGTGAGAGTCCTTCATGCCAATTGTTCCAATTGGAGAGGTGAGGTGATTTCACCTCCCCATGAGTCATGGTTTCCCCAACCACTCATTGGGTCAGAAAATTAGTGCCCTTGGTTCCTATGTGAACCGATGGATGAGTGCCAAGTGGCCAAGGAAGAGAAATGACCACTTGGGCAAGTATCTTTTCTCATGGGATGCCCTTGACCCAAGGGCAAAGTGATCATTTGGCATTGAATTTGATTTGAGCAGATTTGAAATGAGTCAAAAGTAAGTTGGACCAAATTTCAAATCATTTGGAGTTTATTTGGTTTAATTTGGGTTAATTTGACCCATTTAGGTCAAACTGGATCAAAATGGGTTAGGTTAACCAATTGGTCAAATTGGGTCAAACCAAGAGTTGGGTCAAGTTCAAATGACTATTTGGATTATATCAGTTCAATTGGTTTCAATCAATTTGCTTTAATTTGGATTTAATTTAGATTTTGGCCAATTTGATCCTTAAGGTTAATTTGGGCTAAGTTGACCAATTTGATCCAATTGACCAAATTGATTTGAATCATGGCTTGGTTTGGGTTTAGTTGATCATTTGAAATATGTTGCAAGCTTTAGTTTCAATTAATTTTGGTTTGATTTGATTTTGGCTTGATTTGACCTTTTACGTCAAGTTGGGTTCATGGTCAATTGGGCTAGGTTGGGTCTAATTGGTCAATTGGTCAAATTGAATTTAATTGAGACTTTGGTCAAGTTCAATAATTAATTTGGAGTGAACTTGAGCTATTAGTTGCAATCAATTTAGTTTAGGTTGTAATTTAGCTAGTTTGAGTTCATATGGGTTAAAGAGTTGACTTGGTCAACAGGCTAGGTTGACTTAGTTTGACCCAATTCATAACAATTGATTAACCTATGATGATCAACAAACATGACATAAAGTTTGGATTGGCTTAATTCACTTTGATTTGAATTGAATTAGATTTTGGTTCATGTGGGTCAAATTGGCCACGTTGGGTCAAGTGAGCCAATTATGTTTAGTTGGCTTGATTTAGTCTTGATTCAAGTTTGGTTGAACTCACATATAGACTTGTGATTGAAATATGAATCCATTTGCAAGTGATTTGGAGTCAAATGAGTTTTGATTCATTTGACAATTTCAAGTCAAAAGGGTGAATGTGGGTTTGGCTTGTGTTAGCTTGATTTTGATTTGATGATTGAAGTTTGTGTTTATATTTGGTTTGTGATTAAATGTTTGATTGAATCATGAAGAAAATATAAGGGTTTGGATTGATTTGAGTTTGATTTGGTTAAGTTCAAGACTTTGACTTAAAAATGCATAAGTTGGATTTTGGTTTGATTTGGATTTGGGTTTTGATTATTTGAATTTATATTTCATTTGTATTTATGAATATAAATGAAAATATAAATGGGTTATGTGAAAATTTCTTGAATTTGAATTGATTTGGATTTGATTTGAGCTAAGTCCATAAGATAGAATCAAAGGGCTTAGGAAATATTTTTGGAATTTGGACTTAGTTATGGATTTCAATTATGGGTTTCAATTATTTGGAATTGATTCATGATTTGAGAAAATCCATTGAAATTTGTTCAAGTTTTGACTCAGAGTTGAAGTTGATATGAGTTTGGAGTTTGTCTTGAAAGAAGAAAGTGAGGATTTGGTTCAGGCTATAGGGTAGGCAAATTTTCTTAACACCCCTAAGGCATAACTTATTCCTATGGCTAAACCTTCTAAGTCTCTAGGGTTAGGTTAAGTGTTCTTCTAATCATTAGAAGTGTCTTAAGACTAAGAAACTCTTAATGTCTTAGAGGAGTCTTATGTCTAATATGGAGGAGTTGAGAGCTCATTCTAAAAATGAGGTCAATAGTTGCATTCCTTATTTTAGCTTATTGGTTGAGGCCTTGCTTCGTTCTTGGAGATCTCGGGTTCAAATCATGGAGAATGCATAGGTGTGCGAGTTTGCCATGGCTCAAATGATCATATATATATATATATATAAAGTTTGTTTATGGACTTTGCATAACACTATAAATATGATAATAACTTGTACGGTGAAGAATCTTCAAACTCATTTAAAAGTATGTATCAAACAATCAAGATTATTAATTGAATGGGCAGATTAAGGAGAGATGATGCTGGAAAGCCTTATTTCTTCCTCATTAACAATATGTTGTTAGTTGAAGATCGACATAAACTAATATCTTTAGTGAAAGATAAACTTTCAAAAGTTAATGGTATAGAGTAAATGTTGAAAAACCTCAATTTCTATAACAAATTACGATATAAACGAACAAAGAAATTAGTTTTTGGGTAGATAATGTTGAGCTTAAGAAATAATTTGCAATGATGTTTCTAAGACTTTTAGTATCCCCCAGAGTTAGCAAAGAACCCATATAAGTTAGCAAATGAGCTTTCACACTACTACAAAAATAAATGAAGATATAGACTTGATGGCTTATTATTATGATTGCAAGAAAAATTTTATAGCCACACACAAGTATATTGGAAGTGATTTTTCCAAAGATTAAAGAAGATATCACCACCTAATGAAGAGGAAGCTTGGAATTTATTTAGGTTTTGCCATTGGTTAAATAAATAATTGTAATGGGATCCCTTAAGTAATTTTAGAATGAACAAAAGACTATATGCTACTTCAACTTTGACATTCTAAATTCCTTCCATATAATGATTAAACACTTTACATATCATCAATGCTGACAATTTAGTACATTTTTTGGCATAAAAGCTAAACATAAATTTTATCTTAAGTTCTCGCTCAAATGTCCAAGATAGTGTCCGTATCATGTTCATAAAAAAAGAATACCAACAACCACACACAAGTCTAAATTTTTCATGAAGTTCTCTATTCTATTAGATATGCTAGTAAACATGTTTGTTCTATAGGTGAAATAATTAGAGAAGGATTATCGTCAATCAACTTATTACCAATAACAATAACTACTTATTGATTCATATCAATATCCTCCATGCTCGTGCTTGGTTGACCTCACACAATCCTTGCTCTCCAAAAATAAAATTTGATGATGACGGACGTAATATTATGCATCGAGTATGAACATTCATCACATAAATAACTATAATCTTATAAGAAGCTTCCACAAGCATAACTTTAGTCATTTCATCATCACTGGTATTAGCGACAATAAATTTATCAATCATAGCATAATGACTATGTTCAAAGAAACATATGGTGGTGTTTATTTTGGGATGTGAGACACCACACATCTTAGGGGATACTTATTGAAGTGATGATTGAATGATGTACTATCTTGAAAGATAGAAATCACCACCCTATAGTGGACCTAATCACCTAATAAGAACTCCTAAGGCATGATGGGTCCTCGAATATTCTAGAGATGTTTCCCCTACTTTACATGGAAAAGTAAAGTAAGGATTATTTTAAGCCAAGTTCGTTAAGTTCTCTATAGAGGTAAGCCCACATAGTTAATACATCTATCAAAGGTTCTTAGAATACTACATATCAAATGAAGACAGAGGGGGAGAAAATATATACATGATACTAACAAGCCTAGTGAGCATTCCAATATATCCTATAATTGGGCTTTATATTTTTAAAATTGAAGAGAGTTAATTATTTGAGTTGGTATTTTATTAGATTGCTAGGGTTTATAATTCCACAACATAAGATTATAAAAATGCCTAAGAGGTGAGGATTTATGCTTGGAGTCTGAAGAAAATAGCTGCCTTAGATCCTAAATCTAGGGAACTTTGGCGAGGGCCATAGCACGACCTAAATCTAAGACAAAAATTGGTATATGGTTTACCTCCACAAGAGAGAATAAATAACCCGACTGCTGGACTTATAACCTCCTAGAGTGGTAGCCAGCTAACTCCTCCTACACTTTAAATCCATGTAGGCAAGTCTTATGCTTTGCAAGATGGCTAGGCTGTTGTCTATTTAGAAAGGAGACTAATTCCTTAAACTCACTTCCTAAGAGACTAGAGCATGAGTGGTATAAATTCATGACTTAATCAAATGCAAATTTTATCAAATTTGTTTGATTCTTTTGGACTCTTTATTTTGACATAGGCTATGGGATTTTGTATGCCTAAATGCATGAGAATTTGATTATGGACCAAATCAAAAGAGAAATGGGTGTTCTTCCATCAAAGGATCTCACAAGTTAAGCCTTTATTCTCTGCCACAGATGGAAGCACCCTCTTAACAAGAATGGAAGAATATGACATGCATGATATTATACATTCATTCATCCAGCTAAGGGGTTGCTAAAAATTTTATTATCTTGAATTAATTTCTAGGCTTTTATGTTTGGTTATGAGTTATTTTAAAATTTTAGTTATGAGTTATTAATTGAGGTAGAAAGATTAATTTCATCCTAAGAGCCTACTGCATCCAGGCCACACATTCAGACATCAATCATAAAGAAACTATGAAAAGCATGTTGTTCTAGTGCGCAATCTAAATAACAGCAAACAATTTTATAGACTACTTTAAAAGAATGAAAGGCCACTGCCGTCGGGTTCTGCCATACACCCCGAAAAGAGAAAAGATGTGTAGCCGAGCTCTACCCTTATACAACCCAGATTACAAAAGTAATATATGCTATGTGGGTCTTTTTTTCTTCATTTCTTCCTTCTCTTTCTTTTGATTTGATTTGCTCCAAAGGCATCACAGGGCACCCCAGGGACTAAGCCTTCTGGCTGCAGCTCATCCTAATCCTCCATAACACTAATCTTAATTCCTAATATAAAATTAAATTAAAAATAAGAAAAGTAAATCTAGCTACAGCTGCAAAACAAATGTTCGCTAAACACACCATACAATCGAAGAAAGTATATAAATAATTTGGACTTAGCACCCCACACATGGGTAACCAAGCCCACCTGTCCTAACATGGGTTATGCTTAAAGGGGTAAGCAACCTACACATCAAAAGCATTTATATTTTTTATTACAGTGGCCCCTTTGGCACAACCCCTGCAAAAAATATGATTAGGCTAATAATGACCTGACATCCAGTCTACGAGGCATATACCCTAACATCCAGTCTAAAACATTACATTACAAAATAAAATACAACATCATACATACAATGCCCTAACTTAGCACTAGAAGTGGTGACTTAGTATTCTAATGTGTGTGCTTAAGGTTGTGTGACAAGACTTTATTAGACTTCTTTAGTTTAAGTTTCAATTTGGAGTTTGAATTTATTTAAATTTTATCTTTGGGTGATTTCAATTTAAATGATTTAATGATTTATTTTTTTTATTTTTATTTCACTTTTATTTGGTTAAAATGATGTTTAGGTTTTCAAGAATGAAGAGTAGAATGAATTCTATTTGTAGACAGAACTCACCCTATTCTACATCCTAACTCCTAAAGGGTCTAACTAAGGTTCTTAAGTATCTTAATTAGCCCATTTGAATTTATGTAATTTATTCAATTTGATTTGAACTATTTGATTTGATTTAGATTTTAGAATTTGAGTTTGTTTAATCTTCATGAATTTGATTGATTAATTTTGGATTAAATGTGTTGATTTAATTAAATATTGATAATTCAATATCCTTAATATCTAATGAAGTTTAAGTTTGTTTAAATCTATATATTTTTAATTGATTAATCTTAGATTAGATGTTCTGGTTTAATTAAATCTTGATAATTCAATATCCTTTTAAATTAATATTTAATTATTTTCTTTGATTATAGTTATATGATTTAATTTTATGTTTATTTGATTTGGTTATGGTTGATTTATTTGTAGTTTGATTGGATCAGATTAATTGAGATTTTATTTTTATTTTAATTGAGTTTGATTCTTTATAATTAGGATTTTATTTTTAATGTCATCCATTTATCATGTTTATCAAAGTTTAGTTTGTATTTTGATTTCATACATTGGATAATTAATTAGTTTATCTTATTTAAGTAGGTTGAATGAGATTTGATTTGATAATATATTAAATTGATGAGAGTCTTTCTTAATTTAATTTAATTTGATTTAATTTGAATTGATTATCTTTATTAGTCTATGGGTTTGCTTAGGTTCAATGTGATTATGTAATTAATTTAATTAAGAAGTATATTTATATTAACTATAAAGATTTGTTTAATTTTCAATTTGATTTCATATTTGTTTAGGTTAATGATGTAATTAATGATTTAATAATTTAGGTTTAATTTATGTTTTGATTAGTATTTAATTGCATTTATGTTTGATTAAGTTTAAGTTTAATATGATTAATTTGATTGACATAACTAGCTTATTTAAAATGTGTGATCAAATTAATTAGTAGATTAATTAAGTGTTTGATTTTGATTTGATTTTAAATTTTAATTTGGTTCATTAAGATGATGGATTAATTCATTAAGTTTACATTAATTAGGTGTTTATTCAATTGGATTAGCTTAAGGGTAATTAGTTTAATTAAGAAGTGTGTTTAAGTTAATTATTAAATTAAACAAAGATTTATTTAATTTTTAATTTGGTTTTATATTTATTTAGATTAATGATGTAATTAATAACTTAATTATTTATGTTTAATTTAGGATTTGACTGGCATTTAATTGTATTTATGTTTGACTAAGCTTAGGTTTAATATAATTAATTTGATTAATTTAATTAGTTTACTTGAGGGGTGTGATTAATTATTAAATTTAATTTGGGGTTTGATTTAAGCTTAATTTAAGAGTTAGCTTTAATGTAAATTATTTAAATTAATTTGATTCATTAAGATGATAGATTAATTCATTAAGTTTACATCAATTAGATGTTTGATTAATTTGGCTTGATTAAAAATAATTAAATTTTGAATTATTGGATTCATCAAAGATTTATTTAATTAATGACTTAATTTCTCAAATGTGAGTGATTTGATTTAGTTAAGTGTTTTACTTAAATTTGATTTGATTAAAGGATTATTGTTATTACCATCATTGTTATTAAGTGAATTAATTATTTATTTTATTTCATTTAAGCTTGATTATTTATGATTAGAGTTTTATTTGATTTGATTCATTTATTATGTCTGTTTAATTTCATTAACATGTTTGATTTAGTTATTAAGTTGAAATATTTAATGGTTGATTAACTCTCTTATTCCAAATGGATTGATTAAATTAATTAAGTTCACTTTAGCTTCATTTGGTTTGGTTTGGTTAGATTAATATTAAGCGATTATGATGTACTGGATTTATAATTAATTTAACTTGTTAGTTTACTTAATGATTAGTTTATTTATTTCTAAGGAGTTTCACATGATTAAGATTCCATGCTTAGTGTAGGTTTAGTTATACTAGTTTGACCCATGTTAAAGTTTCCTAAATTTGTTTAATTTTAAGTTTGATTTAAGATTTAATCATTTAGTTGAGTTTTATTAACTTAAATATGTTTAATCATATTTAATTTAATTTCCTTTGAGGATTATATGATATTTTTTGGATTTGAGATTTGATTAATGATTGCTTAAATGTTATTTCATTTCAGATTTGAAATTATTATTTAGATTATTATGAATTTCATTTTAATCAATTCCTTAGTTTGTTAAATTTTAACCCTAAATATTTATTGTAGGTTCATTAAGCTTCAGAAGATCTTGTTATTATTATTATTATTATTATTATTATTATTATTATTATTATTATTATTAGTTTTAGGATCTTAAATGTTAACTGAAGTGATTTAAGCCATTTAAAGAAATATTGTGAATTTCTAGATTTTTATTTGATTTATTTTATTAAAATACACAATATGAATTTCAAAATTTAATTTCTCCCAATCTAGAAATTTTTTTGCTTGAGATTTTTACCATAGGTGCATTTTAACTTTAATTTCAATCTCTTAAAATTTCAACTCAACCAACTTATATTGTTAGAGTAATTAATGAAACTTTATTTTCACTAAAACCTAAATTAAGCTTAAACTATTTAGTGGAATTTGAAAATTTTTGGTTCTTTGGATTCCTCTTGGAAAGACGACGAGCCCTTATTTATAATTTTTTTGCTAAGTATTTTATTTTTTTATGAATTTTCAAAATTTTAGAACTCTTAAAGATTTTTAAAATAAAAAATAGGTGATTTTCCCACTTAACCGTCCGATGCAGGCTCACGGGCAGCGACGCGTGGTCTGCGATTGGCATGGTGCCCGTGGTTGGTGGCGTGGCATGATGAACGAGAAAATGTATGATATGGGAAAATGACGCTCGGTTCGATCCGGATCATCTGATCACGGATCTGACTGTTCATATTCGATCCGCAGAATCAGAGAGTAGATCGTGTGTTCCGGAGGTCAAAAGGACACAAGGTCAGTCGAGCCGTCAATCAATCAAAGTGGATGATGCTCACCGACGAGCAAAATTGAAAAATGAAAAAAAAATGTGAAATGAGGTCCGATTGAGCTCATTTTTGCGTCAATTTTCTTCAAAAAAAATCCTATTTCGTATTGGGATCAAACAAAATGAAAAATGTGAGGTTTAGGTTGGCTAAAGTTTGGAAAAATTTACCTCACCAGGGATGGTTTCTAGTGGCGGTGAAGATCCGAGTGAGCTCCTAAGTGCAAGAGAAAGCTTTGGAATAAGTGTAGCATTCAGCTTCACTTCAGAATGATGTATGTTCTCGTGCTTGCAATTTCCTCATTAAAATCCACCAGGTTTTGATATTTTTGGCTCAAGAGAGGTAGGGAAGTGATGGCTGGTTGCTTTCGGTAGCTCTTAGGGGCTGAATAGTGGTAGGAGAAAGATGAATGAAGCCTCATTCCCCCCTCCTTTAATAGTGGCCGAAAATCCACATTTTTTTTAATATTTTGGCTCCAAAGTGTTGTCATTTTGCTTGGGGTGGTTGGGATGGATGATGGATTGATTGAGGACTTTGAATTTTTACTCCAAAGTCCTCTCTTGCTGCCATATGATCAGCTCCATTGAATGGAAATGTTGGGGAGGATTTAAATGCATGCGATGGGGAGAATTAAATGAGGTTATGTAGAATCCTATGTGAGGGAGGATCCATGAGAGATTTAATTAGGTTGGGTCAATTTTGGGCTGATCCCAATTAGGTTTGGGTCAGGTTTGATCAGCTCCCATTGGGTTATGGCTTGGTTTTAAGGGATTTGGCTCAATTTGGGTCATATGGGTCATATTGAGTCATATCGGGTTAGGTTGACCAATTGGTCAAATTGGGTCAAACTAAGGCTTAGGTTAGGTTCAAATGATAATTTGAAGAGTTTTAGTTTGATTAATTTAATTTAATTTAGCTTAGAAATGATTTTGGCTCATTTAGAATCAAATGGGTCAAGTTGATCAATTTGACCAAAATTGGCCAAATTGGCTTAGGTTATGGGTTGATTCATGTTCAATTGGCTAATTGAAGATGAATGTGGTCTTTGGTTTGAATCAATTTAGATTTAATTTGAATTTTGACTAATTTTGACCCTTCAGGTCAATTTGGGGTTGGGTCAAGTTGACTAACAAATTAGACTCAATTATGACTTTGGTCAAGCTCAATAATCAAATTGGAATGAACTTGAGCCATTAGTTGCAATCAATTTTGGTTGGATCATGATTTGACCCAATTTGGTTTTTTAAGCTAATTTGGGTCAACTTGGTTCAAATGGCCAATTGGGCTTGGTTTGGCTCAATTGTTGGTCAAGTCATATTTAAGTATTGATTTTGGGTTGATTCAAATCATTGGTTTCAATCAATTTGGTGTAGGATAAGTTTTGGCTAGTTTTGGTTCATTTGGGTTAAGGGTTGACTTAGTCAAATTACTAAGTTGACTTGGTTTGATCCAATTGATTGTAATTGATCATCATGGGGTGATCAACAATCATGGTGGAAGGTTTTGGTGAGCTTGGTTCAATCTAATTTAAGTTGGATTGGAAGTTAGCTCAAATGGGTCTTTTAGGTCACTTTGGGTCAAGAGGACTTGAGTGGGTCAATTGGTTTGGTTTTTCTTTGATTTGAGTTTAGTTGAACATATATATGAGCCCTTGATTGAAATATAAATTCAATGGTAATCAATTTAGAGTCAAATGGGTTTTGGCTCAATTGAAAGTTTTAAGTCAAAAGGGCTAAGTTAGGATTGACTTGGGTTGACTTGAATTTGGTTTGATGATTGTGGGTTTTATTTTATTTAGATAAATGATTGAATGAATGATTGATTTGAGAGAAAATTCATTAGTTTTGACTTGATTTGGATAGAATTTGACTAAGTCCAAAGAATTGGCTTAAATGGCTTAGATTGAGTTTGGATTTGATTTTCGATATAGTTTTAGTCATTTAAAATTGGATTTCATTTATATTTGTGAATATAAATGAAGGAATAAATAATTTATAAAGAAATCAATTAAGTTTGATTTGATCTAAAGGGAGTTTTGGCTAAGCTTATGAATGTGGTTCATATGGCTTAGGAAAGTTCTTAGGATTTGAATTTGATTTTGGGTTTCAATCATTTGAAGTTAAATTTGAAATTAAATTTAGAATTTTAATTTTAATTTGTGGTTTGGTATGAGATTTGAATCTGGGTTCTATTTGAGAAGGTGTATATGGAGTGGGTTTAGGCTATAGGATAAGTGATTTTCTTAAGCCCTAAGGCATAGCCCAATCTTATGGTTAACCTTTCTAAGTCTCAAAGCTTAGGTTAAGTATTCACCTAATCACTAGAAGTGTCTTATGACTAAGGAGTTCTTAGTGTTTAGAAGAGTCCTAAGTCTAAGAAGAGAAGGTTAAGAGTTCACTCCAAAAGTGAGGTCAACAAATGGACTCTCAATAGGTGTGGTGTAACTGACAAGGCACACCGCACGTATTGGCATTTACCGAAATGATCAACAACATCTGAAAGATTGCAAACACTAATAAAAAATGATTTATACCTAGGCCTAAGAGGTAGATATGATCATGATCTTAATACAATATAGCTCTTTTTATGCCAAAGGGCATAAGAGAGCAAGAAGGAATCTGCTGAGGATTGAGTATATGAACCTTCCACTAGGGATGCAGGTTCAAGTTATCTACTGAGGGCACTGTGAATATGATTAGTTTGGGTGTGTATCCACTGGAGATAAAAATCTATAATCCGATGGGGATCAAAATTGAATTGATTTTAATTTATTTTACTTTAATTGATGTGTAGGCATATCCGCTAGGGATATGTGCTCAAATCCGCTAGGGATTGGGTATGTGAACCTTTCACTAGCAAAGTACATTGAGGCTATCCGCTGGGGATAAGAATTTGATTGGATTTCTTTGATTTGTTTGATTAAACTTCACCAGGGAGTTTGGCTTAATTTATTATGGCTCAACTGGGGAGAAGGGTTCTAAATTAAGGGCATATCTACCGGGGATGTACACTCGGTTAGATTTATATCAATAGATCTAAGCTCCACTAGGGAGTCCAATTTGATTTGTGCCTCACTAGGGAGAAGTTTGGTTTGTCCAATATGTTTAATTTGACTCCATTGGAGAGGTTGGTTTTGAATTTATTTTGTTATGGACCTTATCAGTGTGCGATGGACTACATTAAGAAGGAGCCACGGGGGCCCTTGGCCTGTCTTAGATTTGTAAGTCCAAAGGAGTAGTCTATCTGCCATAAGGTAGGATTATCCGATCTAAGGGGTTGCCTTTTGGTGTGCAATGACTGTACTAGGAAGAAGGCATAACAGACTTACATCTTTCAAAGTAGGGATCAGCTATTGGGGTGATCTGTCGATGGCACGACAAATCAAACCCTACCTAAGGCTACTATTGAGTGAGCGCTGCTGGGAGTCTTACCTAAACTCAAGAGTAGTCATGATGATTAATTTGATTTATATTGATTTGATTTGAATTGATTTAATATAATTTGGTGTGTTATGTTGTGAACTCTGTTGGCATGCGATGGACGCACTGAGAATGAGCTTTGTCAGCCTTGACCTATCTCAAATTTATAAGTCCAAAGTCATAGTCTACCAGCCATAAGGTAGGACTATCTAGCCTAAGGGTTGCATTTTGGTGTGCAACGACTGTACTAGAAAGAAAGCATAACAGACTTACATCTTTCAAAGTAGGGATTAGTCGTTGGGGTGATCTGTTGATGGCGCAACAAATCAATCCTGACCTAGGGTGACTATTTGAGCGAATGCCACTGTGGACTCATATCAACTCAAGAATAGTTAGAATTAATTTAGTTTTAGATGGACCTCTATCAGTGTGTGATGAATTTATTAAGAATAAGCTAATATCAGCCTAAACCTAAACCAACCTAAGAGGTGCCTTTCGATTTACAATGGTCAAGTTAAGAAGAAAGTATGGGGACTCACATCTTCCTAAATAAGAAACCATTAGGTCAATTTGTCACTTGCGCATCAAATCGGGCCTTTCTTAGGGCTGCCCGTCAATTTGCAAAGATCGTGCTTGAAAGAATGCGTAATAGACTTATATCTTCCAAAGCAAAGATGACCACCGGGGTAACTCGTTGGTGGCACAACAAGTTGAACTTGACCTGGGCTAAGAGAGTGCAGGGGACTTATCTCAACTCAAAGTAGTTAGGCAATTCCTATAGGGAGTTTTGCTGACACTGCCCTAAAGATAGGATGCCTACTTGGGATAGGGGCCACTAAGAGCTTGAATTCCTAATCCATAAGTGAAGATATATTTTATTTATTTTATATTTGCATGGACTCTATTGGTTTATGAGGGACCACACTAAGAAGGAGCTCATATCAGCCTAGTCCTATCTCAAACTTACTGAACCAAGGGAGAATCCGCGCATCCGTTGAACAAATTCTCCAATCACAGGGGTGGTTACTAGAGAAGGGGGATTATCCAATCTAAAAATAATTGGGGTAGTGTCTAAATGGGGTCGCTAAGGGCGTGATCTAAATAGAGTGCTTACAGGGGAGGTGCCATTAGGAAATTTATCCAAAACTCTATA
The DNA here is from genome assembly GCA_021442155.1 of Cymbidium sinense. Taxonomy (NCBI): domain Eukaryota; kingdom Viridiplantae; phylum Streptophyta; class Magnoliopsida; order Asparagales; family Orchidaceae; genus Cymbidium; species Cymbidium sinense. The sequence goes on along the minus strand of CM038221.1, from coordinate 70,575,903 downwards.
AAAGAAAGCCTGTAGGTATTCGGTGGCCAACTCAAGGAGAAAGTACAGGGACTCATATCGGCCAAGAGTGGTGTATCCACCGGGTGGGTCACCATCAACATGGCGATAACCAACCAAGCTAAGGTGCCCATTAGTTTGTGATAAGTAGTCTAGAAAGAAGGTGTGTAGGCTTACATCTCCCTAAAGCAGAATTGATTGCTGAGATAGTCTATCTTTGACTTGACAGGGGCTATCTGACCTAGGACAACTACTAAGCAAGGGATCCTATGTAAGGACCAAACCCAAGCTTGAAGTAGTCAAGAGGAAAGGAGCCACTGAGGGACTTATCCTAAGCCTCAAATATACTCAACCTAGTCAGTGCATGATGGCTAGTTCAAGAAGAAAGCATGTAGGCTCACACCCTTTTAAACAAAGTCAACATGAGGTAGCTTACTGGCTGTGCATTGAGGTTTACAAACTAGCAAGATGCTCATTGGTTTGCAATGGTCAAGTCAGGAGGAAAGCACAGGGACTCACATCTGCTAGACAAATAACCACTGGGGTGACACACTAGCAAGGTAGCATGTCAGCCCGACCTATAGCAACTAATGAGTGAATGCCACGAGGGAGCTTGCTCCCGCATCAAAATAGCCCGAGATAAAAGATATGTGTTATTGTGTTGTTAAAGAGGGAATAAGATTCCGCTTGTGTTCTCTTACACCTATCCTAAACACATCGAAGAAATGAATGAAATGGTGCCACAGGGGCAATTGTGATTCCACCAAGAAAGGATGCCACTTGGGTTCTCTTATACCTAACTTAGTTATACTAGTTGAAATAGGATACCTCTTTGGTTCTCTTATACCTATCCTAATAGTACCGGAGGATCATTTGTAGTTTGTGTTTGTGTTGTGGAGGGATAGGATGTCTCTTGGGTTCTCTTATACCTACCATAAATACGTCATGGTGGATTCACAAGCGAAAGACACTTCTAACACATAAGAGATGAAATTTGATATGAAAAGAAGTTTTATTAATAATTATTTTGAAACAATATTTATGGATAGTATTTCTTTAAGTAGAGCCCATTGATTGGAAGCATCAGATGCTCTCCTTTATAATTTATGAGTTGACAAGACTCTCCTTAGTAGGCCTTCTCTATGGTATAAGGGCATTCCCAAGTGGGTTTAAACTTGCCTCCCATATTTCGATAAGCAACAATTGGTCTTCTTAGAACTAAAAAAAGCTCTCCTATTTGAAAAGCTCTATGATAGACCAACTTGTTGTGAGCTTGAATCATTTTGGCTTTATACAACTTAATGTTCTAACATGCCTGGAGGCGTCTCTCCTCCAAACCTTTAAGCTCTTCTAACTATAATGTGACATTCTATTTTATCGTGATCTTATTACCCACAACTATCCTTAGTGATGGGAGTTGGACCTCTAATGGTAGAATGACTTCAGACCCATACACTAAGGAGAAAGGGGTAGATTGAGTTGGAGTTCTGTATGTGGTACGGTAGGCCCACAGGGCTTCAACTAACTACTCATGCCACTTTCTCTTATTGTCATCGAGTGTTTTCTTTAATATTTGAATAAGAGTTTTGTTGAAGGCTTATACTAACCCATTTTTCCATTGGATAGCAGATGGTAGAATATCTCTAATCTATATTGTGTCTCTGGGCAAAACAGTTGATTTTAGTGCTCTTGAATGCAATACCATTATCAAATATAATTCATTGAGGCACTCAAACTTATATATGATATGGTTCTTGAAAAACTAAAGCACATGCTGAGCTATGACCTCTCTAAGTGGGATTGCCTCCGCCCACTTGAAAAAGTAGTCGATGGTAGCTAGAATGAACCGGTGGCCATTGGAAGAAGGAGGATCGATTGGACCTACTATGTCAGTATCACAACACTCAAATGGCCATGAGGCAAATGTAGGATGTAGAATATTGGGTGGTTGATGTAGGACCACGCCGTGTACTTGACATTGGTGGCAATGCTTCACGCCCATGCGCGTGATCATCAACAAGAGTATCCCAGTGATCTTGGCTTTCATCTTGACGAGACGTGCTGATAACTTGAGTGTACCTCAGTCATAATCCTATGGGCTTTGTGTTTGTCTAGACAACATAACCACATATGATCGAAGGACTACTAGTACAAAGTATCATCCACGAGAGTGTAGGAAAGGGCTCTCTGCTTCACCTAATGTGCTAATGATTTCTCTTAAGATAGTTTACCAATATGTAGATAATCCATGAATGGTTGCCTCCAATCTGACTCCCCATCCTTTTTGGCAATGGAAATCTTCCCTTCAAGAGAGAATCTCTCCATGAGTTTAGTGTCAATAAGGGATAAACCTTGTCTATTTTGGACCCTTATTGAAATGGACTCATCTTCCAGACATGCCAACTCTTTAGCAAGCTTAGCTAATGCATCTGCTACTATATTTTCTCCTTGAGAAATCTTGTAAATGATAATCTCTAGGATTTGGGCCAACAACTCTATAGTGTACTTGTGGTAATGATGGAGCTTAGGCTTTAGAACTTTATAGGAACCAGTGATTTGGTTGATGACTAACTGAGAATCTCCAAAAATGTTGATGCTCTGGATGCATAGTGTAATGACTAACTCCAGACCGGCAATCAGAGCCTCATATTCAGCTTCGTTGTTAGTGCATGGATTAGACATATGATATTAGAATCTCATCACATCATGGTCCAGAGTTAGGAGAACTATTCTTACCCCTGCCTTTCCTGGGATAATAAATTATGGTTCTTCTCCTCTTTGAGAGGAAGCAACACCATCAAAATATATCTCCCAACGGTGAATGCTAGTGTCCCCTAAGCTCATGATTTGTTCATTGGGGAGGTCATAACTAAGTAGAGAATCAGCAGAAAGTGGGTGTGCTACTGAGAAATCTACTAGTGCTTATCCTTTCACCGCACGGAGGTGTACGAATATGATATTAAACTGTGAAAAAATCATGGACCGCCATGCCAACCATCTGAACAAGGTTGGCCGTGTCATGAGATATTGCAGTAGATTGACTCTAGAGATCAAGTTCACCTTATTAGAAAGCATGTAGTGCCATAGCTTCTGAGATACAAAGATTAAAGCTAGGCAATATTTTTCAATAGGTGGGTAGTTTGCCTCAGTAGGGATTAGATGATGACTGAGGTAGTAGAGAGCATTTTCTTTCCCTTTGTCATTGGTTTGAGCCAACAAAGCACCAAGGGAGTCATCTAATGCAACAATGTAGAGGATCAACAGCTTGTCTGGGATAGGAGCTACTAGAACTAGCAGTGTAATTAGGTAGTGCTTGTTGTCTTCGAAGGCATGCTGATACTTGTTGTCCCACTTGAACTTTGCATCCTTTTTAACAAGTGCTGAGAATGGCTGGCATCTCCCTGATAGGTTGGATATGAAGCATCTTAGATACGCCAACCTCCCTTGGAATGATTTGAGTTGTGTTAGACTTTTAGGGGGTGGCATTTCTAATATCACTTTGATCTTTTTCGGATCAATTTCAATTCCCCAATGTCGGACAACAAACCCAAGAAATTTTCTTGAAGCTATTCCAAATGCACACTTCAAGGGGTTCATTTTGAGGTTGTATTATCTTAACCGTTCAAAATTTACTCTCAAGTCAAAGAGATGGTCTTCCTTTTCTTTACTTTTAATAATGAGATCATCGACGTAGCATTCAACTTGATGATGAATGAGTTTGTCGAAGATTTAAGTTATGGCCTGCTGGTATGTAGCACCGGCATTTTGAGGCTGAAAGGCATGACCTTATAATAATAGATTCTAATCGAGGTTTGAAAGATAATGTTTCTTTCATCCTCTAGGGCCATCTTAATTTGGTTGCAGCTTGATGACCCATCCATAAATGAGAATACTGCATGAGATGAGGCAATGTCCACCATTAATTCTAGTATAGAAAGTGATAATTCATCCTTAGGACATGCTTTTTTTAGATCCCTAAAACCAATGCATATTCGAATTTGGCCATTCTTTTTCTTAACTAGGATGACACTGGCTAACCAACTAGGAAATTTTTCTTTCCTGATAAAGCCATCCATGGAGAAAAATTTCTATTAGGGATTAGAGTCGCCTTTCAAATCTGTTGGTGATAAATGAAAGAGGACAAGTCCTTTATAGAAATTCATCTTTTTAGAATGCCACGCAGATCCACATATGTACTTATTCAGGTGATTGGGTATGTCATCAAGGAATAGTGTACAATCTCGAGAGATAGAAGTCACTACCCTATAATGAACTTACTCACATGGAAAAGTAAAGCAGGGTTTATTTTAAACTGGGTTTGTTAAGTTTCCTACAGGGGCAAGCCACATAGTTAATTACATCCTAAGGGACGGGATCCCTTAGGAAAACTCTCGATCAAGGTAAATGATCATTGTCTTTGAAGATTTCAATAGGAAGGACTATCAATTGATTAGTTTATATTTGAAAGATCAAATGAGATCGATTAAAAGAGAGAGTTATTATCGAGGCCAAAATGGGAGATAAGTAGGAGATGCCCACGATGCTAGGAAACCTAGCGAGCATCTCAAACTATCATATAGTTGGGCTTTACACTATAGAAATTGATTTAGTTCATTTGAGTTACATTTTTCATTAAAAATTTAGGACTTAAGATTCCTTAACACAAAATTAAGGAAATACCTAAGAGGTGAGGAATTATATTTATGGCCAATAAAGAGGAGAAGCAACCTCAGAATCTAAATCTAGGGAGCTTCAGCGAGGGCCAGAAGCACAACCTAAATCTAAGGTAAAAATGGGTATTTGGTTTGCCTCCACAGGAGAGGACAAACCACCCAATAGCTTGGACTTACAACCGTCTGGGGGTGGCTACCAACTAACTCCTCCTACAAGTTAAAATACATGCAGACAAATCTTTATACTTATGCAAGATAGCTAGGATGTTATTCATTTAGAAAGAGATTAAGTCCTTAAACTCACCACCTAAAGAGACTACATCATGTAAAAGGACATGCTTAAAATAACCTAAATCTATTCCAATTTAAAATTTCATTTTTTTATTTTTATTTTGGTCAATTATTTTGACTCAGGCGAATATGATTCATATGACTAATACATGAGAAAGAAGGTCATTGGTTAAAATCAGTGAGAAGGGAGGAGGTGAGTTTCCACCATGGCTCTCAAAGGGCAAGCCAAGTTTCTCTGGCAAAGGTGGAAGCCCTCCAATCAAGAGTGAAATAAGATATATTTGTGCATGATATTACAAAAGAAATGCTCATCCAGCTAAGGGGTTGCTGATTCTTTTATCTTGATTTTAAACCTAAGCTTTAGGTGAGGTTATGAGTTATTTAATTTTACTTTGAGTTGTTAAGTTGGGTAAAAGATTTATTTTTTCCTAAAGAGCCTAATCCACATCCAGGCCATACATAAAGCAAGGAAGAAACTAAAAAAATCATGCCACTTAATGCAAAAGGTAAACAAATTATCAATCAATTTATAAAGCTAATCATAAAAAGAATAAAAAGTAGTTGTGGTCGAGCACCACCGCACAAACCCAAAAATATCAAATTGGTTAGCAAAGATCCACCCTTATACAACTCGAATTATGAATGAATTAAATTACAATTAAGCAAGAAATTCATTGTTCTGGGGTCTTCAAGCTTTATTTCTTCTTTCTTCTTTATTCTTCTTTTCTTCTTTCTTCTTTGGTTCCTTCTTTTAGATAGATGGAAGGTAGATTCTCCAAGGCTTCAGATGGTGCATAATATACATCTTATGACCAATGCTCATCCTAATCCCCATAATAATCATTCAAAAATCCTAATTATACAAATTTATATGAAAGGAAAAAGTAGAAATCTAACTAACACCTGTAAAATAAAGGTTAGCTAAAACAAACCACACAAATCCCAAGCATGTATATTGAACTTATCACCCCACACATGGGTGACTAAGTCCACCTGGCCTATGGATTATGCTTAGGGGTATAAAGCACTTGCAAGCAAAAGAATTTATATTTTTATTTATCATAGCGCCCCCTAAGCACAATCCCCTGCAGAAAAGAATAGTTAGTCTAAGAACGTCCTATCATTTATTCTACGAGCATACATCCTATCATCGAGTATAAAACATATATCATAAAATAAAATAAATATCAAATCATGCACTCTAATTCCAACCTTAATAGTATTTGTGTTTAGTTATTTTGGATTGATTTTATTTCATATTTTAATTTGATTTGAGTGGATCCTAAAATAATTTACTAAGTTATAAAGAGAGGGAAAGAGAAGAGAACTTCTCTTTCCTTCCCTAACCTAAGTAATCTCTAAAGTAGATTTTCATTTTAGTTTTATTTAGGCAAATGTTTTGATTAAATATTTTAATCAATCCTAAGTTTAGATAAACTCTAAACAAATCTATTCAAAAAGAAAGGCATTTTAAGATTAAATAAAATGAATCAAAATTCACATAACACACATTTCTTTATTTCTTTCCCAACATATATAACATGCATATGGACGGACCCTAAGCTTATATATACATGCAAATGAGAGTATTTAACACACTTTATAATGTATGCTAAGTAATCCATTTAAGAAAATTTAGAAGTTGAACATGCATGATTTTTCTTAAGTTGAAAGGGCATTCATTATCCAAATTTTCACATACACACATGAAAGTAAGAAAGGCATAAGTGAGTACAACACCATTATTAACCAGAGGTGTAAGGTACAAGACCTACTTAGGGCTACTTAAAGCCTTGCAATCTCGGGGTTGTCCAGACTAATATACCACTTTTCTTAAATAGAAACATATGTATAAAAGAAATGAAATAGAAAAGGAAAGTGCAAAAAGTTATTTAATAGATTCATTTTTATTTTATGTAATTTATGTATGCAAGTATAGGTAACCCTTCCTAAGTGATAGCATAGGGATGAATAGGGTATGGAATTAAGTAAGTGTTGGGTTCTTTTCAAATGAACCCTACATCTTGCTAACTCCTATTGAAAATTATGCTAACATAAGAAAGAAAGGAAACCTATGCTAAGCATACTTTTATAATCTATCACATGCAAGCTTATAATTAAAATATAAGTAGGAAACTTTCAAATTTGGTATTTGATTTATATGTTTTGAAAATAATTTATTCTTAGTAGTGATAATAGCCACTCACATTTCTACTTTAGACAACACAATCAAATTTGACATAAAGTAAAAAAATTTCATTTTAAAATTTGAATTTCAAGATTATGAATGCATGACATCACATGACATACAACTTAACATGTTGGGCAAAGATCCAAAGTAATGAAAGCACGTAAACAAGCTCACTTCACTTAAATCCTAAAGACATTCTTATGGAATAAGAAAGTTTAAAATAAATCAAAGTGAATTCAAAGTGATTTTTGTTTAGTTTAAAGTTTGATTTAATTTTGAAAAGGTGAGATGAGTTTGCTGTTTCTATTCCATTCCCACATGTATTTGATATTTTTGTTTAATTTTTAAATAAATAGATTATGCATTGATTAGGTTAATGTATGAATTAAGCAACTTAATTAACTCTTACATACACCACCTTAGAAGAATTAACCAAATAATTATGAGCCAATGAGATAACATAAAACCCATAAAGAATTTAAATTTGCAATGCACCTAATAAGGAAAAGGCCTAATGCAATTTGACTCATAATTAAAAGTTAATTAAGCTAATAGGTTTAGCTTAAGTAATTTCAAAACACCCTTTCACACATGTGAATTAGGTTTTGATTTCCTTAATTGAATTAAGCTATTGAACACTTAAGCATCTACCCAAAGTTTATTAATTAAGTTATGGAACTTTTTAGAATATTTAGAAATTGATTAAGGGGATAATTAATGAATTAACCCTTAATTAAGAGGAGATTAAGGAGAGAAGAGGGGGTTTAGGGAATAACTTAGGGAAAATGCCCCAAAAATATTCCATAAACCTCCTACTTACTGGATCTAACCTTAATCAATCCTAATCATAGGTTATAATTACTAATCATACCCTAATTATGCTTAATTACATAAGGAGGATAATTAAGGAAATCAAATGCAATTATTCTAATCAAGCCCTCAATAAATCTCAAGAAAATTAAGAGAGGTAGAAGTCATCCTTTAAAATATATCCAAGGAATTTGGGATTAATTAGAGGCTTAATTAAAAAGTAATTAGCAAAATAAACATTCTAATAAAACCCAAATTCAGATAAAAGTATAATTCAAAACTCATTAAAATTAATTTTAAAATGTTTTAAGTTTAATTATCTTTCCATAGAATTTTATTTTACATTTTTCTGAATTTTCTAGAGGGAGTTATAAATTTCAGAAGATCTATGAATTAATTAGAAATTAATTAAGCATTTTAACTAATCCTAATTAATGTCTGTCTCACAGGGCGACGCGTGGCGGTGAAAGTTAGCGCGCTTTACATATGTCACATCATGAGGGATTACTTAAACATCACATCCCAAATGGCGGCTAGCGGCACACGCGATTTAATCCTCTACTGTCAGATCAAAGATCAGATGACCAGTGATTTCACTGCATTTTAAAATAGATAAAGGAATTTCTAAACATGCGAGATTACCTCAGCTGTCCATCTAAAATGCACAAATGGATTGCTGAGATCTCCCAAGTTCTTCCCCTTGATCAACACAGATCATCCATGATCAAGGGGAAGATCCAAGCTCGATATAGCATGGAATCAAATCAAACTCAACCCACACCATCTAAAGCAAGAGAACGGTCAATCCAACGGTCAAAAATCGATGGGGTAAAAATTTCTTTCACAAAGCTCCACACCACATTGAGTTTAATGGTCAAAAAATCCCATATCTCTCCAGAGGTGATCACCGGCTCTCGATTAACTTGGAGAAGCTTCGTCTAGTTGAGACAAAGCCTTACTGAAGTTTTGAGCACTTGAGGTTGAGTGGATCTTCCTATGGATCACCTCCTCTTTAGCTTGAGCTCGGCTTTGATCCAATTCAATCCCCCTTGCCTTTAAAAGTTGGGAATGAACTTAGGTGAGCTCGACTTGGTCACCTAAGTGTGCTTGCAAAAGGAATTGCAATGGATTGTAGTGTGGAAGAAGTTGGCTAATGGATTGAGCTCCCCTATTTTCACTGTTTGAAAATCGAGAAATGGGGAAATGGCAAGAGCTCTAGGATGCTTGCTATCACTCTCTGATGGCTACTAAGTCTTGTTAGAACTCATTCGAATTCAGGAATGTTGCATTTGAGTTTGTTTACGGGGAGTATATCTCCCCCCTTGAAGGATCGGATGACCACAAGCTTGTGTACCATTTTGATCCAATTGATCATATTGGGAGGACTGTTTGATCAGTTAGGAGTGTGCACATGGTCATTTTGAGCCAAGGAGTGGATTGTCAACCTCCCATGTACTTGAATTTGAGCTTGAGAGGGAGTTTAATTTTCAATTTTGACCCATAGGGTCAGGTTTGGTCTAAAGACCAATTGAGCTGACCCAATCCTCTCCCCTAGGTCCCCTTGAGCTTTTAGGAAAGCATCCAGTGAATGTGAAGAGGGTATGGCCAAGTTACCCGTGGGTTAAGCTAATGTTTATTCCATGGCCTAGGGGTAGGATAGACATTTCGCTATTTTTCTACTTTGGACATGTTGGGTATGTGGAGAAACTAGGTTTGGCCAAGTTTTAAGAGATTTGGAATTCATTTGATAGGGTTTGGATCATGTTGACTCATTTATGTTAAAATGGGTCAACTTGGGTCAAGTTGACCAATATGTCAAATTGGGTCAAACCAAGGGTTGGGTCAAGTTCATATGACCATTTGAAATATTTTGGTGGCTTTGGTTTGATTCAGTTTGGTATAGTTTTGGATTTGGCTCATATGACTTCATTTAGGTCAAATGGGTCAAGTTGATCTATTTGACTCATTTGACCTATTTGAGGTAGGTCAAGGGTAGGTTTAGGTTAGGTTAGTCATATGGAGTGGATTGGTATCTTTGTTTTCATTCAATATGGGCTAAGTTCAAGTTTTGACACACTTTGATCCCTTTAGGTCAAAATGGGTCAACTTGAGTCAAGTTGACCAATTGGATTAGGTTAGGCTCAAATGTTGGCTTGGTGAAGTTCAAACATAAGTCATGAGTGAACTTAAATCAATGATTTTAATCAATTTGGCCTATGGTAGAATTTGACTATGTAAGGTTTCATTTTGGGTGAAGTGTTGACTTGGTCAAGCCTTAGGTTTGACTTAGTTTGACCCAATTTGATTGATTGATCATCTCATGATGATTTTTAATCATGATGAGAGGGATATATGAGTTTGGTTCAATCCAATTTGGTTAGGATCAAAATTTGGCTCATAAGGGTACTTTAGGTCACTTTGGGTCAAGTGAGCCTAAGTGGGTCAAATGGCTTGGTCAAAGCTTGATTTGAGCTTGATTGATCTTTTATATAGGCTTATGATTGAAATATAAATCCATTTATAAGTGGTTTGAAGTCAAATGGGTTTAGATCCATTTGACAATTTCATATTCAAAGAAAGAATATGAAGTAGTCTTGGGTTTGATTTTTAAACTAGGTTTTGATTGTTTGATTGAGGTTTGGAATTATGTATGAGCTCATGATTGTAGGGTTGATTGAACCATGAGAGAAAATCAAGGATTTTGTTTGATTTGGAATTTATTTGGCTAAGTTCAAGATTTTGCTTGAAAGGCTTAGATTGGATTTTGAGTTGATTTGAGTTTGATTTTTGGAATTGGTTTTAATTGATTGAATTAATATTTCATTTATATATGTGAATATAAATGAGAATATAAATGGATCATGAGAAAATTTCAATGATTTGAAATGGTTTAATCATGATTTGGGCTAAGTCCATTAAGAAGGATTTAAGGGACTTAAAGAAAATTTTGGAGTTTAGAGTTTGAATTTTTGAATTTGGTTTAATTGATTTATATATGTGAATATAAATGAGAATATAAATGAGTTATGAGAAAATCCTATGACTTTGATATGGTTTGATCAAGTTTTAGGCTAAGTCCATTAATGAAAAATTAATGACATAAGGATATTTTAAATTGGGAATTTAATTCTTGGATTTGATTTGATTGATTTATATTTATATTTAATTTATATATGTGAACATAAATGAGAATATAAATGAGTTTTGAGATAATCCCATGAGTTTGAAATGGTTTAGAGTTGATTGTGGCTAAGTCCGTTAATAGAAAATTAAAGGACTTAGAAAATTTTAAATTGAGAATTTAATTTGAGGGCTTGATTTGATTAATTTATATTTATATTTCATTTATATATGTGAATATAAATGAGAATATAAATGATTTTTGAGAACATCCCAAGGATTTGAATTGATTTAGATCATGATGAGGCTAAGTCTTTAAGGGAGAATTTAAAGAACTTAAGAAATTTTCATAAATTGATTTAGAGTTTTAAGTTTAATTTGATGGGTTTGTATGTATATTTCATTTATATATGTGAATATAAACGAGAATATAAAGGAGTTATGAGAAAATCTCAAAGATTTGAATTAGTTTAGATCATGATTTTGGTTAAGTCCTTAAGGGAAAATTAAGGACTTAAGCAAAATTTAGACTTAGGAATTTTGATGGATTTTGATCATGGGTTTCAATCATAGATTTCAATCATGGATTTCAATCATATGGAGTTTATTTGAATTTAGAGAAAATCAATTAAGATTGATTTAGGGTTTGACTTGAAAGAAGGAAAGTGAGGAATGGTTTAAGCTAAAGGTAGGAAATTTTCCTAACAGCCCTAAGGCATGACTTATTCCTATGGCTAACTCTTCTAAGTCTCTAGGGCTAGGTTGAGTGTCCACCTAATCATTAGATGTGTCTTAAGACTAAATACACCTTAAAGTCTAATAGTAGTCCTATGTTTAGGATGGAGGTGTTGAGAGCTCATTCTAAAAATGAGGTCAACAAAGGAAGCCCAATAGGCGTGGTGTGACTGACAAGGAACACCGCACATATTGGTATCGATCAAAATAATCAACAACACTGAGAGATTACAAGCACTAACAGAAATAGTCTATCTTTAACCCAAGGAAAAGATAGAATTCAGATCTTTGTGCAATGTGGCTCTACTTATGTCCAAGACATAAGAGAGAGGGAAGAAATCCACTAAGGGATAGAGTGTGAACCTTCCAGTAGGGAAGTAGGTTTAAGTCATCCACAAGAGGGATGAGATATTTGATTTGATTCGAATCTCACTAGGAAGAGATCTCCACTAGGGAAGAGGGTTGAATTTATTTTAATTTTTATTAGGTTTGAATTTTGAGATGAACCCTATTGGTTTACAATGGGTTGTACTGAATAGGAGCCATGTAGGCTAATACCTAACTCAGATTTACTAATCCAAAGGGGTAGTCCACTAAACACGTAGTAGGACTAGCCAATGAAAGGGATGCCTTTTGGTTTGTAGCAGCTGTACTAGGAAGAAAGTGTAGTAGACTTACATCCCCCAAAGTAAAGACCAGTTGCTGGGGTAATCTATTGGCAAGGCAACATATTGAATCCAATCTAGGGCAGACTATTGAGTGAATGCCACTGGGGGACTTAGATCAACTCAAAGATAGTCAAGATTGATTTTATTTTTCAAATTTATTTATTTTGATTATGATAGATTCCATAGGTTTGTGATGAACTACACTGAGTAGGGGCCATGGAAGCCTAGATCCTAACTCAGATTTACCAATTCAAAAAGAGTAGTCTACCAACCACAAAGTAGGACTATCTAACTAAGGGGAAATGCCTTTTGGTATACAATGGACAAATCTTAAGAAGAAAATATGGGGACTCACATTTTTTAGAAATAAAGAATCACTGGGGTGATTGGTTTCTTTGGGCAACAAATCAAACCCGACCTGAGGGCTGACTATTGAGTGAATGCCACTGGGGGACTTAGATCAACTCAAAGATAATTAAGATTAATTTTTATTTTTTTAAATTTATTTTGATGGGTTTTGTTGGTTTGCGATAGATCAAACTGAGGAGGAGCTTATAAAAGTCTAGACCTATCTCAGATTTATTGAACCAAAGGGAGTAGCTTCCCGGCCGATGGGAGAACTATCCGACCAAAAGAGTGCCTTTCAGTTTATAATAATCAATTGAAGGGAAGAAAGCTCGGGGACTCACATCTTCCACTAGAAAAGTTCACTAGAGGTGATCAGCTACTTTCGGCAACAAATCAAACCTGGCCTAGGGCTGCCCGTCAGTTTACGATAATCATATTAGAAAGAATATGTCATAGTCTTATATCTTTCAAAGCGGGATGACTGCCGGGGTAACCTGCTTGTGATAAAAAAATTGAACTTGACCTAATGGTGACTACAGAGTGAGTACCGACCTGGGGATTTATCTCAACTCAAGTAGTCAGGAAATTCCTACAGGGAGTTCAGCTGACACTGCCCTAAAGATATGATGCTTACTTGAGAAAAGGGGGCCCTTTGAGGGCTTGAATTCCTAATCCACAAGTGAATTACTTTTATTTATTTTATTTGTTTAGTTTTATCATGGACCCTATTGATTTGTGAGGGATCAAACTTAGAAGGAGCTTATATCAACATAGACCTATCTCAGATTTACTGAACCAATGGAGACTCTGCGCATCCGCTGAACAAATTCTCTAACCACAGGGATGGCTACTAGGAAAGGGAAATGTCCAACCCAAAAGTAATCCAGGTAGTGCTAAATGGCGTCGCAAAGGACTTGATCCAAATAGAGTGCCCGCAAGGGATGGGGCCGGTAAGGGCTTAATCCAACACCCTGGAGAAGATGACATGGCTAGTCATATATCTAATAAGTATTCGGTGTCTAACTCAAGGAGAAAGCATGGGGACTCATATCTATCAAGAGTGGTGTACTCACTGGGTGAGTCATTGTCAGCATAGCGAACATCAACCAACCTAAGGTGCCGCTTTGCAACCATAGGAAGAAAGCTCGGGACTTACATCCTTCTATAAACCGATCAGGATAGTCGCTCGACAGTATTCGACCTAGGGAGACTACTGAGTGAATGCCACTAGGAGACTTAGATCAACTCAAAAGTAGTCAAGAGGAAAGGAGCCTCTATGGGACTTATCCAAAACCTCAAAAATTTACTCAACCTAGTTAGAGCATGATGGCTAGTTCAAGAAGAAAATATGGGGGCTTACATATTCTTAAACAAAGTCAACATGAGGTAGCTTATTGGTTGGGCAGTGAAGACTACCATACTACTAAGGTGCTCATTGATTTGCAATGATCAAGTTAGGAACAAAGCACGGGGACTCACATCTTCTAAATAAGTGATCACTCGGGTGACATACTAGCGAGGTAGCATGTAGACCCAACCTAGAGTAGCTAATGAGTGAGTGCCATAGGGGGCTTGCTGCCACATCAAATAGCTCGAGAAAAAAGATTTATGTTTGTGTTTATGCATGTGTTAAAAGGAATAAGATGCCTCTGGGGGACTCTTACACCTACCTTAAATACACTAGGGGTTTCGATGAAAAGGTGCCACGGATGGCACAAGGATTCCGACTAAGAAAGGATGTCGTTTGGGTTCTCTTACACTTAACTTAGTTATGCTAATCGAAATAGGATACCTTTCAGGTTCTCTTACACCTATTCTAATAACATCAGGATATTGTGTTTGTGTTGTGAAAGAGGGATGAGATGCCACTGGGGGACTCTTACACTTACTCTAAACATGCCACGGTGGATTCTCGAGATAAGCAAATAACACTTTGAAAGAAAAGAAGATTTAATGAATAGAATCAATTTTTTTGTTCTTTTTATTAATGATTATTTTCAAACAAGTTTAGTTTCTTGGGTTATATTTCTTTAAGTAGAGCCTATTAATTAGAAGCATCGGGTGTTCCCCTTTACACTCAATAAGCTGATAAGATCCTCCTTGGTAGGCCTTCTCTATGACATAGGGGCCTTCCCAAGTGGGTTCAAACTTGCCTCCCATATTTTGATGGGTAATAATTGGTCTCCTTAGGACTAACACAAGTTCTCCTACTCGGAAAGACATAGGGCGGACCAGCTTGTTGTGAGCTCGAATCATTTTGGCCTTATTCAACTTGAGGTTTTGGCACGCCCGTAGGCGACTCTTCTCCAAACCTTCGAGCTCTTCCAACCGTAACTTTGCATTCTATTATGTAGTGATCTTGTTACCCAATGCTATCCTTAGTGACGGGAGTTGAAGTTCTAAAGAAAGAATGACTTCAGACTCATACAATAAGAAAAATAGGGTAGACTGGGTTGGAGTTTGATATACGGTGCAGTAGGCCCACGAAGCTTCAACGAACTGTTCATTCCACTATTGTTTGTTGTCATTAAGAGTCTCCTTCAGTATTTGGATGAGAGTTTTATTGAATGCTTTTGCTAAGCCATTTGCTCTAGGATAGTAGATGGTGGAGTATCTCCAATCTATACCATACTTTCTAGCAAAGCTGTTGATCTTCATGCTTTTGAATGTAATACCATTATCAGATATAATTCATCGAGGTACCCCGAACCTATATACAATATAGTTCGAAAAATTAAAGCACATGGTGAGCTGTGACCTCTCCGAGTGGGATGGCTTTTGCCCACTTGGAAAAGTAGTTGTGTTTAAGATGAATCGATGCCCTTAGAAGAAGGAGGATCGATGGACCTACAATACCCACAACACTAAATGGCTATGAAGGCAAAGTGGGGTGTAGAATTTTGGGTGGTTGGTGGAGGACCACACCATGCACTGACACTAATGGCATCTCTTAGCTACATCTATGCTATCTGTGATCATCAAAGGCCAGTAGTATCCAAGTATTTTGATCTTCATCTTCATCTTCGGACTGGATTGATGAGCTCCGCATAGACTTGACTAAATCTCAATTACAATGCCATGGGCTTCATGTTTATCTAAACAATGTAACCACATTTGTTCAAAGGACCGGCAGTACAGGGTGCCATCAACAATAGCATAGGAGAGAGCTCTCTGTTTCACCTGATGGGCTTGTGATTTCTCTTGAGGTAGTTTACCGGTGTTCAAGTAATCTATGAACGGTTTCCTTTAATCCAACTCCTTGTCCATTTTGGCAATGTAAACCTCCCCTTCAAGATAAAGTCTCTTGATGAGTTCAGCATTAATAAGCGATAGGACTTATCTATTTTGGACTCTTATTGAAATGGACTCATCTTTCGGACATGCCAACTCTTTGGCAAGTTTGGCCAAAGAATCTACTACTGCGTTCTCTGCTTAGGGAACCTTGTAGATGGTGACTTCATGAATTTGGGCCAACAGCTTCATGGTATACTCGTAGTAATGATGAAGCTTAGGTTTGAGAACTTAGTAAGACCTAACAATCTGGTTGATGACAAACTGAGAATCCCCAAAGATGTTGATGCTCTTGACACTGATAGTGATGGCTAACTCCAGACCAACAATCAAAGCCTCATACTCAGCTTCGCTATTTATGTAGGGGTTGGATAGATAGTATGAGAATCTCATCACATCGTGATTTGGAGTTAGAAGAACTATTCCTACCCCTGCCTTTCCTGGGAGAATAGATCATGGTGCTTCACCTTTAAGAAAAGAAGTAGCACCATTAAAATATATCTCCCATCTATGGTTGTACCTCCCCTAAGTTCATGATTTGTACATCGGGAGATCACTGAGAATCAAAAGAAGTGGTGTGTCTAAGAAATGTAGTGCCTATCCTTTTATCGCACAGAGAGATACGAATGTGATATCAAATTGCGAGAGAATCATGGACCAATGATCCAAAAGTCCAGAAAGTGTTGGTCATATCATGAGGTACTGTAGTGGATTGGTTTGAGAGATCAAGTTCACCTTATTAGAAAGCATGTAGTGTCGTAGCTTCTGAGATATAAAGATTAAAGCTAGGCAATATTTTTCAATAGGTGGATAGTTTACTTCAGCATGAATTAGACAACGATTGAGGTAGTAGAGAGTGCTTTCCTCCCCTCATTGTTGGCTTGGGCCAGCAGAGTGCCGAGAGAGTCGTCCAATGTAACAGGAAGGATGAGTGGCGGATATGCTAGAACTAGCGCTTCACCAAGTATTTGATGTCTAAAAGCATGCGAACTTATCATCCCACTTGAACTTGGCATCCTTTTATAAGTGCTAAAGAATGGTTTGCATCTCCCATTTGAGATAAAGCCTTATATGCACCGCCCTTGAAAGGATGAGTTGAGTTAAACTCTTAGAGGCATATTTCTAAGATAGCTTTAATCTTTTCAGATCTATTTCCCCCCGGTGTCAACAACAAACCCAAGGAATTTCTAAGCTACTCAATGCACACTTTAGGGGATTCATTTTGAGGTTATATTATCTTAACTGTTCGAAAATTACTCTCAAGTCAAAGAGGTGGTCTTCCTTTTCTCTACTTTTGACTACTAGATCATCAACATAGCACTCAACCTGATGATGGATGAGCTTGTTGAATATCTGAGTCATGGCACGTTGGTATGTAGCACCAACACTTTTAAGGCTGAAAGGCATGTCCCTATAACAAAAGATTACGATCGGGGTTTGAAAAGTAGTGTTTCTTTCATCTTCATGAGACATCTTGATTTGGTTATAGCTAGATGACCCATCCATGAAAGAGAAGACTGCATGAGATGAGGCAATGTCCACCATTAATTTTGGTATAGGAAGAGGAAACTCATCCTTAGGACATGCCTTATTTAAGTCCCTAAAACTGATGCGAATACAAATTTGGCCATTCTTCTTCTTAGTTGGGATGACACTAGCTAACCAGGTAAGATATTTTTCTTTGATGAAACTAGCATCGATCAGTTTCTTGACTTTAGAAATGACCTGTTGTTCAATTTCTAATCACATGCATTTAGGAGCTTGCTTAATAAGAGTAATGTTAGGGTCTAATGCTAGCTTGTGGACTACTATGTCAGGAGATAATCCAGGCATTTCTTCATAACTTCATGCGAAGCAGTCTTTAAACTCAGTCAATAGCCTAACTAAGTCAGTGGTTTCTTCTTCATTTAGCAACGAACTGATGTATGTCGGGCGAGGATTTTCTTCTGTCCCGAGGTTGATTTCTTTAAGCTTGTCAATTGTTGAATGAATCTCCTCTTCAAATTTTGACGGTGCCTCTTTGACATGGAGATCATCTAGATCATCTGAAGTTTCTAAACATTCATTCTCATAAGGGTTGGGGATGTGTGAGAAGAAACTATCAGATTCTAAATGATTGGTAATAACTAGATAATAATCTTCATCATCGAATCCTAGTCCTACTCTTTATTATGCTTCTCTGCCTGTATTGTTCCATAATTTTTTGAAGTATTCTAATTTGTGCTTGGACCATGTGTGGGGAACTAAACCTTTATGTATAAGATTTTGAACACAATGCAAGTAAACGTCAAAATGTAATTCCATTAATTCTTTAAAAGTATCTTCCTCAAGGTCTACATCAACTTCAGGGCTTGAGGAGGATGATTCAAAAAAAAAAACTTCTTCTGCTTCATGTCATTGGATGACTTAGGGACTTCCTTAACTACTAAACCTTCAACTTTGGGATGTAAGTGAGGTAAGAGCTAAGGTTCCAACATGCCTAATAGTTTCACATAAACCATTCAATACTTTGCTTTGCTTGGAGGCATGGTCTTCATCTGCCGGATCAAAAGTCACCTCCAATGGAACCGAGAGGGTTGGTTGGTATACTAATCACATTACTCATCCTCCAAGCTGGATTCCAAGTCTATGTGAATAGTAGGGTACTATGAACCGGAAGACGACCTCTATTGGTCAAGGCCAACTAGGGGTCTCCCACCCTGAACTACCTCTACCTACCTGGTGGAGGTTGAGCCATCCTACCCACATGTCCATATGATGGAATGAACTATGGGTGGAATGTGATATGCTGATCTATTTCTTCTTCAATTCCCCTTTCTTGCTCACTTGCACTTTTATTTTTCTTTTCATTTTCTTTTATCTATTCGTTTGTTTTATTTTCTTTTTCTTTTGTATTTGCATTTGAATTTTGTCCAAGTTCACGAGAAAGGGTGTTTTGAGGAAGATAATAGGTCGCATCCTCATAAATGTCAACCTCTCTCACTGAAAATAGCTTTTCATCTCTATTAACACGGTACTTAATTCCATCTTTTTTGAACTTGATGCACTGATAAAGGGAGGATGGAATGATCTTGTTCTAATGTATCCAAGGCCTACCAAGCAAAGTAATGAATGAAGTATTTGAATCAATGATGTAGAACTTGGCTTCAGTCTTCCAATCCCCTATCACCAAAGGTAACACTATAGAACCTAAAGCCCACTCTCCTTGATCATTGAATCCTCTCAACATCATCCTATCTTCTCGGAGCGTAGAGATGTCGATCTTCAAATAGGTAAGAGACTTTAGACTCATAATGTTTACTGATGCACTTGAATCCATTAGAACCCCGATGAGTCTGAACCTGTCCATGTTGACTATGATGTAGAAGGGACGGTTGTGCTCCAAGTCCCCCAGAAGAAGGTCTTCATCTATGAAGGTGATCCCTTGGGCTTCTTTTCAGATAATACTTCCTCACCTATAGCGTCACTGAGCTAAGCATATTTTAGGATCAAGGAGACCTTGATTAGTGATTCTCATCTCTTTGGATAAGACAAGGGCATCATATATGCTTAGCTTAGATGACAACTTTCTTAGATGAGAAAGGACGTTGTAGTCCACCTTGATTTTCCACAAGCATATCCAAGGGTGGAGCATCTGTGGAAGGGCTTCGATCTTGATAATGACTTGTTTTCTCTATGTTGAGGTCGCCTAGGAGAACCTCCACTATGAGGTTGACTTCTATGATCTCTTGAGGCAAGGTGGTGGAAGGTTTTACTTGCACTTCAGGCTCACCTACAGCTTCTTTTATGGGACTCTCAGAATTGAATGATTCCAAGTCTATCTTAAGAGGTGAACCCATAATATTCAAAATTGGAAAGTCAACTAATAAAGAGAAGATGAATTGTTATAGTTAATTAGACTTGAAGAGTTAGTTAGGAAAGAAGAAGATAACTCATCGGAAGAGACACATATGTAAATTAAACTAACTTTAATTTTTTAATTTCTTAAAATTATTTGGGGTACAAAGTAGAAGTCAAGTAAAGTGAGTGGAGTAAGGGATTTGATGCCCTTATCCATACAAGAGTTCTACTAGTAGAAGAAACAAAGAGCTATAAAATGGAAGAAGTCTGGTGTGGAAGTCGAACTGGAGGTCGGACACACGGTGATTAAAGGGATATCGGTCGACACATGCTACTGCTACTACTACTGCTGAGTTCCTACTTTCCTAGAGTTGGCACTAACAACTTGCAAACCTTCCTTGGTGTTGGAGGTTTGAGCTGACTTAGGCACCTGCAAGGAAAGCTTCTTGATCTTTTGGATTATTTTCTTAGAGGTTTTAGATAAAGAAATGTCCCAACCTTCTTTGGTTTTGGTAGGATCACTTATATCCCCAAGGATTACCCTATTGAAACTGGAAGGTTGTTCCACAAGGTGTTCCTTTGGGATAATTATAGCACTGGTCTTGAAACTGTGTTCAAGCCAATCCTTGAATGTGAAGCAATCCTCCAAAATGTGGCCAAACATACGGTGGTAAGAATAAAAGTTTGGATCATGAATTTTGCTTACTTCCTCCGGTCTTGTAGGCTCGGGTAGCTGGAAATCAGGTTTCTTTAAGAGATTCTTAAAGATCTTCCTGATTATCTCCCTCTTAAAAGAATAAGGTTTGTTTAACTTATCTAAAAGAGTAGGTGGACCATAGCTACCTAGCAATAGATATGCATACTGCCGTTGCTGGTGGTATGGTTGAGGCTATGCTATGAGGCGCTGGAGCCGAAGGGTTGCCTCGATGGAAAAGGAGGTGGAGGCTGCTCAGGTCGTGGTCTCTCAGACTGATCTCTAGTTGGCTATTTCCCCTTATCAATTGCTGATACTACTCCAGGTTTCTTCTCATAAACATTTTGTGGCTTCTACTTAGGCAACTGATCTTGAAAAGGCAACTATTTGGCCTCTTCTTATAGACTAGCCGCCTTGTTGATTAATTTCTCAAATGTCTTGATAGTGAAGCCCTTAAGCATGAAGGCGATCGGGCCATGGATATTCTTCAAGAGAATCTCAATGGCATGATATTCATATAGCTGTGGTTCACACTTCATACTCGGGTTATGCCATCAAAAAATATAATCAACAAGTAACTCACTGCTATCAATACCCGCTAGGCTAATAACAAAGAGTCAGAAAAGCTTTGCATCACTGCCACTTGCATTGCAATAACTGGCCTTGAAGTGAGCTATATGTTGCCTCGGGTTTCCACTACCATCAAAGCTTTTGAAGGATGGAGACACAAAACCCTTGGGGTACTGGATAGCATTGAATTCCTCTAGGTATGGCCTACCCTTTGAAACTGATGATTCTCCCCAGGCTTGAGCCAAAGCTTCCTTCACCTGTTGCTCAACCATAGATTTTATATCTTTTTCTTATATCGAGGTACTTTCCACTACCCTCCTTTTCAGGCTAGTGCTACCTTGCTCAACGGGAGGTAGAGTCTTAACTGGTCCAAGACATGCACTAACTTAGTCGATCGACAGTAATAGGATGAACTAGGGGCTTATTTCTAAAAGCAGCCGCTAACAAGTCCTCAGAATCATGTGTCATCCTATCAATCTACTCATCCTTCTGCTTTAACTGAAGTCTGAGGAGTTGGGATGATTCTGCAATGTGCTCTTGATCAACCTCATCACCTTCCATAGCCTACTGTTCTCTAAGAAGAGATCCTCTAATGTCTACCATACAGACTCTAGCTGAATCCCCCATCTAGTCATCTTTGTTGAGATCGAAGCTGACTCTCTCTTCATCAGACCAAGCATACCCCAAGATCTCCTTCTTCTCCATGAAATAGTATGCAACTATCTCATCTAAGGAATGATCCAACTCAGTAGGTACAAACAATTTAGGTTGACCGATGATCATCGTGCACCGAAGGCACCGACTGCCTCCACAGTAGAGTCAATCCTATGCAGACTATACTAACTAGATGAATGATACTTCTGATTGTTACTGGCTGTAAGAGGAGTAATAATCCTAGGATGTTCCTTTACCATTACTGTAGCTGAACTGCCATCTGGAATATCTGTAATAACTATCACCATCTCCACATTTGACTGAATGGGCAGAGTTGGTGAAGGGACGACCACGATGCTTCGGGGTTGCCACTCCTTCCGCACCACCACTGGGGCAAAAGGTCGATCTGGAGAGCTCAACCCTATCATAATGGATGGTGTAGGAAGGGTAGGATCCCTTGGCCATTTCTGGATCACCAACGTGGCATGCTTTTCCCTGGATGTGGCCTTCATTATCTTAGATGGAATAGGAGATGCTGTAACCTGTACTGGTGATGGAGGACGAGGGGTAGAGTGGTGGGGTGGAGACACCACCAACTCTCTATGCATAGGAACTACCCTTAAATGGCGGCTGGTCCCAGTGAGAAGAATACTATCACTATGGTAGGTGTGAGTAGCACGCTGAGGTGGAAAATCAATCAAAGCAGAAGCGGTTGACTGATGGCTAAACCTACGTTGCTCCGTGCTAGTAACATGTGATGTATGGGCCTCACGGGCACTCTCTTAGCGAATCTGCCTCCCTACGCTGCGGGGATAACATATCGAAGGTCAAACTGTGTTTCAAACTTTGAGCATCTGTATGCTCCGCCTACCTGGTGTAAAATAGATCGGAGGTAGGCGTATGACCTCCTACTCCTAGAAACTGTTGGCTGTAAGTGCACCACTGGAGGAGGCGATGAATGGATCCTCCTGACATCCTCTCTGTTTGATCTAGAGAGAGGATGGAACTAGTTTTTTTGTAACCAGTGGTGAAATGATGATGGGAGACTCATCCATGGCTGATCGAGCTACTACCTCTATCTCCCTAGCTATCCGAGTGTGGAACCGTTTGATCATACGATTCTTGTTCCTATATTGGGTACTGGTAGGATGGGAGGAGTGCGAGTTAGACCCTTACTCAAATGTAGGGGAGGTAGGCCCTAAAATTAGGGGAGCCTTCCCCTTAGAAGGTACAGATGGTAGGGTTCTATACCATTGCAACATCGAACTTTGGGATGAACTGTGGGCTGCTGAAAGCTCACTATAACAAGCGAGTATGGTGCTCAACTTTCCTCTTGAGAGGAGACATCGTCAGAAGGTAAGTCTATCGATGATAGACTTCAGTCACCTTGGTCTTGGACGTGGTGGGGAGGCCCTCACCAGTGATTCTGCTCCTGAATCCGACAAAATCGGTGGGTATGTGTGTTGACCTCATTTTTAGAATGAGCTCTCAACCGCTCTATCTTATACATAGGACTTCTCTTAGGCTTTAACAATTATTTAGTCTTAAGACACATCTAGTGATTACGTGGACACTCAACTAGCCAAGAAGACTTAGAGAGTTAGTAGCAAGAATAGGCCATGTAGTAAACCATTCCTCACTTTCCTTCCTTCAAGTCAAACTCCAAATCAATTTTATTTAATTTTGTTCAAACTTAAATCAATTCCATGATTAAAATCCATGATTGAAACCTATGATCAAAATCCACCAAAAATTCCTAAGTTCAAATTTTGCCTAAGTCCTTAATCTTGCCTTTAAGGACTTAACCAAAATTATGATCTAAACCTATTCAAATCTTTGAGATTTTCTCATGATCCATTTATATTCTCGTTTATATTCACATATATAAATGAAATGTAAATTCAAATGCAACAAATCAAATTCAAAATTCAAAATCAATTCATGAAATTATTCTTATATCCTTTAAATTTCTTTTAATAGATTTAACCTAAATCTTGATCAAACCTATTCAAACCCTTGGGATTTTCTCAAAACTTATTTATATTCTCATTTATATTATCATATATAAATGAAATATAAATATAAATTAATCAAATCCAACTCAAAAATTAAATTCCAATTTAAAATTCCCTTAAATCCTTTAAATTTATTTTGATGGACTTATCCAAAATCTTGATCAAACCTATTCAAATCTTTAGGATTTTCTCAAAAATTATTTGTATTCTCGTATATAAATGAAGTATAAATATAAATAAATCCAACCCAATTCAAAAAAAAAAAAATTAAATTTCAATTTAAAATTTTTCTTAAATCCTTTAAATTTCCTTTAATGGATTTAATCCAAATCATGATTAAATCACTTCAAATCCTTGAAATTTTCTCATGATCAATTTTTATTCTCATTTATATTGACATATATAAATGAAATATAAATTCAAACAATCAAAACCTATTCCAAAAATCAAACTCAAATCCATTCAAAATCCAATCTAAGCCTTTCAAGTCAAAATCTTGAACTTAGCAAAATCAAATTCAAATCAAGCTAAACTCTTGATTTTCTCTCATGGTTCAATCAACCCTACAATCATGAGCTCATATATAAATCTAAACTTCAATCATTCAATCAAAACCCAAATCAGAAATCAAACCCAAAACCCTTTCATTTTCTTCCTTTGAATATGAAATTTTCAAATGGGTCAAAACCCATTTGACTTCAAATCACATGTAAATGGATTTATATTTCAATCATGAGTCCATATACAAGATCAACCAACTTCAAATCAAGCTTTGACCAAGCCATTTGACCCACTTACGCTCACTTGATCCAAAGTGAATTAAAGTACCCTTATGAGCCAAATTTTGATCCTAACCAAATTAGATTGAACCAAACTCATATTTGACTATCATCATGATCAACAATCACCATGGGATGATCAATCAATCAAATTAGGATCAAGTCAAACCTAAGGGTTGATCGAGTCAACACTTAACCTAAAATGAAATCTTACATAGCCAAATTCCACCATAAGTTAAATTGATTGAAACCATTGATCTAAGTTCACTCATGACTTATGTTTGAACTTGACCAAGCCAACATTTGAGCTGACTAACCTAATTACTTGACCCAAGTTGACCCATTTTGACCTAAAGGGTCAAAATGTATTAAAACTTGATCTAAGCCAAATTGATTGGAACCAATGGGTCAAGTCCATTCCAAATCACTTGTGGAACTTGACCAAAATCTCAATTGGCCAACTAGACCCAACCTAGCCCAGTTGACCTTAGACCCAACATGACCTAAAGAGGTCATGTTGAGCCAAAATTGAACTTAACTAAAATTGATTGGAAACAAAGATACCAATCCACTCCATATGACTAACCAAACCCAAACCCCAACTACCTCAAATAGGTCAAATGGGTCAAATAGGTCAACTTGACCCATTTGACCTAAATGAAGTCATATGAGCCAAAACTAAATCTATACCAAATTGAAGCAAACCAAAGCCACCAAAACATTTCAAATGGACATATGAACTTGATCCAACACATGGTTTAGCCTAATTTGGCCTATTGGTCAACTTGACCTATCAACATGAGCTAAACCCTATCAAATGGATTCCAAATCTAATGAAACTTGAACAAACCTAGTTTCTCTACATACCCAACATGCCCAAACTGGAAAAAATAGAAAAATGACCATCCTACCCCTAGGCCATAGAACAAATTTTGGCTTGATTCATGGGTAATTTGGTCATACCCTCTTCACAATTACTTGAGGCTTTCCTGAAAGCTCAAGGGGACCTAAGGGAGAGTGGTGCACCCAACCCAATGGGTTTGGGTCAGTCCATTTGGTCCCTAGACTAAACCCGATCCCTTAGCTTAAAATTAAAATTTCAAGCTCCCTCTTAAGCTCAAATTAAGGCACATGGGATGTTGGCAATCCACTCCTTAGATCAAACTGACCATGTGCACACTCAAAATAGATCAAACAGTCCTCCCAATATGATCAATTGGATCAAAATGGTAAGAGCATTGCCGGTCATTCGATCCTTCAAGGGAGATATATACTCCCCCTAATTCAATTCATTTTTCACTGGCCCTCTATCGATTGAAGCTAAGGAACTCAGAGCAATCATCAGAGAGCACTCCCAAGCTTCTTAGAGAGGATTAGAATTCCCCATTTCTTAACTTTGCATAGTGCAAAAAAAGGGGAGCTCAATCCATTAACCAACTTCTTCCACACTTCATTTGAATCCAATTGCTCTTGCACACTTCATCTAGGAGCTAAGTCGAGTGCACCTAAGCTTCTATTGGAGTTCCCATAATAAGGAAGGATCCAATTGAATCAAAGCCAAAGCTCAAGAAAGGAGGAGTTGGTCTATACATTGATCTACTCAATCTCAAGGGCTTATACTCTTAGCAAGGCTTCATCTCAACCAGACGAAGCTTCTTCAAGGGAATCGAGCACCGGTGATCACCTTCGACGAGGTATGGGATTTTCTGATCACTAAACTTAATGTGGTGTGGAGCTTTGTGAAAGAAATTTTCACTCCATCGATTTTTGATCGTTGGATTTGCTGCTCTCTATCTTTAGATGGTGTGGGTTGAATTTGGTTTGATTCCATACTAGATCGCTTGGATCTTTCCCTTGATCATGGTCAATCTTTATTGATCAATGGAAAGAACTTGGATGATCTTAGCCATCCATCCGTGCATTTTAGATGAACGGTTGAGATTATTTAGCATGTTTAGAAATCCATTTACCCTTTGTAAAATGTGGGGGGAACCTTAGCCGTCCGATATTTGATCGGACGACAGAGGATTAGAGCTCGTGCACCACCGCCATCCATTGGTGACAAGTTAAAATAACCCATCATGGACGATGTGGGCCGCGACCATCACCGCGGCGTAAGCCGTGAGGGATTAGTTAGGGATTAATAAAATGCATTAAGTAATTCCTAATTCACTTAGGGAAATTCAAAAAATTCGTAACTCTTGATAAAAAATTTAGAAAAATATGAAATAAAATCTTATGGATAGATAATTAAACTTAGAACATTTTCAAATTAATTTTGATGAGTTTTATGTTATGATTTTCTCTGAATTTGGGTTTTATTGAAAAGTGTATTTTGCTAATTACTCTTTGATTAAGCCTCTAATTAATCCCAAATTTCTTGGGTAAGTTTTAGGGTATGGCCTCTGCCACCCCTAATTTTCTTGAGATTTATTGAAGGTTTGAATATAATAATTGTATATGGTTTCCATAATTACCCTTTTATATAATTAAGCATAATTAGGGTATGATTAGTGGTTTTACCCTATGATTAGGATTGATTAAGGTCAGATCCAGTGAGTAGCAGGTTTATGAAATATTTTTGGGGAATTTTTCCTAAGCTATTCTCTAAACTCCATTTTCTCTCCTTAATCTCCTCTTAATCAAGAGCTAATTCATTAATTATCCCCTTAATCAATTTCTAAAAATTCTAAAAGTTTTAAAACTTAATTAATCTACTTTGGGTATATGCTTAGGTGTTTAATAACTTAAGTTCAATTAAGGAAAACAAAACCCAATTCACATGTGTGAAAGGGTGTTTTGAAATTACTTAAGCTAAACCCCTTAGCTTAATTAACTTTTAAATATGAGCCAAATTGCATTAGACTTTTTCATTATTAGGTGCATTGCAAATTTAATTTCCTTGTGGGTTTTATGTCATTTCATTGACTCATAATTATTTAGTTAATTCTTCTAAGGTGGTGTAGGTAAGGGTTAATTAAGTTACTTAATTCATACCTTAACCTAATCAATGCATAAAAATGGATCTAATTACCTAAAAATTAATCAAAAATATCACACATGTGGGAATTGGTTAGGAACAACAAACTCATCTCACCTTTTCAAAATTAAATCAAACTTCAAACTATATAAAATTTACTTTGAATTCACTTTGATTTATTCTAAACTTTTTTATTCTATAGGAATGTCTTTATGATTTAAGTGAAGTGAGTTTTCTTTTACATGATTTCAATAATTTGAATCTTCACCCAACATGTTAAGTTGCATGCCATGTGATTTCATACATTCATATTTTTGAATTTCAAATTTTAAAATGAAATTATTTACTTTATGTCAAACTTGCATGTGTTGGCTAAAGTAGAAATATGAGTGACTATTATCACTACTAAATCCAAATTATTTTGAAAACATATAAATCAAATGCCAAATCTGAAAGTATGCTACTTATATTTTAATTATGAGTTTGCATGTGATAGACTATAAAAGTATGTTTAGTATAGGTTTCCTTTCTTTCTTATGTTAGCATAGTTTTGAACAGGAGTTGGTAAGATGTATAGTTCATTTGAAAAGAACCCAAAACTTACTTAATTTCATATCCTATTCATCCCTATGCTATCACCTAAGAAGGGTTACCTATGCTTGCATACATAAATTGTATAAAATAAAAATGAATCCATTGAATAATTTTTGCATTCTCCTTTTCTATTTCATTTCTTTATACATATATTTGTATTTAAGGAAAGTGTATATTAGTTTGGACAACCCCAAGGTTGTGAGGCTTTAAACAGCCTTAAGTAGGTCTTGTACCTTACACCTCTGGTTAACAATAGCGCTGTACTCACTTATGCCTATCTTACTTTCATGTATGTATGTGAAAATTTAGAAAGGAAATCCTTTCTACTTAAGAAAAATCATGCATATTCAACTTCTAAATTTTATTAAATAGATTACTTAGCATGCATCATAAAGTGTGTTAAATACTCTCATTTGCATGTATAGATATGTTTAAGGTCCATCCATATGCATGTTATATATGTTGGGGAAAGAAATAAAGTAATATGTGTTAGGTGAATTTTGATTCATTTTATTTAATCTTAAAATGCCTTTCTTTTTGAATAGGGTTGTTTAGAGTTTATCTAAACTTAGGATTAATTAAAAGATGTAATAAAAACATTCACCTAAATAAAACTAAAAATGTGAATCTACCTTAGAAATTGTTTAGGTTAGGGAAGGAAAGAGAGGTTCCCTTCTCTTTCCCTCTCTTCAAAACTTAATAATTAATTGTAAGTTTCACTTAAACCAAATCAAAACATGAAATAAAATCAACCCAAAATGATTAAACAACTTAAATTAAACCCTCCACTAAGTTGAACATGTTCTTCACACTTAGAAAATTTGAACCTAAAGCCCTAGCTAAGCATACCACACAAACCTTCAAAGCACACACATTAGCCTAAGTCACCACTTCTAATTTTAGGTTAGGTCGGTGCATAGTTTGATGTTCATTTTGTTTTGTGATATATGTTTTAGACTGGATGTTAGGGTGTATGCTCATAGAATGAATAGTATGATGTTATTAGTCTAACTATTCTTTTCTATAGGGGATTGTGCTTAAGGGGCGCTATCATAAATAAAAATATAAATGCTTTCGCTTGCAGGTACTTTATACCTCTAAGCATAATCCATAGACTATGTGGACTTAGTTACCCATGTGTGGGGTGATAAGCCCAATATACATGCTTGAGATTTGTGTGGTGTGTTTTTACTATCCTTTGTTTTACAGGTGTTAGTTAGATTGCCACTTTTTCTTTTCATGTAAAAATTTATATAATAAGAATTTTGGAATGATTGTTATGGGGATTAGGATAAACATTGGTCATAATATCCTATCTTATGCACCATGTGAAGCCTTGGAGCATCTACCATCCAACCATCCAAAAGAAAGAACCAAAGAAAGAAAAGAAGAAGAAGAAAGAAGAAATCAGAAGAAGGCAGAAAGAAGAATAAAGCTTGAAGACCCCCATAATAATGAATTCCTTTGTTTAAATTATAATTTAATTCATTTATAATATAGGTTGTATATATGTAGAGCTTGGCTACCCATATTTGATATTTTTGAGTTTGTACGGTGGTGCCCGACCACAACGGCCATTTATTCTTTTTGCGATTGGATTTATAAATTGATTGATGATTTGTTTAGCTTTTGCATTAAGTGGCATGATTTACTAGTTTCTTCCTTTCTTTATGTATGGCCTGGATGTGGATTAGGCTCTTTAGGGAAAAATACATCTTTTACCCAACTTAATAATTAAAATTAAAATTAAATAACTCATAACCTCACCTAAAGCTTAGGTTTAAAATCAAGATAACACCCTTAGCTGGATGAGCATTTCTTCAAAATATCATGCACAAATGCATCTTATTTCACTCTTGATTGGAGAGCTTTCACCTTTTCCAGAGAAACTCGGTTTGACCTTTGAGAGCCATGGTGGAAACTCACCTCCTCCCTTCTCACTGATGTTAGCCAATAATCTTCTCTCTCATGCATTAGTCATAAAAATCCTATTAGCCCGAGTCAAAATAAGTGTCTAAAAATGAAAATAAAATGAAATTTGAATTTCATTAGATTTAGGTCATTTGAAGCGTGTCCCTTTACATGATCTAGTCTCTTTAAGGAGTGAGTTTAAGGAGTTAGCCTCTTTCTAAATAAATAACAACCTAGCTATCTTGCATAAGCATAAGACTTTCTTACATGTATTTAAAATCATAGGAAGAGTTAGTAGATGGCCACCCTCAGGCGGTTGTAAGTCCAAGCTATCAGGTGGTTTATCTTTTATTATGAAGGCAAACCAATTACCCTTTCTTCCCCTTAGATTTAGGTTGTGCTTTTGGCCCTCGCCAAAGCCCCCTAGATTTAGGTTCATAGGTTGCTTCTCCCCTTTGCGGGCCATAAGAATAATTCCTCACCTCGTAGGTATTTTCTTAATCTTATGGTAAGAAATCTTAAGCCTTAAAATTCTAATGAAAAATACAACTCAAATAAACTAAATCAATTTCTAAAATGTAAAGCCCAACTATAGGATAGTCTGAGATACTAGGTTTCCTAGCATCGTGAGCATCTCCTACTTATCTTCCATTTTGGCTTCAATAATAACTCCCTCTTTTGATCAATCCTATTTGATCTTCAAACATAAACCAATCGATTGATAGTCCTTTCCTATTGAAATCTTCAAAGACAATGATCATTTACCTTAATTGAGAGTTTTCCTAAGGGATCCCGTCCATTAAGGTATAATTAACTATGGGGGCTTGCCCCTGTAGGGAACTTAATGAACCTAATTTAAAATAAACCTTGCTTTACTTTCCATGTAAAGTAGGGGAAGAATCTCTGATACATATGCAGACCCATCATCCTTAGGAGTCCTTATTGAGGTGATTGGTTCCATCAAATGGTAGTGATTTCTATCTCTCGAGATAGTACACTATTTTCTTGATGACATAACTGATTACCTGAATAAGTACATCTGCGGATCTACGTGAGTCTTATCAAGATAAATTTCTATAAGGGTTGCGTCCTTTTTTATTTCTCACCAATAGATTTGAAAAGCGACTCGGATCCCTTATTAGGAATTTTTTCTCCACAGTATGGTCTAGACGGGGGAAGTCAGCCTGATCTAAAGCTAGATCCATATTGTGGGGGAAAGTGAAGACAAATTTCTGGGAGCCGATCATTTCCAAAATTGTAGTAGACTGAAATTGAACTATACTGCACTGACTGTAAAGAATCTGCAATCGGAAATGAACTTATATTAGATTTTTGTCTCCATAGATTTTTTTTTAGTTTTGAATTTTTGAAAATTTGAACCTACATCCAATAACTTGGAAGTGTTAAGGGGGGCTCAAATAAATTTAAGAAGATTGATTGAAAGAGGAATTTGAATATGAATCCAACTTCAACAAATTTAAGTATGTTGAAATATGGATTCAAAATTTTTTATAAGGATGCTTCCATAGGTTCATTGTTGTTTTGAATTTGAATTTTTGATTTGAGGACCCTTTCCTTTAACAAATTTGGGTATGTTAAAGTAAGGGTCAATTGATTTCATTTTTGTTTGATTATTTTGGAATTTTTACTTAGCTAATTTAGGTATGCTACGTTAAGTGTTTGAGAATGATTGTTTCTTTTTGTGAATTTTGTTTTTAATTTTGTAAAATTTAGAATTCTTACTTAGAAAATATAAGTATGCTTAGTGAAGAATCTAAGCATATCTTGTTTAATTTTTGAAAATAGGATTCTTAGCAAATTTAGGTATGCTAAGAAAATCCTAAGTATTTCATTTGTTTGAAATATTTTGATTTTTGAAAAGGGTAGGATCCTTAGCAAATTTAGTATGGTAAGAGAATCCTAAGTGTTTTGTTTTGTTTTTGAGGTGATTGAAAGTGGAGATTCAATTTTAGCAAATTTGGTATGCTAAAGATGAAGTCCCACTTGGTTTTGTGTAATGAAAATTTCACTTAGCAAATTTGAGTATACTAAGTGAAATTCCAAATGGTATGTTCAAAATTTTTGATTTGTTTTGGTTTTGAAAAATGGAAACTTCTCTTTAGCAAACTTGGTATGCTAAGGGAAGAAGTTCTAAAAATGTTTTAAGATTTTTATTTTGACTTTGGAAACTTCACTTAGCAAATTTGAATATGGTAGGTGAAGTTCCAAAAACATGTTTTGAAAAATGTATGCTTTTGGATTTGAAAACTTCACTTAGCAAATTTGAGTATGCTAAATGAAGTTCCAAATGTTGTTTAAAAATTTTGATTCTTGATTTGGAAACTTCACTTAACAAATTTGGGTATGTTAAATGAAGTTCCAAATGTGTTTGAAAATTTTGAATTTTTGAATTTGGATACTTCACTTAACAAATTTGGGTATGTTAAGTGAAGTTCCAATGTGTTTTTTTAGAAAATTCTTGGATTTTGTGATTTGGAGATTTCACTTAACAAATTTGGGTATGTTAAATGAAATTCCAAAATGTGTTTTAGAAAATTTTGAATTTTGAGTTTGGAGATTTCACTTGACAAATTTGGGTATGTTAAATGAAGTTCCAAAATGTGTTTAGAAAATTTTGAAATATGATTGTTGATTTTTGATTTTTGGTTTGGAGACTTCACTTAACAAACTTGGGTATGTTAAATGAAGTTTTAAATGTGTTTAAAAATTTTAGAATGTGATTGTTAATTTTTTTGATTTTGGATTTAAAAACTTTACTCAGCAAATTAAATATGCTAAATGAAATCCCAAAATGTGTTTTTCTGAAAAATTTTGAAAAATGATTGTTGATTTTGAATTTTTGAAAAGGAGAATCTCATTTAACAAATTTAGGTATGTAGAATGGAGATCAATTTTATTTTTGAAAATTTTATTTTGTTTGTGATTGTTGCTTTTTAAAAGAGAGAAATTCTAACTTAAAACATATGTGAGATATGTTCAAATGAGATTTCCCAAATGATATTTCATTTTTAGCCAGGAATGAAATCTTCATTTAATAATATTTGGGTATATTAAATGAAGGTGTTCATGTGTGCTTTTTGAAAATTTTAATTTTGTTTATAAATGAACTTTCTATTCAATAAGTGTGAATGTATTGAAATAGAAAGATTCATGTGTGCTTTTGAAAACTTAATGATTTTGATTGTGATTTTTGGAAAAGATGATTGTTCATTTTATTTTGAAAAAGGCATCCTCATCAAAATGAATTGAAAGAAGATATTCATTTGTGCTTTTGGAAAATATTGTTAGTTTTATTTTTGAAAATCCCCACTTGTAACAATTATGGGAATTGTTAAATGAAGGTGACAAAATTTTGTGGTAAATATTTTATTAAGTCCATTTTTGAAAAGGTGCTTTTGAAAAAGCAAAGTTCTTTATGGAAGATTTATTATTTTAGGATGAACCTTTCCTTATCATGAAAATGATAAGGAGGAAGTATTTAAGATGTTTCTTTTTATCTAGATCTTTTTATTTTACCCATTGGAGAACCCAACAGGGTTTTTAAGACCAATAAGGAATGCGGTCCTAAAGCTTAAAGATGTTGGCTAACTCAACTCAATAATGAAATGAGCTAAGTGCCAACGGAAAGAAGGATAGTCTAGGATTCATACCAAAGTACAAACCCACTATCGATACTCAAAGATAATGCTCATTTACCAAAGATGGTGAGAGGAACCATCCCCAATGGAGTCGCTAGAAAAATCTGTGGAGAAAAATTCCTATTAGGGATCGAAGTCGCCTTTCAAATTTACTGGTGAGAAATGAAAGAGGACAAGACCCTTATAGAAATTTGACTTTTTAGGATTCCACGTAGATCCCTAGATGTACTTATTTAGGTGATTGGGTACATCATCAAGGAATAGTGTGCTATCTCTAGAGACAGAAGTCACTACCCTTTAACGGACTTAATCATCTCAATAAGGACACCTAAGGACGATGGGTCTACATATGTACTAGAGATTCTTTCCTTAATTTACATGAAAAAGTAAAGCAGTATTTATTTTAAATCGGGTTCATTAAGTTCCCTATAGAGGCAAGCCCTCATAGTTAATTACATTCTAAGGGAGGGGATCCCTTAGGAAAACTCTCGATTAATATAAATGATCATTGTCTTTGAAGATTTCAATAGGAAGGACCATCAATCGATTGGTTTATTTTTGAAAGATCAAATGGGATTGATCAAAAGAGGGATTTATTATCGAAGCCAAAATGAGAGATAAGTAGGAGATGCCCATGATGCTAAAAAATATAGCAAGTATGTCAAACTATCCTATAATTGGGCTTTACACTTTAGAATTTAATTTAGTTTATTTGAGTTGCTTTTTTTATTAGAAATTTAGGACTTAAGATTCCTTAACACAAGATTTAGGAAATGCCTAAGAGGTGAGGAATTATGCTTATGGCCCACAAAGGGGAGAAGCAACCTCAGAACCTAAATCTAGGGAGCTTCGGTGGGGCCTGGAAGCATAATCTAAATCTAAGGCAAAAATAGGTATTTCGTTGCCTCCACAAGATAGGACAAACCATCCGATAGCTTGGACTTACAACTGCTAGGGGGTGGCCGCCAACTAACTCCTCGTTTGATTTAAAATACATGTAGGCAAGTCTTTATGCTTATGTAAGTTAGCTAGGCTGTTATTCATTTAGAAAGAGACTTAGTCTTTAAACTCACTCCCTAAAGAGACTAGATCATGTAAAGGGACATGCTTCAAATGACCTAAATCTAATGTAATTTTAAATTTCATTTTTTATTTTTATTTTGGATAATTATTCTGACTCAGGCTAATACGATTCATATGACTAATGCATGAGAAAGAAGGTTATTGACCAAAATTAACGAGAAGGGCGGAGGTGAGTTTCCACCATGGCTCTCAAAGGTCAAGCCAAGTTTCTCTGGCAAAGGTGGAAGCCCTCCAACCAAGAGTGAAATAAGATGCATTTATGCATAATATTACAAAAGAAATGCTCATCCATCTAAGGGGTTGCTAATTTTTTTATCTTGATTTTAAACCTAAGATTTAGGTGAGGTTATGAGTTATTTAATTTTACTTTGAGTTATTAAGTTGGGTAAAAAATTTATTTTTTTCCTAAAAAGCCTAATCCACATCCAGGCCATACATAACGTAAGGAAGAAACTAGGAAAATCATGCCACTTAATGCAAAAGCTAAATAAATCATTAATTAATTTATAAAGCTAATCACAAAAAGAATAAAAGGCCATTGTGGTTGGGCACCACTGCACAAACCCAAAAATATCAAATTGGGTAGCCGAGCTCTACCCTTATACAACCTAGATTACAAATGAATTAAATTACAATTAAGCAAGGAATTCATTATTATGGGGGTCTTCAAGCTTTATTTCTTCTTTCTTCTTTTCTTCTTTCTTCTTTGGTCCCTTCTTTTGGATAGATGGAAGGTAGATGCTCCAAGACTCACATGGTGCATAAGATAGGATCTTATGACCAATGTTCATCATAATACCCATAACAATTATTCCAAAATTCTAATTTCACAAATTTACATAAAAGGAAAAAGTAGAAATCCAACACACACCTATAAAATAATGGTTAGCTAAAACAAATCACACAAATCACAAGCATGTATATTGGACATATCACCCCACACATGGGTGACTAAGTTCACCTGGCCTATGGATTATGCTTAGGGGTATAAAGCACCTGCAAATAAAAGCATTTATCTTTTTATTTATGATAGCACCCCTTAAGAACAATCCCTTGCAGAAAAGAATAGTTAGACTAAGAATGTCCTACCATTCATTCTATAAGCATACATCCTAACATCTAGTCTAAAACATATATCACAAAATAAAATAAATATCAAACCATGCACTGACCTAACCTAAGGCTATAAGTGGTGACTTAGGCTAATGTGTGTGCTTTAAAAGTTTGTGTGGTATGCTTAACTATGACTTTAGGTTCAAATTTTCTAAGTGTAAAGAGCATGTTCAACTTAGAGAAGTGTTTCATTTAACTTGTTTAGTTGTTTTGGGTTGATTTTATTTAATGTTTTGATTTGATTTGAGTGGATCCTAGATTAAATTACTAAGTTATAAAGAGAGGGAAAGAGAAGAGAACTTCTCTTTCCTTCCCTAACCTAAGTAATCTCTAAAGTAGATTCACATTTTAGTTTTGAGGTGAATGTTTTGATTAAATCTTTTAATCAATCCTAAGTTTAGATAAACTCTAAATAAACCTATTCAAAAAGAAAGATATTTTAAGATTAAATAAAATAAATCAAAATTCACATAACACACACTACTTCATTTCTTTCCCAACATATATACGTGCATATGGATGGAATCTATACATGCATATCTATTTAACACATGATGAAATATAAAGTGATGCATGATTTTCAAATTTATGATACAACACATGAAAGTAAGAAATTAGTGCGCCATTGTTAAAAGTGTAAGGTACAAGACCTACTTACTACTTAAAACCTCAAAACCTCGGGTTTTCCAGACTAATAAACCACTTTAATAATGTATACAAAAGATGTAAAAAAATGAAATAGGAAAATGCAAAAGTTGTTTAATGGATTCATTTTATTTTATGCAATTTATGTATGCAAGTATAAGTAACCCTTCTTAGGTGATAGCATAGGGATGAATAGGGTATGGAATTAAGTAAGTGTTGGGTTCTTTTCAAATGAACCCTACATCTTACCAACTCCTATTCAAAACTATGCTAACATAAGGAAGAAAGGAAACCTATGCTAAGCATACTTTTATAATCTATCACATGCAAGATTATAATTAAAACATAACTAGCATACTTTCAAATTTGGTATTTGATTTATATGTTTTGAAAATAATTTGGATTTAATAGTGATAATAGCCACATATATTTCTACTTTAGCCAACACATGCAAATTTGAGATAAAGTAAACAATTTCATTTTAAAATTTGAATTTCAAAATTATGAATGCATGACATCACATGACATACAACTTAACATATTGGGGAAACATCCAAAGCAATGAAAGAATGTAAACAAGCTCACTTCACTTAAATCCTAAAGACATTCTTATGGAATAAGAAAGTTTAAAATAAATCAAAGTGAATTCAAAGTGATTTTGTTTAGTTTAAATTTAATTTTGAAAAGGTGAGATAAGTTTGCTGTTTCTAACCCATTCCACATGTGTTTGATATTTTTGTTTAATTTTTAAATAATTAGATCCATTTTATATTGATTAGGTTAAGGTATGAATTAAGTAACTTAATTAACCCTTACCTACACCACCTTAAAAGAATTAACCAAATAATTATGAGCCAATGAGATGACATAAAACCCACGATGAATTAAAATTTATAATGCACCTAATGAGGAAAAGGCCTATTGTAATTTGGATCATAATTAAAAGTTAATTAAGCTAAGAGGTTTAGCTTAAGTAATTTCAAAACACCCTTTCACACATGTGAATTGAGTTTTGATTTTCTTAATTAAACTTGGCTACTGAAAACTTAAGCATCTACCCAAAGTAGATTAATTAAGTTCTGAAACTTTTTAGAATTTTTAGAAATTGATAGGGATAATTAATGAATTAACTCTTAATTAAGAGAAGATTAAGGAGAGAAGAGGGGGTTTAGGGAATAAATTAGGAGAAATGTCCCAAAAATATTCAATAAACCTCCTACTTACTAGATCTAACCTTAATCAACCCTAATCATAGGTTAAAATTACTAATCATACCCTAGTTATGCTTAATTATATATGAAGGGTAATTAAGAAAACCATATGCAATTAGTCTAATCAAGCCTTCAATAAATCTCAAGAAAATTAGGGGAGGTAGAAGTCATCCCCTAAAACGTACCCAAGAAATTTGGGATTAATCAGAGGCTTAATTAAAAAATAATTATCAAATAAACTTTCCAATAAAACCTAAATTCAGAGAAAAGCATAATCCAAAACTCATCAAAATTAATTTTAAAATGTTGTAGGTTTAATTATCTTTCCATAGAATTTTATTTTACATTTTTCTAATTTTTCTAGAGGGAGTTATGAATTCTAGAAGATCCGTGAATTAATTAGAAATTAATTAAGCAATTTAACTAATCCTAATTAATCCCTGGCTCACGGTGCGATGCGTGGCGGCGGTGGTCAGTACGCTTTACACACGTCATACCATGAGGGATTACTTAAACATCACATCCCAAATGGTGGCTGGTGGCACACGCGGTTTAATCCTTTGCTGTCCAATCAAAGATTAGATGACTAGGGATCTCCCCAGATTTTAAAATGGTAAAGGAATTTCTAAACTTGCAGGATTATTTCAAACGTCCATCTAAAATGTGCGGATGGATGGCTGAGATCTCCCAAGTTCTTCCCCTTGATCAACAGAGACCATCCATGATCAAGGGAAAGATCCAAGCTTGATATAGCATGGAATCAAATAAAACTCAACCCACACCATCTAAAGCAAGAGAGCGGCCAATCCAACGATCAAAAATTGATAGGGTGAAATTTTTTTTCATAAATCTCCACACCATATTGAGTTTAATGGTCGAAAAATCCCATACCTCGCCAATGGTGATCACCAGAGCTTAATTCCCTTGGAGAAGCTTCATTTGGTTGAGACGAAGCCTTGTTGAAGTTTTGAGCACTTGAGGTTGAGTGGATCTTCCTATGGGTCACCTCCTCCCTAGCTTGAGCTTGGCTTTGATCTAATTCAATCCTCCCTTGCCTTTAGAACTTGGGAATGAACTTAGGTTAGCTCAACGTGGTCACCTAAGTGTGCTTGCAAAAGGAATTGTAATAGATTATAGTGTGGAAGAAGTTGGCTAATGGATTGAGCTCCCATGTTTTCACTGTTTGAAAATTGAGAAATGGAGAAATGGCAAGAGCTCTAAGATGCTTGCTATCACTCTCTGATGGCTCCTAAGTCTTGCTAGCACTCAATCA
Source organism: Cymbidium sinense (assembly GCA_021442155.1). Lineage (NCBI taxonomy): Eukaryota > Viridiplantae > Streptophyta > Magnoliopsida > Asparagales > Orchidaceae > Cymbidium > Cymbidium sinense. The sequence goes on along the minus strand of CM038221.1, from coordinate 70,536,758 downwards.
AATTCAAGAATGATGCATTTGAGTTTGTTTAGGGGGAGTATATCTCCCACTTGAAGATCGAGACGAAGCTTGTGTGATCATTGATCATAAGAGGCTGTTTGATCAGTTAGGAGTGTGCACATGGTCGGTTTGAGCCAAGGAGTGGATTTCCAACCTCCCATGTGCTTGAATTTGAGCTTGAAAGGGAGTTTGAATTTTCAATTTTGAACCATAGGGTCGTGTTTGGTCTAAGGACCAATTGGGCAGACCCAAACCTATTGGGTTAGGTGCACTACTCTCCCTAGGTCCCCTTGAGCTTTTAGGAAAGCCTCAAGTGAATGTGAAGAGGGTATGACCAAATTACCAATGGGTTAAGCCAAAATTTGTTCTATGGCCTAGGGGTAGGATGGTCATTTTGTTATTTTTCCACTTTGGACATGTTGGGTATGTGGAGAAAACTAGGTTTGGCCAAGTTCATGAGATTTGAAATTCATTTGATAGGGTTTGGCTCATGTTGACCCATTTAGGTTAAAATGGGTCAACTTGGGTCAAGTTGACCAATAAGTCAAATTGGGTCAATCCAAGAGTTGGGTCAAGTTCATATGACCATTTGAAATGTTTTGGTGGCTTTGGTTTGATTCAATTTGGTATAGTTTTGGATTTGGCTCATATGACTTCATTTAGGTCAAATGGGTCAAGTTAACTTGTTTGACCCATTTGACCTATTTGACCTATTTGAGGTAGGTCAAGGGGAGGTTTAGGTTAGGTTAGTCATATGGAGTGGATTGATATCTTTGTTTTCAATCAATTTGGTTTAAGTTCAAGTTTTGACACATTTTGACCCTTTTAGGTCAAAATGGGTCAACTTGGGTCAAGTTGACCAATTGGACTAGGTTAGGCTCAAATGTTGGCTTGGTTAAGTTCAAACATAAGTCATGAGTGAACTTAGATCAATGGTTTCAATCAATTTGGCCTATGGTGGAATTTGGCTATGTAAGGTTTCATTTTGGGTGAAGTGTTGACTTGGTCAACCCTTAGGTTTGACTTGGTTTGACCCAATTTGATTGATTGAGCATTCCATGATGATTGTTGATCATGATGAGAGGATATATGAGTTTGATTCAATCCAATTTGGTTAGGATCAAAATTTGGCTCATAAGGGTACTTTAGGTCACTTTGGCTCAAGTGAGCCTAAGTGGATCAAATGGCTTGGTCAAATATTGATTTGAGCTTGATTGATCTTCTATATGGACTTATGATTGAAGTATAAATCCACTTACAAGTGGTTTGAAGTTAAATGGGTTTAGATCCATTTGACAATTTCATATTCAAAGAAAGAATATGAAGGGGTCTTGGGTTTGATTTTTGAACTAGGTTTTGATTGTTTGATTGAAGTTCGGATTTATGTATGAGCTCATGATTGTAGGGTTGATTGAACCATGAGAGAAAATCAAGGATTTGGCTTGATTTGGAATTGATTTGGCTAAGTTCAAGATTTTGACTTGAAAGGCTTATATTGGATCTTTGAGTTGATTTGAGTTTGATTTTTGGAATTGGTTTTAATTGTTTAAATTTATATTTCATTTATATATGTGAATATAAATGAGAATATAAATGGATCATGTGAAAATTTCAAGGATTTGAAATTGTTTTATCATGATTTGGGCTAAGTCCGTTAAGAAGGATTTAAGGGACTTAGGAAATTTTTGGAGTTTAGTGTTTGAATTTTTGAATTTGGTTTATATTTATATTTCATTTATATAAATGAATATAAATGAGAATACAAATGAGTTATGAGAAAATCCCATTACTTTGATCTGGTTTGATCAAGTTTTAGGCTAAGTCCATTAATAAAAAATTAATAACTTAAGGAGATTTTAAATTGGGAATTTAATTCTTGGATTTAATTTGATTAATTTATATTTATATTTCATTTATATGTGAAAATAAATGAGAATATAAATGAGTTTTGAGAAAATCCCATTAGTTTGAAATGGTTTTGAGTTGATTTTGGCTAAGTCCATTAATAGAAAATTAAGGGACTTAGGAAATTTTAAATTGAGAATTTAATTTGAGGGCTTGATTTGATTAATGTAAATTTATATTTCATTTATATATGTGAATATAAATGAGAATAGAAATGAGTTTTAAGAAAATGCCAAGGATTTGAATTGATTTAGATCATGATGAGGCTAAGTCTTTAAGGGAGAACTTAAAGAGCTTAAAAAAATTTCATAAATTGATTTGGAGTTTTAAGTTTGATTTGATGGGTTCGTATATATGTGAATATAAATGAGTTATGAGAAAATCTTAAAGATTTGAATTAGTTTAGATCATGATTTTGGTTAAGTCCTTAAGGGAAAATTAAGGACTTAAGCAAAATTTGGACTTAGGAATTTTGATGAATTTTGATCATGGGTTTTAATCATAGATTTCAATCATGGATTTCAATCAAATGGAGTTGATTTGAATTTGGACAAAAATCAATTAAGATTGATTTAGGGTTTGACTTGAAAGAAGGAAAGCGAGGAATGGTTTAAGCTAAGGGTAGAAAATTTTTCTAACACCCCTAAGGCATGACCTAATCTTATGGCTAACTCTTCTAAGTCTCTAGGGCTAGGTTGAGTGTCCACCTAATCACTAGATGTGTCTTAAGACTAAAGAACCCTTAAAGTCTAAGAGGAGTCCTATGTCTAGGATGGAGGGGTTGAGAGCTCATTCTATAAATGAGGTCAACACTAGCATCGATTAGTTTCTTGATTTCAGAAATGACCAGCTATTCAATATCTAATAGTATGGATTTTGACGGCTTGCTCTTGATAGAGCACTTCAGAGTTTGAGAACTAAGCATGCGTCTAGGAGCCTGCTTGATAGTGTTAGCATTAGGTTCTACTGCTAGTTTATGGACTACTATGTCAGGGGATAGACCGGGCATCTCTTCATAACTCCATGCAAAGCAGTCCTTAAACTTAGCTAATAGCCTAACTATGTCTTTGGTTTCTTCTACATTTAACAAGAAAATGATGTATGTCGGACATGGATTATCTTCGATTCCCAAGTTGATTTCTTTGACCTCGTCAATAGTTTATTTGATCTTTTCTTTGAACTCTGACAGTGCATCTCTAACATCAGGCTCACTTGGGTCATCTGAAGTTTCTAAACATACCTCCTCATAAGAGTTAGCATGATTTAAGAAGAACCTATCAGACTACAAATGATTTATGATGACTAGGCAATGGTTGTCATCATCGACTGGACCCACTATGCTGAATCTTAATCCTGGTCTTAATTGAGGATGTCTGGTTTGGTTGTCCCATAGCCTTTTGAAGTAGTCTGACCTGTGTTTAGACCAAGTATGTGGGATTAATCCCTTCTTTGCTAAGTTAAGAACACAAGGTGAGTACCAATTGAAAGGTAATTCTATTAAATCTTTATATGAGTCATCTTGAAGTTCTACATCGGCTTCTCGACTTAAGGATGATGCTCCCAACAAAAATCTATTTGGCTTGACATCTGTGGATGACTTGGGGGCCTCCTTAACTACTAAACCTTCAACTTTCTAGGAAGATCGTGAAGTTAGAGCTAAAGTTCCCAACTGCTTCCTGAATGTTCTACATAATAGTGATTCAAATACATTCATGCTGCTTGGAGGCCTAGTCTTTATCACTGTCTGGCTCGAATGTCACCTTCAAAGGGACCCATAGAGAGGGGTTGGTTGGCATGCTAACAATGTGAGACTCCTCTTCTGAACTGGACTCTAAGTCTATGTGGATAGCAGGGGTACTCTTGTGAGCTAGAACATAGCTCCTACTAGTTATCCACCAGCAAGGAGGTCTTCCACCTCTAGAACTACCATTGAATTTACCTCTTTCTCTACCTGGTGGGGGTTGAGTCATCTTATCCATGTGTTTATATGGAGGAACAAACTATGGGAAGAATGTAACATCTTGCTCTACCTTTTCCTTGATGTTTGATTCTTGTTCACTTGTATCTTCATTTTCTCTTCCTTTTTTTCTTTTCTTTTTCTTTTTCTCTTTCTTCTTTTTCTTTTATTTCTTTTTCTTTTATTTTTGAATATTCACCAAGCTCGTGAGAATATACTTTTTGATTTGGAGGAAGATAGTAAGCTACATCTTTATAAATCTCAACCTCTCTAACTGAGAATGGCTTTAAGTCTCCTTTAACACAATACTCGATCCCACCTCTCCTGAATTTGATGCACTGGTGCAAAGAAGATGGAACCGTATTGTTTACAGGTATCCAAGGACTACTGCGCAAAGCAGAGAAAGATGTATTTGAATCTATTATGTAGAACTTAGCTTCTGTCTTCCAATCATCTATCTCTAGTGGTAACACTATGAAGCCTAAAGCCCTCTCACCTTATTCATTGAATCCTCTTAACATCATCCGATCTCCTCGGAGTTTGGAGATATCCATCCTTAAGTATGCAAGGGTTTTTAGACTCATAATATTCACTGATGCACCTTGATCAATTAATACCATAGAGAGACTGAATCTACCCATGTCCACTGTGATATAGAGGAGACGATTGTGCTCGGTTGTCCCCAAAAGAAGGTATTCATCTGTGAATGTAACTCCACAGGCTTCTCTTGAATAACATGCCTCCTCTCCAATAGCGGTAGCTATATACGGATCAAGAAGCTGATCAATGACTACCTCATCTCTTCAGATAAGACAAGGGAATCATATATGCTTAATTTAGCTAGAAACTTTCTTAGGTGAGCGAGAACATTGTAGTCAACTCTGGGCTGATCCTCCACAAGCATATCCATGGGTGGAGCATCCTATGGAGGGGCTTTTTGATCACTAGAACTAATGACTTATTTATCCTTATCCTGAGGTGCTACCTTATAAGGTAGAAATTTTCCACTGTGGAGGTTGACTTCAATAACTTCATGAGATGATTTAATGAAAAGTTCTACTTGCTCATCAGGTTTACCTACAGCTTCTCCTATAGGATCATCGGAGTCTGATGACTCCAAATCAATCTCAATGGGCAACCCGAATAATTTAAGAATGAAAAATCTATTTTTAAATCAGAAAAGGAATGATCAAAACTAGATTTATCTTTATTATTTTGTAGACTTTGAGAGTTTTTGAGAGGAGTAAAATCTAGAACATCAGAAGTAGACAAATTGTATGTGAAAGCTTTCTTCATTGATTTTTTCTTAGATGGAGGTACATGATAAAAATCTAATAAAGTAAGTAGGGTAAACAGTTTAGTGCCCTTATCCGCTGAAACAATGCTCTTGCTGGTAGAAAAGGAGCTAGTGGAGGAAGAAGTAGTAGCTGCAACGGTGGATGGAGTGCTGGACTCGGACGGTGGTTATGCTACTATGCTATCTCTAGAAAGTAAGGTGGACTTCTACTACTGCTGGGCATCTACCTCCTTCAAGTTATCTTTAGCAACTTGCAAACCTTCCTTAGAGTCAGAGGTTTGAGCTACTTTAGGCACCTACAAGGGTAACTTTCTGATCTTAGAGATGATTTTCTTAGAGGTTCGGGATAGGGAGATATCCCAACCTTCCTCTATCTTAAGAAGATCGCTTGTATCCCCAAGGATTAACCTAACAAAACTGGAGGGTTATTCTTGTAAATATTCCTTAGGGATGGCAATGACACCTGACTTATAGCTACACTCAAGCTAGTCCTTAAAGGTAAAGTAATCTTCTAAGACATGATCTATCATACGGTAGTAAGGGTAAAAGTTTGGATCATGACTCTTGCCCACATCTTCTAGCATCCTAGACTCTAGTAACTAAAAATCAGGCTTCTTTAAGAGGTTCTTAATGATATTCTTGACTACCTTCCTCTTGAATGAATAAGGCTTATTCAATTTGTCGATAAGAGTAGGTAAATGGTAGCTACTTGGTGGTGGATAGAAGTGTTGTTGTTGATGCTGTGGGTGGGGATACTGCTGCAGATGCTATGGATGGGGATACTGCTGAGCAAGTGCAGTGGATGTCACTGTGGAAACTAAGGTGGCTGATATGACGGTCGAGGTGGTGGCAAAGGAGGTGGTATAAGAGGCTGATGTGCTCGAGGTCTGTCTGGTTGAACCATGGCTGGCTGCTTCCCCCTGTCAACTATTGTGACTACCCCCGGCTTTTTCTCAAATGCCTTATGTGATTTGGGCTTGGCTAACTGACCTTGGAAAGGTAACTGTTTGAGCTCTTCTTGTAGACTAGCCACCTTGTTGATTAATTTCTCAAATATCTTAATGATAAACCCTTCTAAGCATGAAGGCGACCGGGCCATGAATATTCTTGAGTAGAATTTTAATGGCATGCTGTTCATACAGTTGTGGTTCACTGAAATTATGCCATCTAAGAATGTAATCAATAAGGGACTCACCGAGGTGTTGTTTAGCTATAACGAGATCTCCCATAGTTACCCTTTGTTGAGCTCTAGCAAATTTCTTAATAAAGAGCTGCTCCAACTCAGCAAATGTCTTTACTAAATCATTGGGTGATTCAACGTACCAATCAAATGCGATGCCTAACATTGCAACATCCGACCCTGAAGTGCGCTATGTGTTGACGGGGGTTTCCACTGCCATCAAAAATTTTGAAAGAAGGAGGCACAAAACCCTTAGGATATTGGACACCATCAAATTTCTCTAGGTAAGGTCTACTCTTTGGAACATAAGAGCCACCTCAGGCTTGCGCCAATGCATTCTTCACTTGCTGCTCCACCAACTGCTTGATATCCTTCTCTTGCTTGGAGGTGCTATCCATAACCTTTTTATGCAAGCTACCACCATCCTGATCTACTGGAGAAGTGCTTTTGGGTTGATCTAGGACATGTGCTAACTCAGGATGATCTATCTCTATCGGTATATGCTGTGGTACTGAGGCCTAGTTTTGAAGTGCATGGAGGGCTGCTAACAAGTCTTCTATCATCTTCTCCATCCAGTTGATCTGATCATCCTTCTGTTTAAGCTGTTGAAGGAGGTGTTGGGTTGAATGGAAGGCATCATCTTCCTCAACAACAATACCTTCCTGACTATGCTAATCTCTATGAAGGGAGCTCCTAGTATTGACCATGTGAACCTCGGTCGAATCCTCAAGGAGATCATCCTCATATAGATCAAAGTTGACACTTTCCCTCCTCACAATCTGATCGATCACTCCCAAGCTCTCTCTTCTCTGAAATCTGTTCCATCCACTGGGAATGATCTAATCATCTTTGGTACAAATATACTCTTGGTGGAGGGATGTGCTCCGATGAAGATGTACCCACACTACCTATCACCGAGTCGCTGGGAGGGTCATGACTACTGGAAGAGACATGCATGTGGCTGCTCATGTGTGGAGTAGTGTCCTTAGGGAGATCCATTATAATGGGGACTGCAGAATTGTCCCCTTTCCCTTCTATAGTTGCTGTTATTACTGCCTCTGATCGTGGTGGTTGTGGTGGTGCGACTACAATACTGCGGGGTCGCCACTCCTTCTTCACCAAGAATGAAGTAGGAGGTTGAGTAGGGGAACTCACCCTCACCTCAGTCAGTGGAGTAGATGAAGTGGAATCCTTTGGCTGTAGCCGGATCACCAATGGGGCTCTCTTCTCCCGAGATGTTGTTTTCTGTGCCTTTGTAGGCACGGTGGATGGCAAGACCTGAACACTTGATGGTGGGCAAGGAGTGGATCGGTGTAGAGGAGACGACACTGGCTCTACCATCACTGAGGCTTTCCCCTATGACTGATGGTACCTATCAACACTATACTATCTGTCCTGTCAGCCTTAGTGGCCCGATGAATCAAAAAATTGACTAGAGTGGAGGCCGTAGCACGGCAAACCTCATGCTCCCTCACGATTGAACTACTAGCCTCGATGCTCCTGAATGTGCTTGGTAACACTTCAAGGGATGACAGACCTCAAGTCAAATAACGTACTGGACTCTGAACATCTGTGTACCCTACCTACCTTTCGTAATATCGTACGTAGACTGGCATAGGACTTTCTCCTATCCTAGCTGGAACCTCATGGTATGCAAGAGGTGGAGGCAATGCAACTATCCTCCGATAATCCTCCTCTCCATCTGATGCTATGAGGGAGTGAAACTAGTTACTAGTTAGCAATAGGGAAACCTCACCGGGGGGAACCTTCCTCTGCAATGTGGGATGCAACATCCATCTCTCGGGCAACATGATTGTGGTGCCGCTTGATCTCGTAGCTCCTATTGCATCGCAGTGTGCAATGCTGTGTACAACTTAATAAAGCAGTGTGAGAGCTAAATCCTACCTTGAAGGTAAGAGAGGCTATCTCTGAAGCCAGGATAGCCTTCCCTTTAGAGGGGACCATCAAGGAGGTGCTACACACAAGAGATAACGATTGAGTGGGGCTGTCGGTGAAACCTCAATTTCCTTCCTTTAGGGAAGGATACCGTCAAAAGGTAGGTCGATCCAGGATGACTTACCCACCACCTCATCCCACTAGAGTGAGGGTCACCCCTCAGTGATCTGCTCCCTCAAATCCTCGGCTAAAGTACATTAGATGGGTGGAGCCAGTTTGAGGAGGATGGCATGATCCAAGGTCAAATCCATCGCAAATGGAAAGGTGAAAACAAACTTTTGAGAGGCCATGTCTGTTGACTGCAAAATACTGCACTAAGTAATCTAAGTTGTATGTCTACATTTATTGAAATATAACTTGTATCAAATTTTTTCCTTGGTATTTGTTCCATGCAAGTAAAATAAGTTTGGAGTTCTGAACTCACACTCAACAATTCAAATATGTTAAGTGAGGTTCGTTGGAGAGATTTGGATATTGAGGAGAGTCTTTACCATTTGATTTCAATTTAGAACCCATACTTAACTGATTTAGGTAGGTTGGGTGGGGTTCTAAAATTTGAGGAGAGATTTTCTTGGAGATATTTATGTTTTGTGCATTTGTTTGAAAAAATTGATAGTTTGAAAGACCTCTATTTAGCAAATTTGGGTATGCTAAAAAGAGGTTGTGATTGTGTATTTGAAATATTTTTTCTTGTAAAGATTTGATTGTGTGATATTTTGATTTGAAAATGGGGCTTCTTATTTAATAAATTTGATATGTTAAGTAGAGGCCACATGTATTTGATTTGTGCTTGATGACGAGACTTTCACTTAACAAATTTGATATGTTAAGTGAAAGTTAAATGTGATTGTGATATAAATTTGCTTTTTTTTTGAAGATGGGAGTTCCACATAATAAATTTGGTATGTTAAATGAAAGCCCCAAATGTGTTTGAGATATGTTTATTTTTTTTCTTTGAGAATGAGACTCTCACTTAACAAATTTGGCTTATTAAGTGAAAGCTCAAGTGTGGTTTGACATGAAAAATTGGATCCTTATTTAAAAAATTTGTTATGTTAAAATAGGGATCAAATGCGTGATGAAAAGAGACCCTCACTTAACAAATTTGGTATGCTAAGTGAAAGTCAAATGTATTTATGATTTTTGAAAATGAAACTCTCACTTAACAAATTGGTATGTTAGGTGAAAGTCAAATATTTTTATGATTTTTAAAAATGAAACTCTCACTTAACAAATTTGGTATGTTAAGTGAAAGTCAAATGTGTTTATGATTTTTGAAAATGAAACTCTCACTTAAAAAATTTGGTATGTTAAGTGAAAGTCAAATGTGCTTATGATTTTTGAAAATGAAACTCTCACTTAACAAATTTGATATGTTAAGTGAAAGTCAAATGTGTTTAAGATTTTTTTTGAAAATCAAACTCTCACTTAACAAATTTGGTATGTTAAGTAAAAGTCAAATGTGTTTATGATTTTTGAAAATGAAACTCTCACTTAACAAATTTGGCATGTTAAGTGAAAGTTAAATGTGTTTATGATTTTGAAAATGAACCTCTCACTTTACAAATTTGGTATGTTAAGTGAAATTCAAATGTGTTTATGACTTTAAAAATGAAACTCTCACTTAACAAATTTGGAATGTTAAGTGAAAGTCAAATTTGTTTATGATTTTTGAAAGAAAATAACTTATTTGACAAACTTAGGTATGCTAAATGGAGTTCAATTTGTTCTTATGATTTTCAAAAAAGGGGTTCTCATTTGACGTACTAGGACATGTCAACTGAGATCTAAATGTATCTTGAAGTCCAAGTCTTTGGCAAGAAGGAGTTCTATCAGACAAATGGAAATGGTGTCAAATAGAATTCAATTTGCTTTATCTTCTCCAAGGGAAGGGGAACTCCCATTTAATAAATTTGGGTATGTGTGTCAAATATGTCTTGACTTCTTTTTTGTGTGAGTATGATTTATTATTTTTCAAAAATGAGGAAAACTTCAACTCTAGCACATGTGAAGTATGCTAAGTGGAGTTTCAATTTTATATCATGATTTTATTCTAAAATAGAATCTCTATCCAACAAATTTGAGTGTGTGGGATGGGGATAGCTATTTCCAAAGAAATTATGCTTTTAAAAAAGACATTAAAAATGGTTGATTTTGATTTTAAAAAGGAACCTCCAAAGAAAATGTGTTTTGTGCCTTTTTAAAAATTTCTTATAAATTTTTGTGTAAAGATCTTTTATTATGTGGATTTTGAAAAAGTGCTTTTGGAAAGACATGTTATTTTGCAGAAGGGTTTTATTTTCTCATTGTTCATGGGAAGAACCTTGCCTCACCATCGGGATGGTGAAGAGGTTGTTAATTTTTGTCATCTCCTCTATTTGATTAATTTTAATTTTTACCTATTGGGAGAACCCAATAGGGATTTTAAGACCTACACGGAGTGAGGTCCTAAAACCTAAGAGATGTTGGCAAGCTTTGCATAAGGATGAAATAAGCTAAGTGCCAACAGAAAGAATGATAGTCTCAAGCCTATATAAAATATAAGTCCACTATCGATGCTTGGAGATAATAATTGTGTATTAAAGATGGAGAGGGGAACCATCCCCAGCGGAGTCGCCAGAAAAATCTATGATGTTTATTTTTGAGATGTGGGATACCACGCAGATCTTAGGGGGTTCATATTGAAGTGATCGAGTATGACATTAAGGAATGATGTACTATATCAAAAGATATAAATCACCACTCTATGATGGACCTAATCACCTAATAAGGACTCCTAAGGCATGATGGGTCCTCGAATATACCAGAGATCTTTCCCCTACTTTACATGAAAAAGTAAAGTAGTATTTATTTTAAGCTGGGTTCAATAAGTTCCCTATGGAGGCAAGCCCCCATAGTTAATTACATCCTAAGGAATGAGAATTCCTCAAGTATACTCTCAATTAAAGTAGAAAATTAGGGTCTCCAAAAATTTCAAGGTTAATACTATCAAAGGATTGGCTATTTTAGAAAATCAAATAGGATAGATCAAGGAGAAGACTTAATTTTGGAATCAAAAGGGAGAAAGTTGGAAATGCTCATGATACTAGAAAGCCTAGTGAGCGTTCCAATCTATCCTATAATTGGGCTTTATATTTTTAAAATTGAAGAGAGTTAATTATTTGAGTTGACATTTTATTAGATTGCTAGGGCTTATAATTTCACAACACAAGATTATGGAAATGCCTAAGAGGTGAAGATTTATGCTTGTATCTCAAAGGAAATAGCTGCCTCAGATCCTAAATCTAGGGAGCTTTAGCGAGGGCCAAAGCATGACTTAAATCTAAGGCAAAAATGGGTATATGATTTACCTCCATAAGAGAGAATAAACCACTCGACTGCTGGACTTATAACCATTTGAGTGGCAGCCAACTAAGTCCTCCTACGCTTTAAATCCATGTAAGCAAGTATTATGCTTTACAAGATGGCTAGGCTATTGTTTATTTAGAAAGGACAGTAGGTCCTTAAACTGACTCCCTAAGAGACTAGAGCATGAATGGTATGAATTCATGACTTAATCTAATGCAAATTTTATCAAATTTATTTGATTCTTTTGGACTCTTTATTTTGACACTAGCTATGAGATTTTGTATGTCTAAATGCATGAGAACTTGATTATGGGCCAAATCAAAAGAGAAAGGGGGTGTTCTTCTATCAAAGGCTCTCACAGGTTAAGCCTTTATTCTTTAGCACAGATGGAAATCCCCTCTTAACAAGAGTGGAAGAATATGACATGTATGATATTATACATTCATTCATCCAGCTAAGGGGTTGCTAAAAATTTTATTATCTTGATTTAATTTCTAGGCTTTTATGTGAGGTTATGAGTTATTTCAAAATTTTAGTTATGAGTTATTAATTGAGGTAAAAAAATTAATTTCATCCTAAGAGCCTACTTCATCCAGGCCACACATTCAAACATCAATCATAAAGAAACTATGAAAAGCATGTTGTTCTAGTGCGTAATCTAAACATAACATCAAACAATTTTATAGACCACCATAAAAGAATAAAAGGCCACTACGATCGAGTTCTATCGTACACCCCGAAAAGATGACCCCCATAGCGTGATTTATTTTTTTCATTTTTATTTCACTTTTATTTGGTTAAAATGATGTTTAGGTTTTCAAAAATGAAGAGTAGAATGAATTCCATTTGTTAACAGAACTCACCCTATTCTACGTCCTAACTCCTAAAGGGTCTAACTACGGTTCTTAAGTATCTTAATTAGCCCATTTGAATTTGTGTAATTTATTTTATTTGATTCATTTGATTTGATTTAGATTTTAGAATTTGAGTTTGTTTAATCTTCATGTATTTGATTGATTAATTTTGGATTAAATGTGTTGATTTAATTAAATCTAGATAATTCAATATCCTTAATATCTAATGAAGTTTAAGTTTGTTTAAATCCATATGTTTTTGATTGATTAATTTTAGATTAGATGTTTTAGTTTAATTAAATCTTGATAATTCAATACCCTTTTAAATTAATATTTAATTCTTTTCTTTGATTATAGTTGTGATTTAATTTTATTGTTATTTGATTTTGTTATGATTCATTTACTTGTAGTTTGATTGGATCAGATTAATTGAGATTTTATTTTAATTTTAATTGAGTTTAATTCTTTATAATTAGGATTTTATTTTTAATCTCATCCATTTTTCATGTTTATCAAAGTTTAGTTTGTATTTTGATTTCATACTTTAAATAGTTAATTAGTTTACCTTATTTAAGTAGGTTGAACGAGATTTGATTTGACTACATATTAAATTGATGAGAGTATTTCTTAATTTAATTTAATTTGATTTAATTTTATTTGATTATCTTTATTAGTCTATGGGTTTTCTTAGGTTCAAGGTGATTATGTAATTAATTTAATGAAGAAGTGTATTGATGTTAACTATAAAGATTTATTTAATTTTCAATTTGATTTCATATTTGTTTAAATTAATGATGCAATTAATGACTTAATAATTTAGGTTTAATTTAGGTTTTGATTAGTATTTAATTGCATTTATGTTTGATTAAGTTTAAGTTTAATATGATTAATTTGATTGACTTAACTAGCTTATTTAAAATGTGTGATCAAATTAATTAGTAGATTAATTAAGTGTTTGATTTGGATTTGATTTTAAAAGTTAATTTGGTTCATTAAGATGATGGATTAATTCATTAATTTTACATTAATTAGGTGTTTATTCAATTTGGATTAGCTTAAGGGTAATTAGTTTAATTATGAAGTGTGTTTAAGTTAATTATTAAACTAAATAAAGATTTATTTGATTTTTAATTTAGTTTTATGTTTATTTAGATTAATGACTTAATGATTTATGTTTAATTTAGGATTTGACTAGTATTTAATTGCATTTATGTTTGATTAAGCTTAGCTTTAATATGTTTAATTTTATTAAATTAATTAGTTTACTTGAGGGGTGTGATTAATTATTAAATTTAATTAGGGGTTTGATTTAAACTTAATTTAAGAGTTAGATTTAATGTAATTTATTTAAATTAATTTGATTCATTAAGATGATGGATTAATTCATTAAGTTTGCATTAATTGGATTTTTGATTAATTTGGCTTGATTAAAAATAATTAAATTTTGAATTATTAGATTAATCAAAGATTTATTTAATTAATGACTTAATTTCTCACATATGAGTGATTTGATTTAGTTAAGTGTTTTACTTAAGTTTGATTTGATTAAAGGATTATTGTTATTACCATCATTATTATTAAGTGAATTAACTATTTATTTTATTTCAATTAAGCTTGATTAGTTATGATTAGGGTTTTATTTGATTTTATTCATTTATTATGTTTGTTTAATTTCATTAACATGTTCGATTTAGTTATTAGGTTGAAATATTTAATGGTTGAGTAACTCTCTTATTCCAAAAGGATTGATTAAATTAATTAAGTTCACTTTAGCTTCATTTGGTTTGGTTTGGTTTGATTAATATTTAAGCGATTATGATGAACTAGATTTATAATTAATTTAACTTTTTAGTTTACTTAATGATTAATTAGTTTTAGTTTATTTATATTTATTAAGGAGTTTCACATTATTAAGATTCCATGCCTAGTGTAGGTTTAGTTATACTATTTTGACCTATGTTAAAGTTTTCTAGATTTGTTTAATTTTAAGTTTGATTTAAGATTTAATCATTTAATTGAGTTTTATTAACTTAAATAGGTTTAATCATATTTAATTTAATTTCCTCTGAGGATTATATGATATTTTTCTAATTTGAGGTTTGATTAACGATTGCTTAACTGCTATTTCATTTTTTATTTGAATTTATTATTTAGATTATTATGAATTTCATTTTAATTAATTCCTTAATTTGTAAAATTTTAACCCTAAATATTTATTGTAGGTTCATTAAGCTTGAGAAGATCATGTTATTATTATTATTATTATTTTTAGGATCTTAAATGTTAACTGAAGTGATTTAAGCCATTTTGAAGATTTTTGTGAATTTCTGGATTTTTATTTGATTTATTTTATTAAAATAGACAATTCAAACTTCAAAATTTATTTTTTTCCAATCTGGAAATCTTTTTTTACTTGAGATTTTTTATCGTAGATGTGTTTTAACTTTAGTTTCAATCATTGAAAATTTCAACTCAATCCGACTTATATTTTTAGAGTAATTAATGAAATTTTATTTTCACTAAAACCTAAATTAAGCTCAAACTATTTAGTGGAATTTGGAAATTTTTGGTTCTTTGGATTCCTCTCGAAAAGACGAATCCAATGAGCCATTATTTGTAGTTTTTTACTAAGTATTTTATTTTTTAATGAATTTTCAAAGTTTCAAGACACTTAAATAATTTTTAAAATTAGAAAATAGGTGATTTTCCCACTTACCTAGTTGGCGTGAGTCGATGAGGCAACCGTGCCACATGGCAATAAAATTGGCGCCGATCTTGGATTAATAATGCGCTAACACGCATGGCGGAAAAATGTGAGATCTGGGAAAATGACATGCGGTTCAATTCGGATCGTTTGATCGTGGATCGAATAGTCTAGATCCAATCCGCGGGATTAGAGAACGGATCGTGTGTTCCGGGGGGCGGAAGGATGTGGGATCCAACGCAATCTGAGCCATCTGATCCACTAAATGTGGGATCGGACGGCTGCTGCTCACCGACAGGCAAAATCAATGGGAAAAATACAAAAAAGTGCTAAATAAGGCCCGATTGTGCTTATTTTCATGTCAATTTTCTCCAAAAAAATTCTAATTTGTATTGGGATCAAATAAAATAAAAAATATGGGGTTTATCAAAGGAAAATTTCTAAAATCGTAAGAAAATTAAAACCAAAAGCGAGAAATCCTAAAGCTAGCTAAAGTTTGGCAAAATTTACCTTACCGGGGATGGTTTTCAGAGATGGTGAAAATTCGAGCGAGCTTTTAGGTGCAAGACAAAGCTTTGGAATGAGTGCAGCCTTTGCCTTCACTTCAGAATGATGTATTTTCCAGTGCTTGTCGTTTCCTCGTCAGAATCCACCCAATTTTGATTTTTTTGGCTCAAGAGAGGTGGGGAAGTGGTGGCTGGTTGCTTTGGTGAGCTCTTGGAAGCTAAATAGCGGTAGGAGGAAGAGGAATGAAGCCTCATTTTTTCCTCTTTTAATAGTCACAAAAAATCTACTTTTTTAAAAAAATTTTTGGCTCCAAAGTGTTGTCATTTTGCTTAGGGTGGTTGAGATGGATGATGGATTGATTGAGGACTTTGGATTTTTGCTCCAAAGTCCTCTCTTGTTTTCATATGATCAACTCCATTGAATGCAAATGTTGGGAGGAGTAAAATGCATGTGATGGGGAGAATTAAATGAGGTTGGGTGGAATCCTATGTGGGGGAGAATACATGAGTGATTTAATTAGATTGGGTTGATTTTGGACTGACCCAAATGTGTTTGGGTCAGGTTTGATCAGCCCCTAATGGGTCATGGCTTGGTTTCAAGGGATTTGGCTCAATTTAGGTCATATGGATCATATCAGGTTAGGCTTACCAATTAGTCAAATTGGGTCAAACCAAGGCTTAAGTTAGGTTCAAATGATAATTTGAAGAGTTTTGGTATGATTAATTTGATTTAATTTGGCTTAGAATTGATTTTGGCTCATTTATAATCAAATGGGTCAAATGGGTCAAGTTGATCAATTTGACCAAAATTAGCCAAATTGGCTTGGGTTATGGGTTGATTCATGTTCAATTAGATAATTGAAGATGAATGTGGTCTTTTTTGAATCAATTTGGATTTAATTTGAATTTTGGCTAATTTTGACCCTTTAGGTCAATTTGGGCTAGGTTGGGTCAAGTTGATCAATTGGTCAAATTAGACTCAATTATGTCTTTGGTCAAGTTCAATAATCAAATTAGAATGAACTTGAGCCATTGGTTGCAATCAATTTTAGTTAGATCATGATTTGACTCAATTTGGTCCTTTAGGCCAATTTGGGTCAACTTGGATCGAATGACCAATTGAGCTTGGTTTGGCTCAATTGGTGGTCAAGTCATATTTAAATATTGATTTTTGGGTTGATTCAAATCATTGATTTTAGTCAATTTAATGTAGGATGAGTTTTAGCTGGTTTTAGTTCATTTGGGCTAAGGGTTGACTTGGTCAAATGATGAAGTTGACTTGGTTTGACCCAATTGATTGTAATTGATTACCATGGGGTGATCAATAATCATGGTGGAAGGTTTTGGTGAGCTTGGTTCAATCCAGTTTGGGTTGGATTAGAAGTTGGCTCAAATGGGTCCTTTATGTCACTTTGGGTCAAGTGGACCTAAGTGGGTCAATTGGTTTGGTTTTGGTTTGATTTAAGTTTAGTTGAACATATATATGAGCTCTAGATTGAAATATAAATTCAACGGCAATCAATTTGGAGTCCAATTGGTTTTGGCTCAATTAAAAGTTTTAAGTCAAAATGGTTGACTTGGATTGACTTGAATTTGGTTTGATGATTGTAGGTTTTATTTATATTTGGATAAATGATTGAATAAATGATTAATTCAAGAGAAAATCCATTGGTTTTGACTTGATTTAGATAGAATTTGGCTAAGTCCAAAGAATTGACTTAAAGGGCTTAGATTGAGTTTTGATTTGATTTTTGATATAGTTTTGGTCATTTGAATTTGGATTTCATTTATATTTGAGAATATAAATGAAGGAATAATTAATTTATAAAGAAATCAATTGAGTTTGATTTGATCTAATGGGAGTTTTGGCTAAGCTTGTGAATGCGATTCATATGTCTTAAGAAGGGTCTTAGGATTTGAATTTGATTTTGGATTTCAATCATTTGGAGTCAAATTTAAAATTAGATTTGGAGTTTGAATTTGAATTTGAGGTTTGGTTTGAGATTTGAATCTAGGTTCGATTTGAGAAGGTGTATATGGAGTGGGTTTAGGTTATAAGATAGGTGATTTCTTTAAGCCCTAAGGCATAGCCTAATCCTATGGTTAACCTTTCTATGTCTCCAGGCTTAGGTTAACTGTTCACCTAAGCACTAGAAGTGTCTTATGACTAAGGAGTTCTTAGTGTCTAGAAGAGTCATAAGTCTAAGAAGAGGAGGTTAAGAGCTCACTCCAAAAGTGAGGTCAACACATAGTATTTCAAAATCAAAATACTATATACACACACACACATCTTAGCTCTTCAAATTTAGTTTATTTTAAGACAATAATTTATCAACTTCTCCTCCAATATACTTTTTTGCACAAATTTTCAATATTTCATGAAAATAAATATTAAAATATTTGTTCAATTATTATACTACGAGGGCAAAAGTGCATAAACAAAACTATAAAAACTATCCTAGGGTTTCGTTGTCATTGGCGCTCTCGATGGCCTTAAGCTAGGTTTCAATGTTTTCATTTTTTTAGAGTTGGGAGTTGGCATGATCAGAAGTAGGCATTGGGGATGTCGTTCTTCTTTATTTGAAAACAAGCATGATATTTTACTGTAATTTGCTTCTTCTTTTTTCTTTGATGAATCTTTTCAAGCTAATGAGGGTCCCCACACAGGATATTCGACTGATATCGAAGGCGAAAGAAAGAGAAGTGAATATGGAGGTAAGTTTATTAATTGCAGTAATATAAATATTTTGTTTGAATTTCGTTTATGATTGATTGTGTAGAGTAGACAACATGCTTCAAAGTTGAGTATTTTCTTGCAATCAACTTCTTCAAGTAATGAAGTGAATTAGAAAATTGAAAGCACGCAAAGATTTCGAGTAATATGACTAGTTTGAAGCAAAGCCCTTGGATCAACTATTGACCATTTGTTTCGGTTGCTTGTGTGTATGATGAGGTTAGACTTGGGATATTCCATATTTTTGAATTCTACTGACGTTGAATTTCATTTTCATCACACAAAAGAAGAGAAAATTGGTCAAAAGTTCTCAAACTTGATTATCTTGATCATGGTCACATTCTTCATTGCAAATGTTCAAAGCACAAACTTTACATTGCGATTAAAATGACATCAAAGAATATTTCAGATTATGCTTCATGCAATTTCATATTTACCAGCCTTTGAAATTGAATATAGGCACAATGTTGGGGTTGTAGTGTGAGCAACAACATAGGAGCATGAACGTAAGATGTAGAGATTTTGAAATTGTAACGCTGAAGAATTATTGTGAGGGCTAACTTTGCTTCCATCATAACCAAGTTCTGACCAATACATATTCTTGCTCCTAATCCAAATGGAACAAATTCAGCCATAGGTCTTTTGGTATCTGAGAACCTCAGTGGATTGAACTCATTTGCATCTTCACCCCAAATCTTAACATCATGATGTATGGCTAAAGTTGGGATGTAGAGTTCTATTCCATTAGGAATATTAAGGGCTCCTAACTTTACATTCTTGCATGTTTGTCTTGTTAGTGATACAACTGGTGGGTACAAGCGAACAGTCTCACATAGTATCATATTTACCTATTATTAAAAAAAGTGTTTAGAGATAGAAGAATAGATGCAAGAGATGCCATGAAATTTTTTGTTTTATGCTATCATAAATTATAGTTAGCAAGAACATTAAAACACTAGTATCATATATGCACTTTGAGCTATTTTACTATTAATATTTTATTATTTAATATAATTTAAAATATTATCATGTGTTACTTAAACAGTATGGCCAGATAGTAATTTGTGGTTATATTTTCTTTAACAAATGAGTAAAAAAGAATAACTTTTTTATCATTTATTAATATTCTTTTAAAAAAGTATCATTATTTCTTTTATGAATTGAGATTTTAGTAATGATTTATCTTATAAAAGCATGGTTAAATAGTTGAATATTTTCGGTAAACATTATAGTATCATACAAGCTCATAATTATCAAAACCATACACATACATATTCCATCAAAAGTAACAAGCTGCTTCCACAATTGATGCATTATCACTTTCTCTAGGTGATGATTTTATCTCATTGAATCATCAGACTTTTTCTAACTATTGGTGATTTGTTTATTTATCCTCATCTTTCATTCCTTGTTTGACTAGTTTGACAAACTTTTCCCTTCTCTAGAAGGCTATACTCATTCTATAGAAAAAAGGCATCATACATGGCAATGATTGATTGCATGGTCAATTAAAATTTTCTTAATAAGACATAAAAATTTATAGTCATAAATTATTATACATGGCAATGATTGATTGCATGGCAATGATTGATTGCATGGTCTATTTCTAGCTTTATTTTACAGTTACTAATTGATACCATAACTAATATTTATTTTAATCACATTGACATACCACATAATTGATGCTAATTTATTTAGAAGAATTAAGTTACTTATAGAAAATTGATATCTTTTCTTCATCATCGCTTTCATAAATATATTTACAATATGAAGATTTGTAGATATGGGAGGAAGATAAACAATATGACATAAGGTTCCCAAATTGTGTTACAATCAATTTTAATATATTTTGTTCATTCATGTTAGACTAGATTGTCAACAATTTTTATGGCATTGGTTTTGTTTATATACAAAGTGATGAGATTATTTCATGGATAGCTAAGTTTAGAAAGAAGTTTACAGAGCCAGATAATCTCTGAGCATGATGCAGGCATTGCATGATATTCAAGCTCAATAGATGTTTTATATATGTGGGGTTATTTTTTTTACTTTTTCATGAGATCAAAGATTATGAAGAAACATGCATCACCCTTTAACCAAGCAGGGAGTATTAAGACACCCATTCTAATTTGTATCATTATAACTTATAAGATGAAAAGAATCATGCAGAAAAAATAAACTATGACTTGATGTCCCAATAAGATAATGAATAATCTGACAAATGACAACCAAATATAAGTGACGAGGATTTTTCATGAATAGACTTGTTGAACTACAATGCAAATATTAGGTTGAACATTTTTCAAATAGTTCAATAATGTCTACTAATTGTCTAAATATAGTGGAATTAGGGAGAAGATCATTTTTCTCATTGACATACTTGTTTTTACTTCTAATGGAGTATTTATGGGCAACGAATTTTGTAAGCTAGTTGAAGTAATTAGATTCTGCATATACTTATCTTGGTTCAAAAAATTTCTTGGGGAATTAGTGTTAACCTTCAAACCTAGAAGTAATGGCACCCGAACTCCTCATATGAGACATGGAGCAAAGATGTTGTAAATGGTTAATTAGATCCAAATATGTTCCAATGATATCTATGTCATTAACATTAAGAAGAAAATAGCCCCACTAGATGTTTTACATATAAATAATGATGAATCATTTGGTGAAGAAGAGACAAAAATACTAGCTAGAAAAGTCATAAAGTTTACTTTGAGATTACCATAAATAAATATTTTTTTAACATCCGTTTGGTGAAGTGACCATCTTTGTGAAACATAATCAAGATAATCATTCATACTATGATCATTTTTTTTCTACTGAAGAAAAAGCATATTTAGAGTTAATCTTATATTTTTCTTTATTACCAAGGACATCCAAGCATGCCTTGTAGTGATCCAGGATACCATTAAAGAAAAATTTGATTGAATTTTCCTCGAGTGCTAAGAGTTCTTCAATCATAGTCTCTTTATAGAAATAATGTTTACTTTCCTCTGAATAGCATGAATGAATGGAGATTCAAGCTAGTATAACGTAAAAGCTATACAAATTTTAAGAATGAGAAATTCTTGAATATCATTTAGGAGCAGTGATTGAATTCTTGATAACATGCTCAGGTTGTGGATTAATTTGCACAAGTTTGGGTGATGAATTTAGCTCAGGAATTAATAAAGTTAAACTTTTTTCATACACAATTCCAAGTTCGAATCTTTCAATATTTGAATTTAATTCATCAAGATTAGGAATAATATAAATTTTTGAGGGAACTTCATTGAGTTGAGAAGAATGATTGATTTCAATGAATACAACATGACAAGAGATTTGAAGTCTTTTGGAGCATGAATCTTAACAAATGAAACCTTTGTGAGAAGTATTTTATCTCATAAATTGACATTAATAGGTTGGGTGGAGAATTTATGACATTTATGTGCTGTTAAGCAGACAAAATAAATACAACTAAATGTATGTAAATCATGGTGGTTGAGATGGTTTTGAAAGAGATGATAATAAGGATAGTCAAATTCTAAAGTACAGGGGGTGTACAAATTAGATAGATTATTATGGTTAATGCTACTTTAGGTATAATGGAAGATTTAAGCAATAAGGTTTGAACAATGTCTAAGCGATTGTGGTTTTTATGTTCAAGAACATCATTTTGTTGTGGTGTATAGGGATATGATCTATGGGAAATAATTTTCTTCTTTTGAAAAAAGTCATGGAATATAAGTTGCATATATTCACCTCTTGAATAAAATTTGAATATTTTGATGTAAGATGAGAATTAAGTTTCAACATAAGCAACAGATGTTTAAAGATAAGCAACACTTAAGATTTTTGACTAAGAAAATAAATCCGGATATACCTATTGTAATCCTCAATGAACATTACAAGTATTTATAATTTCCATGTGATATGCATGATTGATACTTAATACATTATTTTGAATCACATTAAAATAATTTTTAGCATGACTATTGTGTGATGGAAAAGAAAGGCTCTTACTTTTTTCTAATTTTGCATGTGGAGCAATCAAATGTGAGATGAGAAGAAAATTGATCCTTGTTGCCTAGTAGGCTAAAGTATATTAAATGTAATAATGCAATAGAATTTTGCAGTAACAAAGTACAAGACAAAGAGACGACTTCAAAAATAGAAGGATTCAAAAGGAAAAAAAAAATCAATTTTAGGCAACTTCATGAATATTTACTCTATCACTTGATCTTGCATAATACAATCATGAGAAAATTGAACTTCATAATTATAGTTAATAAATTTTGCTACTAAGATAAGATTAGTAGAAAACTTAGAAGACATGATAACATCTTTTATGGAATGATTGGTGCCTTTAATAGCTTTAATAGGTAATTGGATATCATAAGATATCTAAATAGATGATTGGTTAAATATCTTAAAGAGGATATTATTATATAAAGTGACAAAAGTTAAAATAAAGGAGGTAGCACATTCATACCTTGTAACCCAAGTTGAAATTTCTTTAATTATTGTTTATTGAAACAAACCAACAACCTAATCAATAGTGACTACTTCTTTAGAGTTTGATTACCAATTTTGTGAACTTTTATGACATTACTTAATAATGTGCTTAGGCCTCTTACAATAATTTTAAGATTTCTTTTCACAATTGCCAACATGTCCAAAGCCCTTGCAAATGAAACATTACATTTGTTTCATATCTTTTCCTTTATTCTCCCTTAGGCTACATATGCAACTGCATTCTTTGCACTTGATATTATTGAAATATGATTTGTGTTGCAAATCCTTGCTCCTCACAAAATGATTCTCTAAAGCACACATTCAAAGAAGTAGAAAGATCATTGCTCATCAAATTAGAACGAACAAATTTAAATTTAGGATGAAGTTTCATTAAGAATTGATCTTTTTTGCTTTTGTTAACGTTTTGAATGGTCAAAACAGATTTCTAAGGTACTTTGGTATAAATTATGTCAACTAATTTAGTTTATAAGTTTTGAAAAAAAAATCTTGAATTGAGAGGTCTTCTTGGGTGTAATTAACAATCTCATATTCTAATTAGGAATGTCTAGTTGTATTATCTTGATAGTAATTTTTTCATAAATTCTCTTGCATATCATTGTCTATCTTATATGGTCTTTCAATAAGAAGTTTAAAATCTAAGTCATGACTTTTGAATCTTTATTTTTTTATTGAGTCAATTTTGGCGATTCAAATAGTGTAGATTCACTCCCATCTATGCAATCCCATAATTCTTTTCCCATAACAAATAATGAAATTAAAATTCACATGTAGAATAATTTGACATAATTAACTAAAATAAATAAATTATTTGTTGTTATGTTGGGCATATTTAATATGATGTTTTGAGCCTTATCACAATGAGAATATGAATAGAATTTGTGATAATGTGAGCATAAGCTGATCTTCTTATCTGTGTTGTAGGTTGTAGATCAACAAACTGCTCGAAGTAATATCAGGTGAATCGAGCCAAGCATGTGTAAGCAAAACATGATAGCATAAACAAGCATGTGTAATGTGGTTAAGATAGATTGAGCGAACTGATGAGTGATATTATTGTCTTCTGGGAGATTTGATATTGTGAATAGAGCTAGCATACAAAATAATCGAGATTTGAGAGTGGACTCTATGTAGTGAGTGTGATTGGGAAATTAGGAGTAGCAATCAAGCCTCGCTTGAATGAAGCGAAATGTAGGTGGGAGAATCACGAGTGATAGATCCTTATGAACTTTACAGAACCTCTGTGAAATAATACAAAGGATAATCACTATTCGTTGAGCAAAAGGTAGTCAAAATGATGAATTCTTGATGAGAGATGAATATTTAAAGTAGTGGCCTGTTAATATGACAAATAAGATTTGATGCATAAATTTCTTTAGAGGGTTCTACTCATTATTTAGAAAAGAAAAATGTATCATACATGATAATGATTGACTGTTTTGCTCAATCAGATTTATCAAAATAAGATAAACGCTAATTATATTCATAGTTATGTTATTATTTACATATATTTCTAGCTATATATTATAGGTAATAAGTAATATGATATTAATGCCTATTTTAATGAATGTCATGTTGATATAGTTGCTTCTATTTATTTATTTATTGCAATCTTTGTTGCACAAAATTTATGCTTAAGAATGATAAACTGCAAGTTGTGACGGCCAGGTGTGTGCTCTCTGGATCAAAATCCACACTAGTTCTTTACATCAAACTTATAACACAATTGATACTTTCCTCTACATTGTCTTCAATGTTGTATTTCAAATGTATTATAATTATCATCAACGTTTTGATCTATTTCTATGTTATACTTCCTTGCAAATATGTTAAAATAAATGTGATTCAAGCTCTAAATTTAAATTTCTAAATATAAACATTCAAACATCAAAATAAAAAGTTGAACCTTACAAGATTAAGCTTGCCCAAGTCCTCGGCCTTAGGAACATGTTGCTGACCACAAATTTTAATGACCTCTTCACGCACTTTTTGTTGCCATTCTGGATATAATGCTAGTAATATTATCACCCAAGTTAACAAGTTAGCACCTGTTTCTTTTCCAGCAAAATAGAATGCTTTGCATTCCTCTATGATTTCTTGTGTCTCAATTCTTTCTTCTTGTTTTTGATGTTTTTTTTGCAGATATCATAAGATTAAGCAGATATCTAGAGTTTTTAATCAATATCTTGGTTTGATTGAACAAGCTTCTTTAATAAAGCTTGTATCTCTTTGTCTATACTCCACATTCTTTTATTTGACTTTGTAGGTAGGAATCTGCATCCAAAAAATAATAGAAATGATGCTAAAATTCAGTGAAATAATGATAATATTTTCAATAATCTATGAATGATGGCAGCCAAATGGTTCATCATGCTAAAAATTTTAGCTTCATTGGGCATTACTTTTCTTCTACGTTTATTTTAGTAATTCTTGAATACAATAATTCAATGTGTTTGAATTTAGAAACATGAAATTAAAAGTTTTGGAAGTGCAATATGGGACCAAGATGTGATCAACACATTTGATAGAAAATTTAAGCCTAATGTGGGATTAGTATTAACTCGTGCATTTCAACAATTTCTTCACCATGTAATAATCATCCACTTCGACTATCTTTCCCTCTAAAATGGAAGTTTTTTAATATCGTCAAATGTCATGTATGCAAAGCTCATTCAATCATATGAAAATATCACATACAATATCTTCTCTTGAATTTTAGTTATGATAGAAAGTCACTTGGGAGTCAAAAACATATGAATTTACTTGATCTCAACCAAGCTACCAAATTAACACATATTAAAAGTAGCATGCCATGAGTTGTAGATGAGCCAATGTATTTATGGATAGATACATATAAATCCAAAAATCATTTATAAGAAAGTTTAAATGTTAGATATGAGGGGACTAAGATAAATGCATGATAAATAAATACAATAAAATAATTATTTTGGGCTTTAAAAATTCATGCCCAGCTCTCCTTAGAGAGTTTGAATGTTTAGAGTCAAATTTTTATAAGGGAGATTGATATGTAGATAAGACACTACTTAGAGATTTTGTTTTCATTTTACGAGGATTTTAAGAACTAGTTTTGGGGCTTAAGTCAATATCAGTAATTATCCCTTACAACAATCAAGGATAAATTTCAATTAAGGTTAATGCAATCATTAGGTGCTAAATACTTAAGGTATAATAGCTGTAGTTTAGGTGTTAAAATAGATAAACTTTACTACATTAGCTTAAAGAAGATGGTGGGGAAAATATTGACAAACTTGATTGTGATCTTATATGTTCGTTGTACTAGGTTGTCGTGATCTTCGATTTACTCAGTCAGAGAATGTAATTGACCCAACCTCACCAAAGGCTTTTTATTAGTCATGATTGCATCATCAATGAAAATTTTGTATATCTAAGGTGGATGCTTGCCTAAAAGGATAATTCTAAGTTAACTTTATTTACTATAGGGCTTTGTGCTCTATTAAGTTCACCATATGACTCATTGCTTTGGGAATTTAGATCATTGGTGAACATATGGGTTTTGACTATCACCGTAATTTAATGGTGCTACTTTATGATGAATCACTAAGTTAGAGGGCTCTAGTTGTAATCACTTTTTGTGTTTATCATATGGCCATAGAATACTTGCTACATCTCTATTGCCATGAGACATTGAGAGTGATCAAGGACGTACATTTGATACGACATTGACTATTTGTGAATTTAGACTAATTTAAAATTTGCACCCTCGATTAATTGTTGTAGAGGGCGGATGAGTTTTGTTTTAAGTTTTTAGATGATAACTTTCTTTTGAATATTTTGAATTTTATAATTTTCTAGAAATTTTGACATGTTTATTTTGATTTAAGCCAAGAGTAATTCGCATGAGAATTTAAGAGACATTTTGGTAATAAGATCCCCTCCAATTAAGATTTATTTTCAACACATCTATTATGATGGTGTATTGAATGATTTCATTTTGTCACTTTTGTTATTTTTGATGCTATTTCTTGCTAGAATAGTATTGGTCACTACTTTGCATGTGGTTTGAGTTTACTTCAGAATTTATCACGCTATAGCGAATCAAGTCTAGAGGACAACTCGCTATTATGCATTTTAGGAATACAATATCGAGGCTTATCATCTTGAAATAAATTTTCTTCATAAAAGGGATTAAAGGTCATATGCAAATGTAAGCATGAATTTGTGAACTTAAATTTGGCTATTATTTGTTGAATCATTCTATCGAGACAATAAGCTATGACTTTTTTTGTCCAATCAGATCTCCTTTTTATCTCGTGGGACAGAGTGATGTAGATTGAGTTGAGTGCCCTGATACTTGATGCATAGTCACAAGTTGGTGCATGTTATTTAAGGGCTATTTTGTTGGCTGAATTTTGGCTATAAAGTGAATGTAGTGTATTTTATTTTTTGTATTTTTGGATTGATGTAGAGTAAAAGTAAAGTAAAATTTGTGGTGTATTTGAAATGCATCTATTTGCTATTTTATGGTATATTTCATTTACTCTTGAATCAAGTGAAACAAAACTCATGTAAAGCAAGGCGTTGTCCCTCCTCCTATGCTCGTGAAACACCCTCTCTTGTTCATGACTCGACGTGTTCGGCCCTATCCCTCTTGCACTACAATTCCCCTCCACCCTATTCCTCTTCGGCTTGCTTCAGGCACAAGCATCCTTGTTATGACACTTTCTGCCATTGGTCGCCACTTCGATTCCATCATAAAACTAGCGAGTAATACTGAGATATGAAATTACAGTTGTTTTTTAGATGTAGTGAGTTTTGCTTTTTTTTTTTTCCACTTCTTTGCTTTGTTATTGGTTTGGTTTTGTTTTTAAAATTGGGAAATATTTGGATGGCATTCTTGGGGAGGCCAGATCTAATAGTTGGTTTGATCTGAAAGTTCACAAGAAGGAATAATCCAAAGCCTTTGACGCATCACTTCTACGGTGCAAAATTTACATTTCATCTCTCTGCTGAAAGTTCAAAATTCATAGATTTCATTTGACGCATATTTTTTGTTTGCATGATATTTCATATGCGTTAAAAAAAAAATTCAAGCCTAATTTGGAGAAAGCTCTAAAGATGAGCTTCTACCTCGCCTTTATCTTTAAGCCTCATTGACATGATGGATGGGAAAGCATTTGGAGAGATGATTTTATGAGACGAGTCTTGTATTTTGGATTAAATATTTTGAATTGTATTATTTAGCTTGACATTGAGTTGTAATGATATTTTACAAATCAATATTTTGAACTGATATTTTCATATACTATTGAACGTATGAATGATTATGATTGTTTTTATATTTGACAGACTTATCTCCAATATTTTTATATGCAGCTAATAACTGCATTATCTATAAGCCGTATAGTAATGGGGACTCTAGCTCTAAATTTGCTTAAGATTCATTTAGGACCATGAATCCTAATGGAGTAATATTTCTGCATTTATTGCAAAAAAAAAAAAAAAAATGATATCAAAGTCTGTCTCCTTACTGACTTTAATCTTACTGAAAATTATTTTATGTTGACGATCTCTAATGTCATTCTTGATTGTTTACTACATGTTAGGAATATATAAGGTCTTGGTGGCACTTTGCTACTAGTAGGATCTTGAGGGTTTCATTTGATGTAGAGCTATATATTTTTTGTCCAATTTTTCACACGGTATATTAATTCCTATTTCATATCAGCACATGAGAATTTATTTCTATTGCTCATGTTTTGAATGTAACACTGCCATTGCCAGTCCCAAGTTCAGATGTAAAAAGTGTAGGGTTGCGATAGGAAGTCAACATCCAACATAAAATTTGTCAAAATAATCAAGACATGAATCCTTTAAAACATTGTGTTAATGCTAGGGCATCCCTTGAAAGTGACATGTTGTATGGCTTGAATACAGTGAAAAGTGTGCAAGGGCCGCTGCATTGACGCCTGGGTGTAGTGTTAAATAAGCAAGGGTTCCCACATTATGGACGGATGCGGGCAAAGAAGTTAGTCCATGAAACTAGAATTAAGTTAGAAACTTGGAATATATGTACTCTTACATGTAAACTAATGAAATTAATAGATATTATGATTCATAGGAAGATAAATATTTTATGTGTTCAGGAAACTAAATAAGTTGGGAAGAAAGCCAAGGAGATTGATAGTTTAAGTTTTAAACTTTGGTATTTAGGTAGAAGTCATATTAAAAATGGCATAGGTATGATTATAGATAAAAGTTTGAAAGATAATGTTATAAATATTAATAGATGAGGAGATAGAATTATAGTTTTAAAGATTATTGTTGATACTAAGATTATCAATGTTATAAGTGTTTATGCTCCTCAAGTAGGCTTGGATGTAGGATCAACAGAAAAATTTTGGAATAAATTAGAGAGATTAATACAAAAGATACCTTTTGAAAAAAATATTTATTGGAGGAGATTTAAATGGACATGTTGGTAAAGTGGTAGATGATTTTAAAAGTATTCATGATGGTTATGGATTTGGAGTGGTTAATGAAGAAGGTAGGATTATATTAGATTTTGTTTTAGCCTATGTTTTTGTAGTTGCTAATACTTTATTTAAGAAAAGAGATGAGCATATTATTACTTATAAAAATGAATCTAGTAAAACACAGATTGATTATTTTCTAATAAGAAAAATAGATCATTTAGAATGTAAAGATTGTAAGGTCATTCCAAGTGAAAGTTTAAATCCAACATCAATTATTAGTCTTAGATTTTAAGATTAAAGATTGGAAGATGAAAAATAAATCAAATTATTATCCTAGGATTAGATGGAGGCACATAAAGAACTCTAATACAAATATTTTTAAGAGCAAGCTACAAGAGCTTAGAATTTAGGATGTTTATAAGGAATTTAATGTTATGTGAGAAAAAGTAGGAAGTGAAATTAAGCAAGTTGCTAAAAATGTGCTTGGAGAATTAAAAGGAAAAGCTTCTTTTAATAAAAATAGTTGTTGGTGGAGTCAGAATGTATAAGAAAAGATAAAAAATAAAAGGTGTTGTCATAAAATTTGGTTTA
This sequence comes from Cymbidium sinense, assembly GCA_021442155.1. Classification (NCBI taxonomy): domain Eukaryota; kingdom Viridiplantae; phylum Streptophyta; class Magnoliopsida; order Asparagales; family Orchidaceae; genus Cymbidium; species Cymbidium sinense. Next base: position 70,506,756 of record CM038221.1, on the reverse strand, counting down.
GATGTAAAAACTTGGAGAATTGGAAAAAATATAAAGTGGCATGCAGAGATTCTAAGAAAGCAATATATGATGCAAAATTTAGCTTATGGTATTTTATATAATAGATTATATACCAAATAATGTAAAAGATGTATGTATAAGTTAGCTAACCAAAGAGATAGGAGAAGTAAAGATCTATCTCAAGTGAGGTGTATTAAGGATGAAAATCATAAAGTGCTATTCTTAGAAAAGGATATTGAAAATAGGTGGATGAGGTATTTTGATAAACTTTTCAATGAAGGATCTGAAAATATGATTGATTTTAGCAACCTTAATATCCTAAATAAAATTAGAGAATTTTGTTTTTATTGTCGTATTAGTAAATCTGAAGTTAAAGAAGCTTTAAAGAAAATGAAATGTGAAAAAATAGTAGGACCTGATGATATTCCAATAGAAGTGTGAAATGTTTAGGAGATCAAGGAATTTCTTAGCTTACAAATCTTTTCAATGTTATTTTAAAGACAAAAAAGTTGTTAGATGAGTGGAGAAAGAGTTTGTTGGTTCCTATATTTAAGAATAAAGGTGATGCACAAGAGTGTGCAAATTATAGAGGAATTAAGTTAATGTATCATACATTAAAATTATGAGAGAGTAATTGAGCATAGATTACGATGTGATACAAAAGTTTCTCTGTCGGTTTGGTTTCATGCGGGTAGATCTACTATGGATGCTATACATTTGTTAAGAGGTTTGATGGAGAAGTATAGAGAAAGGAAGGAGGATCTACATATAATATTTATTGATTTAGAGAAAGCTTATGATATTGTTTCAAAATATGTTCTTTGGAGAGTTCTGGAAAAGAAATGAGTTAATATTGGTTATATTCAAGTTATTAAGGATATGTATCCTAGAGCTGGATTGACAAAATATTTTCCTATTTCAGTTGGATTACATCAAGGACTAGCTTTAAGCCCTTATCTTTTCTGCTTTAGTTATGGATGTTCTTAGTAGGCATTTACAGGAAGATGTACCTTGGTGTATGCTTTTTGCTGATGACATTCTTCTTATTGATAAGACTAGAGAGGGAGTTCAAGACAAACTTGAATTATGGAGGTCAACCTTAGAGTCTAAAGGTATTCATTTAAGTAGATCTAAAATCAAATATATGGAGTGTAATTTTAGTTGTAGAAGTTATAGTGGTAATGTTGTGACATTAGGTGAACAAGTCATTAAAAAGAGTGAGCGATTCAGATATTTAGCCTCTATTGTTCAAAATGATGGTGAAATAGATGGAGATGTTATTAGTAGAATTCAAGTTGGATGGTTGAAGTGGAGGAATGCATCTGGCCTGTTATGTGATAGAAAAGTACCACTTAAACTTAAGGAAAAATTTTATAAGATGGTGGTAAGACCTACAATGATTTATCATGTAGAATGTTGGCCAATAAAAGAGAAGCATGAGACTAAGTTAAGTGTTGCAAAGATGAGGATGCTCAGGTGGATGAGTGGCTTTACTCTTAGAAATAAAATGCGAAATGAGTATGTTCGGAAAAAAGTTGGAGTAGCTCTAGTGGCAGATAAGATTAGAGAGAGTCGCCATAGATGGTTTGGCCACATAAAGTGTCGGCCGTCCAATGATCCGATTAGAAAAGTAGATGCATTAGATTTTCCTTATGTTAAGAAAGGTAGAGGTAGACCTAAAAAGACATGGTTAAGATGTATAAAAAATAACCTTAATATACTTGAATTAAATGAGAATTTAACACATAATAGGACACAATGAAGACGAAAGATTCATGTAGCCGACCCCACTTAGTGGGATAAAGGCTTGTTGTTGTTGTTGCTCATGTTTTGAAAGTGTTGGTTGAATCTCACAAGTTATGCTCTTTTCTAGGTAGCAGAACTTAAGTTATTAATCATAGCACATGATGAAAGTGTTCTATACATATTGTGGTTCAAGATTCAGCTAGTAGATAAGAATATATAAGGAGCTTCTCTAAAAATATAATTCATAATCATCTTTTCAAACCTGTTTTTCTGTACTATCAACATCAAGTTTTTTTTAAAAAAATTTGATAATTTTCTTAGCACTAATTTGTTTATATAACTATTTTACATCTAACTAAACAATTCTAAAACATTAAGAATATACTATTTTCACTTTACATACACTCAATCAAATAGAAAAAAAAAAATTTCATCTATTTACTTTACAGGCAACTAAACAGCTATAAAGTATTTACAATACACTGCATTTTTTTTTCAAGCAATCAAACAATTTAGTGATTCTTTGATCTAAAGGGAGAGTAAAGATGAGCCTTGTCTGTCTAAATCATCTAAACCTGGTTCTCCTCAGAAAAATCTTACTCCATTACATGCAACAATACCAAATCCATCCAAATTGTAGATAATATAATTTATTATAAATAGACAAAACACATTGAAGGTGACTAATACTTAATTCGATAAACTTTTGAAGCTTATATCACCACTTTCTTTCATCTTTACAATCTTCCATATTGTAAACATATTACATATTTACTAAGGTGTTAACGACAAAAAACAACAATGTTATGTGGACAAATTGGTGCTTCTTGACAAATCAACATCAATTGATGGAAGATATCAATAAGATATGTATTGAGTATGCATTAAAACTGTATCAATTACTATCTATATAACTATATTTATACAGATTCATTGAAAGATTCTCTAATTTGAGTGCCTCTATAGTAAAAAAATCTAAAGAGACTTGTTTCTTTTTAAATTTTATTATTTATTAGTGATATGAAACTACTCCCCTTTTGACTTTGTATTCATTTATTGAGCACTTCATTTTTCCCATCCAATTCTTTGTATACTTATAGTTGTTTTTGGATTTTCTTTTCTTCAACTTGAATTATAAATTTTTTATTATAAAACGTTTACTTGATGTAGTACTCTATGTGTGTGTGTGCAATTTATTTATTGCAGCAAACATAGCATAATGGTGAGAGTGAAGCTAGAGATTTTGAATGATGGAGGTTTGATTCTTGCCCTCTCCATTTTATATTTCTATTATAATTTGTTATTTATTTATTACTGGTGTCATTCTTTTAGTTCCACATTATAAGGAGAAGTTTTTCGTAGGATGAATGCATGCATAGATATCCCATCTTAAGCTTGTAAAGCCTTGAACAAGGCTCTTTTAGGTTAGTTTTGTTTGGCAATTCTAGTCGAATACGAGTCAATTTGAACAAAATGCCTAACTTTGAGCCGAACATGAACAAACTTCTTACGAGCCTAATTCGAACACAGGTTAATACAAATGAGTCGATCATGAACAGAGTCTTAGTTCGTTCGAGCTCGACTTGTTTACACCCCTAAGTACAGCTATTAATGGTTAGAGGCGGCCATAGGCTTTTCTTGGTCTATAGGCCATTTCTGTAGATAAATTGCATCATCTTGAATAAAATATGATGTTTACCTGAATCCAGGAATATAAACCTGCCGTATAGCATGAGAAACGTTAATCATTTGCTCTTCTTGCAGCTAAAAGATACGCTTTCCCTCATCATAGTTGCTGCCAAAAGCAACTCTGGAGATGACATCTGCTGTGAAATTGTGAAGTTCTTTGTGAACTTCCATTTCAAATGCTGTATTGCCTTCGTTTTCTTCATCCCATTTGCTTAGCATCCTTAAAGTGCTCGCTACCATCACTGGTACCCACTCCTGTTGTAATGAAATCTATCGTTATATGTACATTTATAAAGTGGAACTTATTGTAAAATGATTTGATATGTGATAGAGTGATTGACATTAATTGGCAAGTTTATAAACACTTTCCCTCATTCAAATTCACTGTTAACTTAGGGTTAGATATGTGAATTAGTTGGGTTCAGTCATGTTCCCTAATATCATTCAAGAATAGCTATTTGGCTCGGATCAAGTTAAGATTAAAGCTAATGAATCGTCTAACGAGCACAATTTTGATTGTATTTGATTGAGTTTGAATTGGATTTAGATTAGCTCAATATCAGTTGAAATTTATACCTACATATATACTTCATAATTCTTCTGTATTCATATGTCACATAATTCTTGTATATTTATATATCCAATACATACATTTTTATATTTTTTATATAATATTATAGTATCATAATTACATCAAAATCAATGTTCAAAAAAAATATTTTCTACTAAACAAGTTAATATGATAGTTATTTTTATGTAATATTAAAGATTTAATTATTATATAAATATCAAATTTTAAGTATTAGATATATAATATATAAACATATAAGAATTATATAATATATTTCTAATTTCATATATATATATATATATATATATATATATATATATATATATATATATATATATATATATATATATATATATATATGTACATATATAAGACCACTTGTTTATAAATAAATTAGCAAAATTCTTATTATGATTTGAAGGAGAAACTTCCCTGAAGTAGCAATGAGTTTCGTGCCAGTCTTTTTAGTAAAAATACAGAGAGAAAGAGAGAGGCTGAAGATGGGATTCCTGAGGGTGACTCTGGTTCCCCTGTTCTTTTTGCTATTTGCATCTTAGGAGCTTTATCTATTATGTTTTCTGGATCCTCTTGTGTGGAAAATGTCTGCAAGAGTTCTCCAGTCCACTCTCCACTGGATGGCGCCGTTCTTCCGATGCGGTTATGATTATTTTGATTTTGTCTATCTTATTTGTATCTCTGAGTCCAGTAAACCTTTTTGACTCTCTTTCTATTTTTTTTACAGTTTGGACTGATCGTATGACCATGTATTTTTTTTAACTTTACTTTATAACTTTTGGAATGAAATTGGGCAAACGCCCTCAATTTTCCCAAAAAAAAAAAAAAGAGAGAGAGAGAGAGAGAGCGAGAGAAAAAATGAACGGTTATTAAACAAGCTTTGAAAGTCATAATCTACCTCAAAGTAGTCAACAGGTCTATTTATTCTATTAATCGAATAGTAAGATCTTTGACAATTTTCTTTATTTGGAAATAAGGTTTAAGTGGGTGGTCACGTGTTTGGACCATCCTTAAATGGGTGGTCACGTGTTATTTATATTCATAAATCTACTAAATATTATGTATTAAGAGTCACCTCGTTCTCAACTCGATAGCAATGAGCCGCATATGCATCTCACGAGCTCAAAGATATTGAATGCAGTACCATTATCGGATTTAATTTATCGAGGTACCCCAAACCTATATACGATATGACTCCTAAAAAACTGGAGTAATCAGAATCGCCTAAGACTTTGACGTAATAAAATTTTTAAAATAACTATAGCTTAAAAGTAATTAATAATTTAAATATATTAAAAAAATAGATAGCTCATTTAACCGATAACTTGTTTGTCATGCTAAATCTAATACGGCGCAAATTGCTCGTTAAACAGTCGACTTGCTTAGGTTATAAAAATATGGTCGACAGCCTCATTAATAATAATTTTAAAATTCTTACCAATCAAACTAATTATACTCATGATATTCAAGACTATTTGATCAAATATGAATCAACTTATTAAAATCATTCAAATCATAATGAATTTGCCATGGCTTTGGGTTTGTGATATGAACTTATTTCTGTTATTGGTTGGGTTGGTGAGAATGGTTCTGTTCTGTGTCAATTCTGGTCCGGCTTGGTTGAGTGAGGTTCTGTGAGTTGACTCACCGAAAGTGGTCCAACCCGGCCGAAGTTCTCGATAATCGGGGAAGGGTGCTCGGACCATTGGATTAGCTTTGATCTTAGCCTCTAATCACGCTGGATTGAGTTTCTCTTGAGACGATTCTTGAACCATCGGATTGTGTTTGTTTCTTTTCGCCTTGATTTGATCTTTGATCAAACTTGATTCTTATAGAATTAGTGGATTACACGTTGGTTTTTGATTGGATTTGAGCCTTTGCTGATTTGCTTCTACGCTTGGTGGGATGAAGCTTTTGAGAAAACCTAGCTTTAAACCTTACTTTGTTTCATTTCTTTTGACTGTTCGAGTTGTCGAAGCACTCTAGAGAAAAAATAGGGTTGCGGCTGGGATCGGAGGAGAAAATTAGGGTTCTCCGATGGAAGACGTGGTTTCTGAGAGGAAACCAGGAAGAAGAGTGAGCAGGAGAAAGAGACGAAGTGGGAGACTGAAGAAGATAAGTTTCTTTCTGAAATTCTTGATTATTTCTTTTGTTTGGCTTCTGATCTCTATTTATACTTTCCGTTTGCCTTTGTTTAGCTTGGATCTGAGCTATCTATGCAAGCCTAACTACTTTCTGTTACAAGTTGTTACTTTTCGTTATAGTCACGTTATCAAACTTGCCTTCCCGATTTGGTAGTTGAGGTATGGCAGCGTTATCTTCTATTATACTTCTGTTTTCCGCTATCGAGCATCTCATTCTTCTATTCGGCTTATTTCGTTATGGACTTAACTTTCAGGCCGGCTCTGGATATGGCTTTGCTTTGGTTGCTTTACTCCTGTTGCTATTATTCCTGTATAGTTATGGTTCTATTGGAGATTTAATGTTTCTGTTTATATTTGCATGGTTTCTAATGTGTATTATTCCTCCTGTAAGGTAGTTGTCGTGGATTTTGATTCAACTGTTTCATATTTTGTATTTGGGAAAGGCTGTTCCTTTGGATATTATCTTGTTATTGTAAAGCTGTTATATTTGTTTTGTATCGTTGTAATCTTCACTCTCTCTAGTCTGAGTATGTAACTTACTCTCTATTGTTGATTTGGGGATATGGATTCATATCATTACACCCCTCCCCACACTGACCTTGTCCTCAAGGTCAATTCTCAGATGCTTTGCATTTCTTTACTTTACACCCAAAAGCATCGTGGTTAAGTCCTTCCCATTGCCTTAATATTTCTTTAATTTGTGGATCTCCTGCAGATCTCTGATCTAAAACTTTAAATTGCCTCTCTTCGAATCGAGTTGGTAATTCTACTGAGTGTAGTGTAGAATCCTATCTATATTGTTTAAGTCTTAGACTTGAAGCTCTTTTCTATGTTTATCGGCCATTTGTTCCCAATGCTATTTGTTTTTGAGCTTCCCGTAAATGATATGGGTCTCTATCCCACCTATCTGAACATGATTCCTCCTTCATATGTGGCTGTATTATAAGATACTTCTTTTTGTCCATCTTGGAAAATCCGCTGCCAACTTATTACTATGGAAAAGCTATGCTCTAAGATATTCTATGTAGTGTTTATATAAAAAGATAAACATTATGACTAGGTAGGTGGTTATAGTGCTGGCTGTATTCTATATAGTTTGGCTATAGTTGAATTAAAATCTAAGCTATTTGGTGGTTTTAACTATTTGGAAGGTTGATAATTATGCATACTTTATATAATCTTTCTTAGCCTGGATTGAATGAAATCAAATTGAAGCTTATTTCTAATACTTCTTCTTGTATCCACTCTCGGTTGAGTATCTTGTAGGTTGATACTCTTGGTCTTCATTGACCATTATGAAGGCAAATAATTTGGCTTGACATATATGTCCTTTGTGATATTTTTTCTCACAATTGAAATACAATCCTTTATTTCTTCTATCTTCTAATTGTGCTGCAGTTAATTTCTAAATAGGGATCTGTGGTCTGTTTTAGTTATTGCTGTTGTTATTTGACATAACTGGTGTAGGAAGAATTGGAGGTTATTTGTTCAGTACTACATATGTATTAATTCTTGAGGATCTTGCTGTATAAACTTCATCTACTAATCTGTCTTCCATTAATTTGGCTAATTGAAATGCTTGTTGCAGTGAATTTGGCTGCAGTGCCCTAACTTCTCTTTTAATATCTTGCCTTAAGCTAGATTCAAAATAGCTTTGTAAGAAATCAGGAGGAATTCCTGAAATCTGATTTGCTAACTCTTCAAATTCATTGTAAAATTCTTGTCGTGGAAATTTTTGCTAATTCACCCTTAAATCTCTGCAAAGGGAAGGTCCAAACCTTTGAATGACTTGATCCTTGAATTGTTGCCATGAATGCAAATGTTTATTCATATGCATCCATTGGTACCGTTCAGGGCCATCCATATAAACTAAAGCTATTATGAATTTCGACGTATTATAATATTAGAAAATTGATCCTTAAACAACCAACCCCTTGGGTTTTCACCATTAAATCTTGGCATGTCAACCTTCACCGTCTAGCATTTTGTATTTGAGGTCTAGTAGAATGATTAAATCGTGGGTATGAGTTACATACATGATTGTTGCTGATCTTGAGAAGATTTATCTAATTTCTCCTCTATAGCTGACAATCTTCTTAAAACTTCATTTAATATCAAAGAGATTGAGGTCATTTGCTCCTCTGTTTTGTTTAGCCTTGTCACACATTCTTCTAATATTTTTGATGTGTGTCTTGTTCCTTCTGTCATTTCTGTATGATGTAACGAGCACCAATGATATGATCTTATTTTATTGGTTGTGGTGGTTCTGTGTCAATTCTGGTCCGGCTTGGCTTGAGTGAGGTTCTGTGAGTTGACTCACTGAGTGGTCTGAACCCAACTGAGTTCTGATAATTGGGGGAAGGGTTATCGGGTGCTTTCTGGACTGTTGGATTAGCGTCTTTAAGCTTAGCCGTTGGATCTAATCACGCAGATTGAGTTTCTCTTGAGCCGATTCTTGAACCATCGGATTGTGTTTGTTTCTTTTCTGCCCTTGGATTTGATCTTTGATCAAGCGGTTCTTGATTCTTATAGGAATTAGTGGATTACACGTGCTGGTTTTGCGCGGCTTGATTCTTGGATTTGATCTGAGCCTTTGCTTGTGGCTTGCGCGGCTGCTTCTTGGCCGTGGGATGAAGCTTTTGAGAAAACCTAGCTTTAAACCTTACTTTGTTTCGTTTCTTTCGACTATTCGAGTCGTCGAAGCACTCCAGAGAGGAAATAGGGTTGCGGCTGGGATCGGAGGAGAAAATTAGGGTTCTCCGATGGAAGACGGTGGTTTCCGGTGAGGGAAACCAGGAAGAAGAGTGAGGAGGAGAAAGAGAGCGAAGTGGAGGCAAGAAGATAAGTTTCTTTTCAAATTCTTGATTATTTCTTGTTTCGATCTCTATTTATACTTTCTATTTGCCTTTGTTTATTTGGATCAGCTATCTGCAAGCCTAACTACTTTCTATTACAAGTTGTTACTGTTTATAGTCTATCAAACTTGCCTTCTGACCAGTTGAGGTATGAGCAACTGTTATCTTACTTATTACACTTCTTGTTTTAAGCATCATTCCTTCTATTCTTTTGGCAGTTATTTCTGTTATGGACTTAACTTTCAGGCCGGCTTTGGATATGACTTTGCTTTGGTTGCTTTACTCCTGTTGCTGTTATTCCTATATAGTTATGGTTCTGTTGGAGATTTAATGTTGCTGTTTATATTTGCATGGTTTCTAATGTGTATTATTCCTCTGTAAGGTAGTTGTAATCTGTGGGATTTTGATTCTGAACTGTTTCATCTATTTTGTATTTGGGAAAGGCTGTTCCTTTGGATATTATCTTGTTGTTGTAAAGCTGTTATATTTGTTTTGTATCGTTGTAATCTTCACTCTCTCTGGTCTGAGTATGTAACTTACTCTCTGTTGTTGATTTGGGGATATGGATTTATATTAGTTTGGCTATGGTTTCAGCAAATGCATAGGTAGGCAATGGCATAGCTTTGGCACAACATAGCATTACACATCACAGTTCAAACTTGCATGATACAATATAGGTAATGATCGAGACAAGGAGGTGAATATACCTTCATCTTTGTGGTGGATACATGATTGTGATATAGAGGTCAAGAAAAATGAGATAAGAGAGTGTGAGTGAAGACTTGAGGAGGAGACGACTAGAGCTATATTATCAGTATACATCTATTAAGAATTTCGAGTTACTCATTCCCCTATTCCTCCTAAATATATCCCATTTCTCATGTCCTTTGAGTGTAGTGTGCATGTTCAAGAATGTCTAAATCCAAATCTTTACATAAAACATTTATAATATAATTTTTGAATATGTTTATGTTCGTGTTTGATATTTATCCAACTGAACCCAATTTATTCTAAATGTGTGAAATATATGCTTGACAAAAAAATGTTTTAAAGTGACTAAAAATCAAATTAATTAATTTTTAGCTATAATTAAGATCGATTTAAACAAAAGAATCATACTTTAGACTTTGCTCATATCAAATCAAATCAAAATCTCTGTTTTCTCTCTCTCTCTCTAGTCAATAATATATTCTTTTAACAGCTTTAATAATACTATGATATATATTATTAGAGGCCTATTTGAGTAATTCGAAAGGCATGTGTTGAATAAGATGGCTGCCATTTTCTATAGTGGTGGCTCACGCTTCATTTTCACGTGACGTATAAATTAAAATAATAAAAACCTATCAAATCATAAATTAATATATAATTATTCTTAATTAATTACACACAAAATGCTCCAAGTGCTTATTAATTAATAGCAATCATAATTAAATAAATTCGTAAAAATAAAATTTTTTTTCTTTTTAAAATTTTTTTAAAAATAATTCCTCTGTAAGCATCCACCATGATTTCAGTGCCTTTTCTTCGGCCTGTAAATGTGTAGAATTGTGGTCTGAAGAAAAGGTGGCAATCTCGTGTTTATCAAAGCATAAGATTATTTATCCACTAATGATCTATTTAATATGTTTTTATTAATTATAATTAATGATTCCAATGCAGTGCATATGATCATTAATTATTGATTAATTTTAATTTAATATTGAATTAAATCAGTTGGATGAAGACAATAACTTAAGATGAATTATGAGACTTAATAACATTTATATCCTAAATTTTAAATCCTAAATCCTATAAATCTGAAATTTATACGAGTCATAAATTATATGTGATATGGTGCTCAAAATACCGCTAATCAAAGTCCGAATCTTAATATCAAAGCGAATTGAGTGAGCCAAGAATCGAGATTAAGCACTAAATATCTGGAATCTTTGGGATATCAATTACATCCCAAAATAGCTCTTAAATATAGAGTGTTTATAGTCAAATCGAAGGCCTCGACGAGCCGGATCTAACGAGCCTAAGATCTCATAATTCGACTTCATTTGGGCATCCAAATGCTCAAAATACATCAAATGATCGAAGGAACCATTCTAAGCCGTCCATCAAGAGAGTGGCACGGACTTTGCATAAATTAAACCCTCCTCCCATCTATAAGAACTCTATCCCTCACGAAAGAAAAAAAAAGGGAAGAAGAAGGAAAAACAAGTGAAGAAGAGGAGCCACCGCCAATGCCAACCATCACCACGGCCACCGGCCAGATCCTTGCCGGCCACAATGTCAAGCAAGGAAGAAGAGGAAGAATCCAAACAAGAGGAAGAATCCAAACAAGGAAGAGGAAAAGAAGAGGAAGGAAGAAGCTTTGAAGATCCTCCAAGATGTCACACCCGCCGATTGACATCAACCACCATCATCGCTAATTGTCCCCGCATCTCCACTATTACCGAATCAGCATAACCTGATCATTGTTACGTTGTTGGTCTCATAATGTAATCAGAATCGTGAATACTTTGTACTCAAACAAATACATGTGGAAGCTTTTTTAGAGCCGTGGTTTCCCCTCTTTTGAGGTTTTCCACGCGTTAAAATTAGGTGCTCTTGTCGCTCATTAATTACGTGTGTGGACTAATCGACAAGCTAAGCAAACTTTCACTCTACGGTTTTTTCTAAAGATAACAATATGAACTATTTAATTTCAAATTAATTTGTAATTTATAATATCATTTATTAGTAAGTATACAAAAAATATAAATCTATTTATATAAAGTTGATATATATATATATATATATATATATATATATATATATATATATATATATATATATATATATATATATATATATATATATATATATATTTTAGATACAACTTACCTTAACACGCTCCATGTTGAAAGCCGGGCGTTGGGGGATTATTTTTAAAATAGGCTTAATGTTAATTATAATTAACAAATATAAGTACGAAATTTTTTTTTTTAACAAAATAGGTCTAGTCGTCTGTATAACGGACGACTGGCACGGACGTGATGTCCACGTCGGCGCCAGTCGTCCGTTTGACGGACGACTGGCGCGGAGGATTTTTTATTTTTATTTTCTTTCAGTAGGAGAGAGAGAGAGAGAGAGAGAGACAGAGAGAGAGAGAGAGAGGGGTGGTTTTTTTTTTTTTGATTTCTGTAGGAGAGAGAGGGTTTTATTATTTTTTAATTAATATAATTATTTAAAATATATAATTTAAAAATATTTTTTATATAATATTTAATAACTAAATATTTATATATTTAGTTATTAATTAATTTATTTATATATATAATTAAATATATAATTTAAAAATATTTTAATATAAATTTAGAAATTTATTTAATAATTTTTTATTAATTAATATAATTATTTAAATATATAATTTTTATTAATTTTTGTTAATATATAATTTAAAAATATTTAAAATATATAAATAAATAATTTTTAATAAATAAAGAAAGAAATAAATAAATTATATAAATAAAGTAATTATATATATTTATAAATTTATTTAGTTATTTATATATTTAAATTATATAAATATTTTTAAGTTATATAAATAATTTAAAAATATTTAAAATATATAAATAAATAATTAGTTATTTATATATATATATATATATATATATATATATATATATATATTTATTTAATTAGTTATTTATTTATTTAAAAATATTTATTTATTTAAAATATATAATTAGTTAAATAAATAAATAAAAAAATTTTAAATTATATAAATATTTAGTTATTTATATATTCATTTATTTATTATATAAAGCCAATAAATTATATAAATAAATATATAAATAACTAAATATTTTATATATAATTACTTTATTTATATAATTTATAAAATATTTATATAATTTATTTATTAAAAATTATTTATTTATATATTTTAAATATTTTTTAAATTATATATTAACAAAAGTAATAAAAAATTATATATTTAAATAATTATATTAATTAATAAAAAAGTATTAAATAAATTTCTAAATTTATATATATAATTAAAAATATTTTAAATTATATATTTAATTATATATATATAAATTAATTAATTAATAACTAAATATATAAATATTTAGTTATTAAATATTTTATAAAAAATATTTTTAAATTATATATTTTAATATTTTTAAATAATTATATTAATTAAAAAAATAATAAAACCCTCTCTCTCCTACCGAAAGCAAAAAAAAAAAAAAAAAAACCGCGCCACCCCTCTCTCTCTCTCTCCTCCTACCGAAAGAAAAAAAAATCCTCCGCAAAACGGACGAATGACGGACGCCATGTCATTACTGTCAGATGACGATTTACCTATTTTGTTAAAAAATTTTTTTTTTGTCTAAATTGTTAATTACAATTAATACTAAGCCTATTTTAAAAATAATCCCGGCTAATAATCCTCCTATGCTTTGCCCACTTCTGTCCCCTTTGCCTAAACAAGCCATCACCAAGCAAATACTTCACAAGAGGAGTCTCCTGAATCCTCTCAAACGCTCCTCCTCCGCTACTTGTATTCAACAGCACCTCCTTCACCATCTCCGGCTCGGCGAAAGTCAGCCGCGGCCGAGTTCCGAACCAGAAGAGGAATGTCTTGCCATGCACCGCCGACCATATAGCGTATCGCGGGTCCACTCGCCACAAAATATTGTGGCCGAGTTCCGGCATCGGCCGTGACACGGCTGCGGCCGCAAGCTTCCGTATGTCGCCGGCGTTGCCCATGAAGGGACGGTACAGTGGACCAGTGATGCCTTGGCGGCGGAAGTGGAGTTGGGTTCGATAAGGGATCCATAGGATGGTGTGGAGGAGGAGGAGAAGGAGGAGGAGGAGGAGGGTGGTGGTGATAAGAGGGAGGAGGAGGAGGATGGGGTGCATGGCTTGGTTGGTTGGAAGGAGATGTGAATATTAACTAGACTTTATGAGGTTGATGTAGATTGTAGCTATCTTTGAAGGGAGATTCTCCCACCAGTGTTCGAGGATTTTACTTATATATAACTCTTCTATTTGCTTAGAGATAAGTGTTATATATACCATTAAATGACAAATTAAATTTCATATTTTACTCATTTGAATAAACCTAAAACTTTTTATTTGTTTTTTAATTTTTTTTAATAAATCTAATAATTTTAAATCTTGTATCAACTCAATTTTAGTCTATTTTTTAAATAATATTTTATTATCATGATTTTTTTTTTATCTTTAAAAAATACTGAACAAATTTTTCTTGCTTTAAATTAATCTAAAAGAGAAAATAATTCTTTTAATAATATAAACTTTTAAAACTAATAAAAAATATAATTAAATAGAAATATGACAATCACTTGAAACCATAAACTAAAAGCACTAATAAATTATCACAAACGCACCCTTAATTATATAATTATGATGAGTGCTATTCCTATCCATCCAACCAAAACCCACCTCAACCCACTTTATCTTGTCTAAATATAACAAATTTATCTCTAATTAAAAAATTATTAATTAATAAAAAGTAAAATAAAATAAATGAGTTGTTAACCACAGATGGATTGCAGACAAAGGGCAGGAGAAGTAGATAAGCTTTATTTTTTCATAATTATCATGATTTAATTTTATATCTAAGAGTAAAGCCACTCATCCACCTGAGCATCCTCATCTCTGTAACACTTAACTTAGTCTTATGCTTCTCTTTTATTGGCCAACATTCGCACCATAAGTTATTGCGTGTCTTACCACCATCTTATAAAATTTTCCCTTAAGTTTAAGTGGAACTTTTCTATCACATAATAGCCGATGCATTCCTTCACTTCAACCATCCAACTTGAATTCTACTAATAACATCTCCATCTATTTCACCATCATTTTGAACAATGAACCTAAATATCTCAATCGCTTCACTCTTATTAATGACTTGATCACCTAAAGTTACAACACTACCACTAAAACTTCTACAATTAAAATTACACTCCATATATTCAGTTTTAAATTTACTTAAACGAAAACCTTTAGACTCTAATGTTGACCTCCATAATTCAAGTTTCTGTTGGACTCCTCTCTAGTCTTATCAACAAGAAGAATGTCATCGCAAAAGCATACACCAATGTACATCTTCTTGTAAATGCCTCGTAAGAACATCCATAACTAAAGTAAAAAAAGATAAGGGCTCAATGTTGATCCTTGATGTAATCCAACTGAAATAGGAAAATATTTAGTCAATCCTCCTTGTGTTTGGACATAAGTAATAACTCCAGTATACATATCCTTAATGACTTGAATATAACTAATATTAACTCATTTATGTTCTAGAACTCTCCAAAGAACATCTCTTGAGACTTTATCATAAGCTTTTTCTAAATCAATAAATATCATATGTCGATCCTTCTTACTTTCTCTATGCTTCTCTATCAAAACTCTTAATAAATGTATAGCATCCATAGTAGATCTACCTGGCATGAAACCAAATTGATTGTGAGAAACTTCTGTATCACATCGTAACCTATGCTCAATTACTCGCTCCCATAATTTAAATGTATGATATATTAACTTAATTCCTCTATAATTTGCATACTCTTGTGCATCACCTTTATTCTTAAATATAGGAACCAACAAACTCTTTCTCCACTCATCTGACATCTTTTTAGTCTTTAAAATAACATTAAAAGATTTGTAAGCCAAGAAATTCCTTGATCTCCTAAATATTTCCACACTTCTATTGGATATTATCCTATTCATCGCTTTTCCACATTTCATTTTCTTTAAAGCTTCACTAACTTCAGATTTACTAATACGACGATAAAAATGAAATTCTCTAATTTTGTTTAGGGTATTAAGATTGCTAAAATCAATCGTACTTTCAAATCCTTTATTGAAAAGTTTATCAAAATACCTCATCCACCTATTTTCAATATCTTTTTCTAAGAAAAACACTTTATTATTTTCATCTTTAATACCCCTCACTTTATTATTTTCATCTTTAATACCCCTCACTTTATTATTTTCATCTTCAAAAAAAATTAAAGTCCCCTATGTGGGGACGATGTCGGGAGGTTGCTGAAATTCGGATTGACAAATGGCTTAATTAATTTAACGCAAAATGAATTTTAAGCTCAAAATTAAAATCTGAATTTAAATTGCAGATATTAAAGGTCTACGTATGCTTTCTTAAGCGTGATATGTTTATAAGACTCGAAGCCGCAGTATCGCAAGACGATGACTATGCATGCTTTCTTAAGCATAGTAGGAAGACTCTAATACTCTCGAAGCAACTGCCCCCCCACCCTTATGTGGAGACGATGTCAGGAGGTTGCTTAAATTTCATCAAAATAGAGATAAATAATTAATAAAAAATGAAATAGTTAAAGAATAATATTTGAAGTTTAAACGAGTAATAAGATTAATAATTAAACTAAATACAATGACTAAGCTACTGAGACGAGATTGAGCTTACGATCATCTGACAGATAATAGTCTGTAACGAATTAGACGTCTATCCAATGCAAGCAAAATACTTGAATTAATAAGAAATACACTATGCAATGAAAATTCAAAAGAATTAAAGTCGAATATGTATGAAACCTATAATATATGCCATCGGATTTACAATATATCGTACAAGCAAACAGAATGTGATAATTAAGACTTTAATTAAACTATTGCATGCATTATGAAATGAGCTTGTAATTAAATTCATCTCAAAATGTGTGCAAACAATCAAAGTTATCAATAAAATGAAGAGTAAATGCAACACGAGACAATCATGTATTCAAATTTATAGTATCAAGATGCATATAAATAAACTAATTAGATGAGCTTTGTAGACATTATGATGTATGATTAAAACTCAAATCCAATGCTTTAAATTATGCAAGTAAAAATTCACCCAGATGGCCACGCCATGTCAATGTTTAAACTTAGTGTCTGAGGATGCTGCGCGGGTTGATTTTCGGTTGGTCTTAGGACCGGGTCCAGGTTAACAAAACCTAAATATCAGATGATGCTATTAATATATTTTCAGCTTAATAAAATTTGAAAAGTTAATTCTATCATAGAATTACAAAAGATAAATCTGCCAATATCATTATTAATGTAATTTCTCAAGTTTAAACCCTCAAGAGTAAAGTATCCAACCCGATCCTCTATGCTCAAACTAAAGTTGACAAAGTTTGGAGGATTATAAATTTTGAAACAATGAATCATCCCGAGTCTGGGTTAACAAAACCTAAAAAATTCAATAATAATATTATAAGAATTTTAACTTAGTAAAATATCTGAGAAGCTAATCCTGTCACATGACAGTATATCTGATTCTTTATTATTAAATTAATAGAGCTGATAGGATCTGGAATAGCAAAATAATACATCCACCTCGATGATGACTGTGTTAAATGGAGATTTCAACCAGAGGGGATACTTACAATTAAAATGTGCTTACAACCTCAAATCAAAATAATCAAAATCAAGTATCAATACAATTATAAAATTGGATAAATTCCTAAGTGTTAAATGCTTAAATGAAATTCAATATTTAAAAAACTTAAAGCTAAAATCGAATTCACTTTCCGCAATTGTTTGTTGAATGTGATAAATTAAGAAAACTCTAGCTCACGAAGGAGCCAATGTCAAGTCAAGTGTATTTCTATGTTCACTCTCAATCAATCTCATGCTAGTAAGGATGTGGCTCGTGTCCTCTGATCGTGTGGTTTGGTAAGTATGCTCCACACATATGATGTGGTTATAACCCGAGTCCTCTGATCGGGTGGATGTCACCAAATGACGTCATTATATTATGGTCACGACTGCAGCCCGTATGTTCCCCAATGACTTTGCTCTTTAAGATGTGAACCATAGGGTGCACCTAATTGGCCAAAAAGCTCTCTGTTAGCTAAGGTGAACTTAAACTTATCTCATTAGATAAACACCACACTAGGTCTACAAGGATTACTTAGACGACATAACCCATGACTGCTGATAAGGATTCCTCGTTGGTCGACACCTCCTCGATAGCACTAGGGACACGATGCGGATAATGAACTATGAGATCTTGATTGGGCGCATCATCATTCCCCAACCATCCGCTTTAAGCTAATGATGATGAATTTCATAAATCTAAATTTCAAAGCTTCACATACTGCTACTATATGCTATGCATTTAACAATCTAATGACTAGCCATAATTGAAAGTTCTCTCTCAGCATTGGGATGGGTAATTAACTATAGGTGCTTACGCCAATAGGAAACTTGGAATCAGATCTAAAGTCATCACAAAATGAGGGAAAAATCTCTAGGTAGTGTCTTATATACTACTCCATCTGCCTTCTGAAAATATCACCGACATTTAAATCATACTCTCTTCATCGAGAGGTTGATGGTGAATTTTCGGAGCCCATAAATTTTTAGCACCTTTGTTGGGGATATCTTTCTCTTTCCATCTTTGGCTATTCAAATCAAAGCTATTATAGTAGCAGAGTATAGTTAAATCAAAATTTAAAGTTATTTATAAAATTCAATTGATTGAAATTTAAAATTATTTTTATAATGAACATAATTATGAAATTTTCAAGATTTTATTTATACATAACTTGTTTTAATATTCTATCATGTTTGTTATGTTGTATCTCTGCATTTTGAAAGTGTGGGGTAATATATCAATTACTGATTACTAATCCCCATCTTTCATTTGTGTAGAATGAATCTTTAGAACACCCAGTTCACCGTGCAGCTAGACCATAAAGCCAACATCTGCCTAGCTAATGCTGTCATCAACACCGGAGACGTTGGAGCTACTATACAATTTGGTAGCATAGATTTTCTAGTGACCGCTACTGAACTACTACTAGGACTGCACGAGATAATCATGCATAACTTCCACATCAACCTGCAGAATAGGCCAAGTCTACCAAAGCTCCTGTTGCTACTGCTATTGAGGTTCCTCGAAAGAGGGCCTCTGTATTTGAAAGGTTGGGACATATTGAAGCTCTTGCCATGAAAAGAATTATCACTAGGCAGATAATTTCAATAGTGCATGTGAATGTTACTTCCCTGTCGACCATGCCCTTTGTGTAAGACCAATATGATGTTGAAGCTTCCTCATCTAGAGGAAAGCTGACTAGAAGGCAGAGGAGAAGATGAATGCTGAGCTATAAGCCCATCAACTCTCACCTGACCCATCTGTTGCACAATCAGCTTTACAACCAGAAGTGAGAATTCCTACCCACAATAAATTTAAAAATTTGAAATGAGTAAAAAGGAATATCTCTATTGGTGACATTAAGCAGTCTTTCTAGGCTCAATAGCGGTTAGCTCCAACCTCTCAAAAGAAACAACATGAAACTCTATCTATTCGAGTGCATAAAATTTTAAAAGTTGTAAAAGAATAATGCCTTATGAAGAAAAGATATCAAAGACTAATTATTAGAGAGGCCAATAATGCTCCACTATAGAAGCTACCATCAATAGTAGTAAGAACTCAAGAGCATTACAAATAAACCCTATACAGTGAACATCGGGGCCTGACACTTGAATCGCATGTTCAGGAATCCGGTACCGAAAGGTCCCGGTAGAAGGAAAAATAAGTATGGAGGCCGAAGCCTTGAGAAGCCACAGAAAGGTAGAAAGATGACATCCGATTTGCATATTTGGAGATCCATCGATAATAAGGCCAAATAGGAATGGGTTCCTAAAAAGAATGTTATAATCAATGAGGATGTTGGTGGTCGATATCCTAGAGAATCCTTTAGGGAATCCCATTACCAACCTAAACGTTCTTCCCTTGATTTTGATTGTAGCCCTTTGATCAAGGGGGTGCCCATCCCCACTCTGAACCTGAAATCAGATGGCGATGTTGGTCGAAGATAAAGCTTCAAGAAGAAGAAGATGATGAAGAAGACACCATAGGGGTAGAAGTGGTGTATATAATACAACACATTAGAGAATCATCTCGTGTATGACAATACCGATCCAGGTGTTATTGAGCCGCACCTCCTATCCACATTGGAGAACCAGTATAAGGTTAAACAGAAGCGGAACCTTTTAGTTCCTCCTCAAGTGATGAGTAAGAAGTGGAATAAGAAGAAGAAGATAATACGGTATTCGCTGACATTGCTACGCTTGCTCAGGTGCAAAGGAAAATACATCGGTAGGTGAAAATGAAGGATAAAGAGATCTTTCAGCTGAATTAAAAGATGAATCAGATGATGATGCAGATGAATCTCATGATGCAAATATTGCAAAGAAATGCTACCATAGTGCCTACACCAGTTCCCCCAGCCAATCATCAAACAACCACATTACATCCATCAACCCACCAGTTGAGCAAGCGCCGCAAACTTTCAGAGCATAAAGTGCTCACGATGGTAGAAACAAAGTCAATTAATTGACTGCTCAACCTACCCCTCAGCATATACTAAGCACATCTGTGCCTGTGATAGCTGTATAATTTGAAACTATTATAAGTGAAAAGACTAAAACTGTCATAGTTGTAGAATAGATAGAGAAACTACTGAACATAAGTTGCCCATACCATGTAGAATATGACTAGGTGTCATATCCTAAAGATTACTCGGTGCCAAAATTCTACTCATTTGATGGCAACGGTAACTCGAGGCAACACCTAGCACAATTCAAAGTGACTTGTGGTAACACTGGGGGAAATGACGCACTGTTATTTCACCAATTTGTTAGCAGCATAACTTCAACTACTTTCGAAATGTACATAGAGTTGCCGAATGACTCAGTTAAGACATTCACCGAGATGGAGGCAATGTTCATCAAAAGATTTGCCAGTGCAGTCAGAAAGACTACTATCGCTGACCTTACCTTGGAGAAAAAGAAGAAAGATGAGTCAGTTATAAAATACATAACTCGTTGGCACAATATGAGTATGAAGCGCGAGCAATAACTGGAAGAGGAACATGCAATTCAGCTATTAATGGGCAACATTGATGATAAAATGATGCCCTATTTATGCATGACTTCCATGACCACCTTCCAGGAATTACTTGATTGGGTGACAAAATTTGAAATGCTAAACCTTTCCAAGCCTGAAAGCCATTTAAACAGAATAAAAAAAAGGGAAGTTCTTAGAATCAAGGATAAGTGAATCTCACACTGCTTCATACTATTCAAATAAAGGAAAATGAGAATTCCATAATGCGGATAAGGGGAAGCAGCTCATTTATTTTGAAGAAAATGTCAAATAGCCCTTCAATTCCCAACCAAAGTTAGTTCTTGGAGGTAATGATAAACCTAGAACTTCCTCGGATAATGGTGAGAGCTCAAGGCAATCATCAGGAGATTATGATCGAATGAATCTATCTCTTAAGGAGAAAATGAATAAAATATACTCTTTCAAAAGAGAAAGTGTAGCTAAACTATTCTGACAAGCACTCAAGGAATGTAAAAGGCTTGAAGAGTTAGAACATACTGCCAGCCCAAATTACTGTCCATATCATCGGGTAGTTAGCCACCATATAGAAGATTGCTATGTATTCAAAGACTGGCTAGAAAGGAAGTACAAAAGGGCAAATTCCTACTATCCAATAGTGTTCTTATTTACCTAAAGAAAAAATTTATAATGGTGGTTACATCCTCTTTTGTGCCCCCACAAAAAATAAAGTAAAAGAAAAGATAGTTGAGGATGATAAATGGAAGACTATGATCTCAAACTAAACTATAAAGATGTTGAAGCAATTAGAAGGAGTTCCTAGTGTCAGATGGAATTCACCATTTGGGCCAATATTAGAACTGAAGGATGGGTCCACTTCAAAAAGTTATGCTCTTCAAAGGCAGTCCAAGGTGATTGACACCCCTTGGCTTGAGAAGCAGCCTATTCAGAACCCACCAAAAACTCCTAAAAGACCAGCCAAACAAAAGAAGATGAAGAAGAAATCTACCACATACAAGATTATTAATAATATGGAAGAATATCAACAACCAACAATACGACCAATTAAGTTTGTTGATTTTATGTCAGGACTCCAAATTATTGAAACTAATGATGAAGAGATGATGACGAATAATCTCTTTTTGGAGAAGTCTATCGTGTTGTCTGAGTGTTCTTGGATAATCCCCGACGGAGTTCATTTCTTCAAGATAATTCAAGAAGAGGAACAACCAATGATGTGGCATTCATGTCTGGCCTGATGGTTAAATAAACAAATGATAACTCAAAAGAAGACTTGTGCTTTCCAGAGGAAGATGAGTCAGAGTCTTCAATATCACCACTGATGAAAGGCATAAAATTGGGAAGTGATTCTGAAGTCTCCATCCAATTCTCTAGCATAAATAGTGATTATGAAGGGGAGACTTCTTCAGAAGAATCTGAGCAAAATAGAGCAGCCCCAATGTAGTTAAGAAGTGACAAGATGTTGTCATCATCATAGAAGAATGGAACATTAAATAAAGGCAATGCCAAAAATATAAAAGCTAATAAAAATATCATTCCTAAAGATCCAAAGAAGAAGTTTAATATGAATAAAGGAATCGATCACAACATCCTGTCACACCTGAAGAAGATCCCAACATAATTAAGTGTGTATGAGGCCCTCTTGATGTCGCAGGATCTCCGTGAAGCCTTAACTCAGGATCTTAAGAATATGGAAAAATAAGAAGCATACTTTGCAGAGAGGTGTATGACTGAAGTATCACAATCTCAAGACCTTCCAACAATCATCTTCTCTGAGGAGGATCTTATGCTTGGAATATCGTGAACACAATCACCGCTTATATGTCTCTCTGAGCGATGGTGTCATAGTCAATCGAATTTTGATTGATCTAGGTTTATATGTTAATCTTATGAGCCTATGAGCATTGAGAGGATTGTCCCTTGATAGTCAACATCTAGGACGGGATAAATTGATGATCCACAACTTCAATAAAAAATGGCAAAAGACTCTCGGATCTTTTACCTTGCCACTAAGATTCAGGGAGCTTTACACATAAGCTAAATTCTATGTCATTAATGCTGACACCTCATTCAGGGCTTTATTGGGTCATCCTTGGCTACATGAGTACATAATAGCCCCGTATACTTTGCACCAATGCATGAAATACATAAAAGATGATGAAGAACATAGAATTCCTGACAATCTTCAACATTCATAGTCCATGAAGCTAAAATCTATGAAGATGCGAAATACTATTTGTTAAAGGAGCCTAGGCATCAAAAATCAAGAGCTTCTACTTCAAAGGTTGCAAAATAATCTAAAGAAGTGAAGAAAGAAGGTGACGCCGACTCTTCCTAAAGCAGCTAATGCAACACCTAAGTTGAAAAGGCTAGTCCCTCATCTGGGCAGTGACACAAAAGAAGAAGAGGATGATCCCTCTATTGGGCCTAAGGGAGAGAACAAGTCTCTGGTGAAAGAAAAAAAAATTTAGAGTACTTAAACTTCGATTATGATTCAGAACCTACTTACAAAAGTGAAGTTCAATATATCTCTTCAAGAAGGACGACAAACCTATTGATATCAGAAGATTCATTAATGGGCGTGCGATTACTTTTCAACATTTTAAGGAAATCACTCACGTGAGGTCTACATTATTGAAGAGTTAAAGACATTCTATGTGTCTCCTTTGCCTGGAAGTGATGAACATGAAATTTCATTTTACAGTCTGAGGAGTGTTATCACCAAGACTCTTATTGGCTCATGTAATTTGATGAATTTGATGATGTGGTTCCCACAAGAATGCCAAAATATTATTATCTAAAGATCCATAAGATGATGCACAAATTAGGGGTTGATGTTGGAACTGATAAGTGGCGAGCTCACCTTTTTGGCACCTTCTAGAATTTAAAAAGTCCATAGACCTTACGAAAGTGTAATAGCCATACATATAAAGGTCTTGGATACATCCGACATAGGCATCCTCGAAGAGCTTGTTATATAATAATGGGAAATAAAGTTCAAAATGAAATTGAAGATGAAGATAATATTATGAGGTTTATCTGACCAATGATGAAGAAGTGGAAGCCAAGCCAGTACCTGAAGAGCTTGAAGATGGTGGATAGACAGCTACCATGGATGAGTTGAAGGAAATCAACTTGGGAACAGAGGATGATCCCCACCCAACTTTCGTCAGTGCCCTTCTGCCTGATGAAAAAGTTGAAGAATTAAGAGCTATACTATGTGAATTCTGGGACTGCTTTACTTGACATATTTTGAAATGCCAGGCTTATCCCCTAAAGTGATAGTCTACAGATTAGCCATTAAGCTAGATGCAACACCAGTTAAACAAGCTCCTAGGAAAATGAGATTGGAGATCGAAGAATATGTGATCATAGAAACTAAAAAGCTCATTAAAGCAGACTTTATCCGAGAAGAGAAATATGCAGATTGGATAGCCAACATTGTCCCAGTTAGGAAGAAGAATGGTCAAATCCGTATCTGCATTGACTTCTGAGATCTAAACAAAGGATGCTCAAATGATGATTTTTCACTTCCAATATCAGAACTACTAGTGGGTAATACTTACTACTATGACATGTTCTTATTCATGGATGGATCATCAGGGTATAATCAAATCAAGATGGCTCCTGAAGGTGAAAGACACACATCATTCAGGATGCCAATTAGTATATATTGCTATATAGTCATCTCCTTCGGATTGAAAAATGCTGGAGCTATGTATCAGAGAGCCATGAAAAGCATTTTCAATGAGTTGATTCATTAGAAAGTAGAATGCTATGTGGATGACCTCATCATTAAGAGCATAGATCGAGAAGATCATTTTGATGACCTGAGAATGGTCTTTGAAAGAATTAAGGAGTACAATCTCATGATGAATCCTCTTAAATGTGCATTTGGGATTTCATCTAGAAAGTTCCTTGGCTACATTGTGTGACATAGAGAAATTGAGATCGACCATAATAAAATCAAAGTGGTAGTGGATATGCCATCGCCGAAGAATCTTCATTAGCTTTGTTCTATACAGGGACATTTGGCATTCATCCGATGCTTCATATCAAATCTATCAGGCATGTGTCAACCATTTGCTAAATTAATGAAGAAGAATGCACCATTTAAGTGGGACAATGAATGTCAAAAAGCATTCAATAGCATTAAAAGATACTTATTGAATCCACTAATTCTAGCAATGTCAATCCCATGAAAGCCCCTCATTTTATATACAACCATGCTAGAAGAATCCCTTGGAGCATTGCTTGCATAGCATAATGTAGAAGGCAAGGAGAACACTCTGTATTACATAAGTCAAAGATTAGTAGGAGCAGAAGCGAGATATTCTCTAATTGAGAAACACTGTCTTGCACTAATTTTTGTTGCCTAAAAGCTTAGACATTATGTGCTATCGCACAAGATAATTATCATCTCAAAGATCGATCCACTGAAATTTTGATGATAAGATCAGCATTGATAGGTCGTTTGACACGATGGGCGGTACTCCTATTACAATTTAATATTACATATGTACCTCCAAAAGTTGTAAAGGGCAGAATACTATCAACCTCATCCTTATCTGATTTAAATGGATGGACCATCAGATAGAGGTGTGCATGATCTATTAAATCTACCAAAAAAGCTAGTAAATCATAACAAAAAATGAAATGTTCTATAGGATGGCCAAGAACTAACAATGAAGCTGAATACGAGGCATTGGTGGAATACCTCGAAGAAGCTATTGTCATCGGCATTTAAAATTTATGAATCTTTAGAGACTCTCAGTCGGTGATCAACCAAGTGTTAGGCATTTACAAAATTAATAAGCTTGAACTAGCATACTATCATAAGTGAGTGCTTGAGCTCATAAAAAAATTTTGAATATTAAACTAGCTCGAGTTTCTCGATAAAAAAATAGTAAAGAGGATTGCTTAGCCAAGCTGGAAAAAGAGATGACAAACACAGACAATGATGATGTGTTGATTGAAGTGACCACTCATCGAGTTCTGCAACTAATAAATTCATACTCCCTATAGGTAGAGGTGACATCAAACTCAAGCCAGTAAGAAGCAATTCGAATTGCACCTCACTCTCCTAAAGAATAACAAGTACAAGAGATGAAAAAACTCAAAAATACTACAAAGAAATCATGTGAAGCTTTCATAAGTGGAAGAGCCTGATGATTGAAGACAACCCTTCATTGATTACTTCAAGGAAAGAAAATTACTGAGCAGTAAATTACTAGCTATGCAGATTACAAAAAAAATTCTATGATATGCTTATGTTAATGACACATTGTACCATAGATCCTTTGAACAAATGTGGCTATGATGTTTGGGGACGGATTAAGCCAACAAAGTTATGTCCAAAATTCATGAAGGACTCTGTGGCGCACACTAGTTAGGTCCCAAAATGACAGCAAAAGTTAAAAGAATGGGATACTATTAGCCTTTAATGGTGAAAGACTACATTGATTATGCTAAGAGATGCCATGAATGCCAAATCTATTGGGATCTCATTCATCAACCTCCGAATCCTCTGCACTTGACAATAGCATCCTGATCATTTGAAAGCTGGGGAACAGATATAATGGGACCGATTGATCCTCCATCATCAACCGGACATAGGTTCATTCTAACAGCTACTGACTATTTCTCCAAATTGGCTGAAGCTGCTCTGTTTAAGGAAGTCACTACTGATCGAGTCATTGATTTCTTCACCAATAATGTTGTTTATAGATTCGGGATGCCATGATGAATCATTTCAGACAACGGCTCGGCTTTCAAGAGTGTGAAGATATATAAAGTCGCTGATCAACATAAAAATGATTGATGATACTCATCAATCTATAATCTAATGGCTAATGGTTTAGTAGTGGCTTTTAATAAAACTTTAGTGAAATTACTCAAGAAGATTCTCACGAAGAATAAAAGAGAGTGACGCACTAAAATGATGGAAGCACTCTGGGCATATAGAACAACTTACAAAATGCCAACCTAGGCCACTCCTTATGCTCTAACATTTGGAGTTGAAGCTGTGCTACCACTAGAAGTTGAGCTACCATCACTTCGAGTAGCTTTCCAATTCAATCTTACTTAAGACAAAAATGCTCTCCTGTGAATGAAAGAGTTGGATGTGCTTGATAGAGTTAGACTCTAAGCTCAATAGAGTTTAGAAATCTATCGAGCAAGGATGTCCAAAGCTTTCAATAGTTCAGTTCTAGAAAGGTAAATTGGTTCTGGTGCTGAGAAGACCAATCAATCATTATTGCAAGATCAGTGGTAAATTCATAGCTAATCGGGAAGATCCTTACGTCATAGAGAAGGTGTACGAGGGCGGAGCCTACTAGCTTACTGTTAACCTCATTTTCAGAATGATCTCTCAACCTCTCCATCTTAGACATAGGACCTCCTCTTAGAATTTAAGATTTCCTTAGTCTTAAGACACATCTAGCGAATAGGTGGACACTCTATCTACCCCTAGAATACTTATAAGAGTTAGCCATAGGAATAGATCATGCCTTAGGGATGCTAGGAAATTGCCTACCCTTAGCTTGAATCATTCCTCACTTTCCTTCATTCAAGTCAAACTCCAAATCAATTCTATTTGAATTTCTTCAAACCTCAAATAAATTCTATGATTGAAATCCATGATTGAAATCTATGATTGAAACCCATGATCAAAATTCATCAAAAAATTCCTAAGTCCAAAATTTGCCAAATTTCTTAATCCTACCTTAAGGACTTAACCAAAATCATGATGAAAACCAATTCAAATCTTTGAGATTTTCTCATAATGAATTTATATTCTCATTTATATTCACATATATAAATGAAAAATAAATTTAAATCAATCAAATCAAACTCAAAACTCCAAAATTAATTCATGAAAATTTCCTTAAGTCCCTTAATTTTCCCTTTAATGGATTTAACCTAAATCATGATCAAATCAATTCAAATGCTTGGGATTTTCTCAAAACTTATTTATATCCTCATTTATATTCTCATATATAAATGAAATATAAATAAAAACCAATCAAATCAAATCCAAGAATTAAATTTTAATTTAAAATTTCCCTTTAATCCTTTAAATTCCCTTTAATGGATTTAACCTAAATCATGATAAAACCTATTCAAAGTCATGGGATTTTCTCATAAATTATTTATATCCTCATTTATATTCTCATATATAAATGAAATATAAATATAAATCAATCAAATCCCATCCAAAAAATTAAATTTAAATTAAAAATGTTTTTTAAATCCTTTAAATTTCCTTTAATGGATTTAACCCAAATCATGATTAAACCACTTCAAATCCTTGAAATTTTCTCATGATCCATTTATATTATCATTTATATTCACATATATAAATTAAATATAAATTCAAACATTCAAAACCAATTCCTAAAAAATCAAACTCAAATCTACTAAAAATCTAATCTAAGCCGTTCAAACCAAAATCTTGAACTTAGATAAATCAATGTTAAATCAAGCCAAACTCTTGAATTTCTCTCATGATTCAATCAACCCTACAATCATGAGCTCATATATAAATCCAAACTTGAATCACCCAATCAAAATCTAAGTAAAAAAAAAAATCAAACCCAAAGCCTTTCATATTCTTCCTTTGAATATGAAATTTTCAAATGGATCAAAACCTATTTGACTTCAAACCACTTATAAATGGATTTATATTTCAATCATGAGTCCATATACAAGATCAACCAACTTCAAATCAAGCTTTGACCAAGCCATTTGACCCACTTAGGCTCACTTGACCCAAAGTGACCTAACCTTATGAGCCAAAATTTGATCCTAACCAAATTGGATTGAACCAAACTCATATATCCCTCTCATCATGGTCAACAATCATCATGGGATGATCAATCAATCAAATTGGGTCAAACCAAGTCAAACCTAAGGGTTGATAAAGTCAACACTTAACCCAAAATGAAACTGAACATAGCCAAATTCCACCATAAGCCAAATTGATCCAAAGCAATGTGTCAAGTTCATTCCAAATCACTTGTTGAACTTGACCAAAGCCTTAATTGGCCAATTAGATCCAACCTAGCCAAATTGACCTAGACCCAACATGACCTGAAGGGGTCATGTTGAGGCAAATTTGAACATAACTAAAATTGATTGGAAACAAAGATACCAATCTACTCCATATGACCAACCTAACCCAAACCTACCCTTAACTTACCTCAAATAGGTCAACTTGACCCATTTGACCTAAATGAAGTCATATGAGCCAAACTCAAAGCTATATCAAATTGAACCAAACCAAAGCCACCAAAACATTTCAAATGGTCATGTAACCTTGACCCAACCCTTGGTTTGACCATTGAATTAATTTCTTGACCCAAGTTGACCCATTTTGACCTAAATGGGCCAACATGAGCCAAACCTTATCAAATGAATTCCAAACATCATGAAACTTGGCCAAACTTAGTTTCTCCACATACCCAACATGTCCAAAGTGAAAAAAAAAATAGTAAAATAACCATCCTACCCCTAGGCCATAAAACAAATTTTGGCCTAACCTATGGGTAATTTGGTCATACCCTCTTCACATTCACTTGAGGCTTTCTTAAAAGCTCAAGGGGACTTAGTGATGAGTGGTGCACCCAATTTATTGGGTTTGGGTCAGCCCATTTGGTCCCTAGACTAAACTCGACCCCTAACTTAAAATTGAATTTTCAAACTCCCTCTCAAACCCAAATTAAGGCACATAAGAGGTTGGAAATCCACTCCTTGGATTAAATCGACCATGTGCACACTCAAAATAGATCAAACAACCCTCCCAATATGATCAATTAGATCAAAATAGCAAGAGCATTGTCGACCGTCCGATCCTCCAAGGGGAGATATACTCCCCGTAATTCAATTCAATTCTCACTTACCCTCTATCGATTGAAGCTAAGGAACTCAAAGCAATTATCAAAGAGAACTCCTAAGCTTCTTAGAGAGGATTAGAATTTCCCATTTCTCAATTTTGCATAGTGCAAAAATAGGGTAACTCAATCCATTAGCTAATTTCTTCCTCACTCAATTTCCTTCCAATTGCACTTGCACACTTCATCTTGGAGCTAAGTTGAGTGAACTTAAGCTTCTATTGGAGTTCCCACAACAAGGAAGGATCCAATTCAATCAAAGTTGAAGCCCAAGCAAGGAGGAGTTGGTCCATACATTGATCCACTTCATCTCAAGAGCTCATACTCTTAGCAAGGCTTCGTCTCAACTAGCTGAAGCTCCTCCAAGGGAATTGAGCGCCGGTGATCACCTTCGGTGAGGTATGAGATTTTTTGATCACTAAACTCAATGTGGTGTGTTGTGAAGGAAATCTTCACCCCATCAATTTTTGATGGTTGGATTTGCCGCTCTCTGTCTTTAGATGGTGTGGGTTAAATTTGGTTTGATTCCATGCTAAATATAGCTTGGATCTTCCCCTTGATCATGAACAATTGCTATTGATCAAGGGGAAGAACTTGGGTGATCTCAACCTGCCATCCATGAATTTTAGATGGATGAATGAGATTATTTAGCACTTTTAAAAATCTATTTATCCATTTTAAAATGCGGGTGGGGGGGTGGGGATCCTTATCCGTCCGATCTTTGATCGGACGGTAGAGGATTAAAGCATGTGCGTCGCCAGCCAACCCCGTGACATGACAATTTAAGTTACCCCCTCACAGCACGATCTATGTAAAGCATGCTAACTGCCCCTGCCACACGTCGCGCCATGAGCCAGGGCTTAGTTAAATGCATTAATTAATTCCTAATTCACTTAAAGATCTTCTAAAAGGTATAATTCTTCCTTAAAAATTCAAAAAAAAAAAAGAAAATCCTATGGATAGATAATTAAACCTATAACATTTTAAAATTAATTTTGATGAGTTTTGAATTATGCTTTTCTCTGAATTTGGGTTTTATTAGAAAGTGTATTTTGCTAATTACTTTTTAATTAGGTCTCTAATTAATCTCAAATTTCTTGGGTAAGTTTTAGGGGATGACGTCTGCTTGCCCTAATTTTCTTGGGATTTATTGAAGGCTTGATTAGAATAATTGCATATGGTTTCCTTAATTACTATTCTTATGTAATTAAGCATAATTAGGGCATGATTAGATATTCTAACCTATGATTAGGGTTGATTAAGGTCAGATCTAGTAAGTAGGTGGTTTATGGAATATTTTTAGGGCATTCCCCCTAAGCTATTCCCTAAGCCACCTCTTATCTCTTTAATCTCCTCTTAATTAAGGGTTAATTTATTAATTATCCCCTTAATCAATTTCTAAAAATTCTAAAAAGTTTCAGAACTTAATTAATCTACCTTGGGTAGATGCTTAGGTGTTTAATAGCTTAAGTTCAATTAAAGAAATCAAAACCCACTTCACATGTGTGAAAGGGTGTTATGAAATTACTTAAGCTAAACCTCTTAGCTTAATAAACTTTTAATTGTGAGCCAAATTGCATTAGGCCTTTTCATTATTAGGTTCATTGCAAATTTAAATTCCTTGTGGGTTTTATGTCATCTCATTGGCTCATAATTATTTAGCTAATTCTTCTAAGGTGGTGTAGGTAAGGATTAATTAAGTCACTTAATGCATACCTTAACCTAATCAACTCATAAAAATAGATCTAATTATATAAAAATTAAACAAAAATATCAAACACATGTGGGAATGGGCTAGGAACAATAAACTCATCTACCCTTTTCAAAATTAAATCAAACTTCAAATTAAACAAAACTCACTTTAAATTCACTTTGATTTATTCTAAATTTCCTTATTCCATAGGAATATCTTTAGGATTTAAGTGAAGTGAGTTTATTTACATTCTTTCATTGCTTTGGGTCTTTCCACAACATGTTAAGTTGTATTTCATGTGATTTCATGCATTCATAATTTCATTTTTCAAATTTTAAAATGAAATAGTTTACTTTATGCCAAATTTCTATGTGTTGGCTAACGTAGAAATATGAGTGGCTATTATCGCTACTAAATCTAAATTATTTTCAAAACTTAAAAATGAAATACCAATTTTGAAAGTATGCTACTTATACTTTAATTATAAGCATGCATGTGAAAGATTATAAAAGTATGCTTAGTATAAGTTTCCTTTTTTTCTTATGTTGGTTTAGCTTTGAATATAAATTTGGTGAGATATATGGTTCATTTGAAAAGGACCTAATGCTCACCTAATTTCATATCCTATTCATCCCTATGCTACCATCTAAGAATGATTATCTACACCTGTATACATAAATTGCATAAACAAAACAAATCTATTAAACAACTTTTACATCTTCCTTTTCCATTTCATTTCTTTTATACACATGTTTGTTCTTAAGGAAAGTGGTATATTAGTCTGGACAATCCCAAGGTTGTGAGGCTTTAAGTAGCCCTAAGTAGGTCTTCTACCTTACACCTCTAGTTAATAATGGTGCTATACTCACTTATGCCTTCCTCACTTTCATGTGTGTATGTGAAAATTTGGATAAGGAAAACCTTTTCTACTTAAGAGAAATCATGCATATTCAACTTCTAAATTTTCTTAAATGGAATACTTAGCATGCATCATAAAGTGAGTTAAATGCTCTCATTTGCATGTGTATATATGCTTAGGGTCTATCCATATGCATGTTATATATGTTAGGGGAAAGAATTGAAGTAATGTGTGTTATGTGAATTTTGATTCATTTTCCTTAATCTTAAAATGACTTTCTTTTTGGATAGGTTTGTTTAGAGTTCATCTAAACTTAGGATTAATGAAAATATTTAATCAAAACATTCACCTAAATGAAACTAAAATGTGAACCTAGTTTAGAAATTACTTAGGTTAGGGAAGGAAAGAGAAGTTCTCTTCTCTTTCCCTCTCTTCATAACTTAGTAATTAATTATAAGATCCACCTAAACCAAATCAAAACATGAAATAAAATCAACCCAAAATAACTAAACAACTTAAATGAAACTGTCCCCTAAGTTGATTATGTTCTTCACACTTAGAAAATTTAAACCTAAAGCCACAACTAAGCATACCACACAAGCCTTCAAAGCACACACATTAGCCTAAGTCACCACTTCTAGCCTTAGGTTAGGTCGATCCATGGTTTGATGTTTATTTTATTTTATGATGTATGTTTTAGACTGGATGTTAGAGTGTATGCTCATAGAATGAATGGTAGGATGTTTTTAGTCTAATTATTATTTTCTGCAGGGGATTGTGCTTAAGGGGAGCTATTATAAATAAAGATATAAATGCTTTTGCTTGTAGATGTTTTATACCCTTAAGCATAATCCATAAGACAGGTGGACTTAGTCACCCATGTGTGGGGTGATAAGCCCAATATACATGCTTGGGATTTATGTGGTATGTTTTAGATAACATTTGTTTTGCAGGTATTAGTTAGATTTCCACTTTTTCATTTCATGTAAAAATTTGTATAATTAGGATTTTGGAATGATTTATTATGGGGATTAGGATAAGAATTGGTCAACCATCCAAAGAATGACCATCCAAAAGAAAAGAAAGAAAGAAGAAGAAGAAGAAAAGAAAGAAAAGAAGAAAAAGAAGAAATAAGAATAAAGCTTGAAGACCCCATTCCTTGTTTAATTGTAATATTCATTTATAATCCAGGTTGTTTGGCTAGCCATATTTGATATTTTTGGGTTTGTGCGGTGGTGCCCGACCACAACGGCCTTTTTTTCTTTTTTGCAATTAGCTTTATAAATTGATTGATAATTTGTTTAGCTTTTGCATTAAGTGGCATGCTTTTCCTAATTTCTTCCTTTCTTTATGTATGGCCTGGATGAGGATTAGGCTCTTTCAGGAAAAATAAATCTTTTACCCAACTTAATAACTCAAATTGAAATTAAATAACTCATAACCTCACCTAAAGCTTAGGTTTAAAATCAAGATAAAAGAATTAACAACCCCTTAGCTGGATGAGCATTTCTTTATAATATCATACACAAATGCATCTTATTTCACTCTTAATTGGAGGGCTTCTATCTTTGCCAGAGAATTTTGGCTTGACCTGTGAGAGCCATGGTGGAAACTCACCTCCTCCATTCTCGCTGATTTTGGCCAATAACCTTCTTTCTCATGCATTAGTCATAAAAATCCTATTAGCTTGAGTAAAAAATAATTGTCTAAAATGAAAATAAAAATGAGATTTGAAATGCATTAGATTTAGGTCATTTGAAGCACGTCCCGTTACATGATCTAGTCTCTTTAGGGAGTGAGTTTAATGACTTAGTAAATAAATAATAGCCTAGCTCTCTTGCATAAGCATAAAGTCTTGCCTACATGTATTTAAAATCGTAAGAGTTAGTTGGCAGCCACCCCCGGGCGATTGTAAGTCCAAGCTATTGGGTGGTTTGTCCTCTTTTGTGGAGGCAAACAAAATACTCATTTTTTCCTTAGATTTAGGTTGTACTTTCGGCCCTTGCCAAAGCTTCCTAGATTTAGGTTCTGAGATTACTTCTCCTCTTTGCCGGCCATAAGCATAATTCCTCACCTCTTAGGTATTTCCTTAATCTTGTGTTAAGGAATCTTAAGTTCTACAATTCTAATGAAAAATGTAACTCAAATAAACTAAATCAATTTCTAAAATGTAAAGCCCAACTATAGGATAGTCTGAGATGCTCGCTAGGTTTCCTAGCATCGTGGGCATTTCCTACTTATCTTCCATTTGGGCTTCGATAATAACACCCTCTTTTAATCAGTCCCATTTTGATCTTCAAACATAAACCAATCGATTGATAGTCCTTTTCTATTAAAATCTTTAAAGACAACGATCATTTACCTTAATCGAGAGTTTTCTTAAGGGATCCTGTCTCTTAGGATGTAATTAACTATGGGGGTTGCTCCTATAGGGAACTTAATGAACCTAGTTTAAAATAAACCCTACTTTACTTTTTCATGTAAAGTAGGGGAAGAATCTCTGGTACATATGTAGACCCATCGTCCTTAGGAGTTCTTATTGAGGTGATTTGGTCCATTAAAGGGTAGTGACTTCTATCTTTAGAGATAGTACACTATTTCCTCGATGACGTACTCGATCACATGAATAAGTACATCTACGAATTTGCGTGGCATCCTAAAAAACTAAATTTTTATAGTCTTGTCCTCTTTCATTTCTCCCCGCATAATTTGAAAGGAGACTCCTCTATAAAAAATTTTCACCACACTTATTGACACGAATGGTCAATGACCATTGGCACCAATCAACGGTTGATATCTCAAGAAATTTCACAACTGACTGTGGATGAGTATATAGATACTTAAATGAATCTTGTACTAATAAAGCTCTCAATCAAATACACATGTAATGTCACTTAAAGATTCTCATAAAGCGAGAACGCATTTTCAAGTTACCACGAAAGCCCCCCTATTAGACAAGGATATTTTTACATGTTTAGCTAAGTTGACATTGTGCTTCAAGATGAGATCCTTAGATAAATATATATGATGATCAAAATATGTTATATTTATTATATTAAAGAAGTTCAAACTCTGTAATATATTTATGACTAATATGGAATCCCCTTGTTTGATAAGGGGCATTTTTTATATGTTCATCTGAGTTGAAATCGTGCTTTAAGCCGAGATCCTTAGATATATACACATTATGATTAAAAAACATATAATGTCTATTTTACAGTAAAGGAAATCAAACTTTGTAATATATTTTTGAACTCATCTGTAATCCCCCTATTAGATAGGGGGCAATTTTTGAATGGTGTACTACCTCGAAAGATAGAAGTCACCACCCTATAATGGACCTAATCACCTAATAAGGACTTATAAGGACAATTGGTCTTCAAATGTACCATAGATTCTTCCCCTACTTTACATGGAAAAGTAAAGTAGGGTTTATTTTAAATTGGGTTTGTTAAGTTTCCTATGAAGGCAAGCCCCCATAGTTAATTATATCTTAAGGAATGAGATTCTTTAGGAATACTCTTGATTAAGGTAAATGATCATTGTCTCCAAAGATTTCAAAGATAGGACTATCAATAAATTGGTTATTTTTAAAAGATCAAGTGAGATTGATCAAGAGGAGGGTGTTATTTTCAGAACTAAAGGGAGATGAGTAGGTGATGCTCATGATATTAGGAAGCCTAGTGAACATCCCAAACTATCATATGGTTGGGCTTTATATTTTTGAAGTTGAGGAGATTTATTTATTTGAGTTGAATTTTTATTAGAAATCTAGGGCTTACAATTCCACAATACAAGGTTGTGGAAACGCTTAAGAGGTGAGGATTTATGCTTGTAGCCCTCAAAGGAAAACAATAACCTCAGATCCTAAATCTAGGGAGTTTTGGTGAGGGCCAAGACACGACTTAAATCTATAGCAAAAATGGGTATATGGTTTACCTCCATAAGAGAGGATAAACCACCCGACTGTTGGGTTTACAACCGCCTGGAGGTGGCTGCCAACTAACTCCTCCTATGATTTTAAGTACATGTAGGCAAGTCTTATCCTTTTGCAAGATAGCTAAGTTGTTGTTTATTTTGAAGGAGACTAAGTCCTTCAACACACTCCCTAAAAGACTAGATCATGTAGGGCATGAGTAATGACCTAATCTAATGCAAATTTTATTAAGTTTTATTTTGATTTTTGGACAATTAATTTTGACACAGGCTATCGGATTCTTATGCTTAATGCATGAGAAATTGGTTATGGGCCAAAATAAGAAAGAAGGTGATGTGATTTCACCATGGCTCTCAAAGGTCAAGCCATTTTCTCTGGCAAAGGTGGAAGCCCTCCATTAGCAAGAGTGAAGCAAGATGATATTTTTATGCATAATGTGAGACATACAACCTCCAGTTAAGGGGTTGCTAAATCTTTTATCTTGATTTATTTCCTAGGCTTTAGGTGAGGTTATGAGTGGTTTAATTTTAATTTTGAGTTGATTAATTGGACAAAAATTTATTTTTTCCTTAAGAGCCTAATCGCATCCAGGCCATTCATCAAATAATGAATAAACTAATAAAATTATGCCATCTTAATGCACAAGCTAAATAAACATCAAATAATTTATAAAGCTCGTGCAAAAGAATAAAATACCGATGTGGTCGGGCTCTACCGTACAAACTTGAAAAGAAATGTAGGTAGCCGAGCTCTTCCCATATACATCCCAGATTACAAATAAATTCATAATTAAAATGAATTCATGTTTTGGGGGTCTTCATTCTTCAATTCTTCATTCTTCATTTTGATTTGGTTCACTTTCTTCTTCTTTTGTCTTGGTTGGAATGTGGTTTCTCAAAGGCTTCACATGGTGCATAAGACTTGGTCTTATGATCAATGTTCATCCTAATCCCCCATAACATTCAATCCAAATCTTAATTGCAAAATTACATGAAAATGGGAAAAGATAAATCTAATTAAACATGTAAAATAGAGATTAGCTAAACATATCACACAACCCAAGCATGTATATTGACCATTACAAACCAAAAGGCACCCCTTAGGTAGGTTAGTTCTACCTAATGACTGGTCGACTATCCATTTAGGTTTGTAAACCTAAGATAGGTCTAGGCTGATATTAGCTCCTTCTTAATAGATCCATTGCACACTGACAGGGTCCATCTAAAATTAATTTAATTCTGACTACTCTTGAGTTGATATGAGTCCACAGTGGCATTCGCTCAAATAGTCACCCTAGGCTGGGATTGATCTATTGAGCCATCAACAGATCACTCCAACGGTTAATCCCTATTTTGGAAGATGTAAGTCTGCTATGCTTTCTTCCTAGTACAGTCGTTGCACACTAAAAGGTAACCCTTAGGCTGGATAGTCTTACCTTGTGGCTGGTAGACTACCCCTTTAGACTTGAAAATCGGTAAAGGCATAGCTTTTTTCTGGGTCCATTGCATATAGGGTCCACACCAAATTAAATTAAATCAATTCAAATCAAATCAATATAAATCAAATTAATCATTAGAACTACTCTTGAGTTGAGATAAAATCCCCAGTAGTGCTCATTCAGTAGTCGCCTTAAGAATTATTGCGCCATCGATAGATCACCCTAACAGCTGATCCCTACTTTGAAAGATATAAGTATGTTATGCCTTCTTTCTAGTACAGTCGTTGCACACCGAAAGGCAACCCCTTAGGTCAGATAGTCCTACCTTATGGCAGGTAGACTGCCGCTTTGGACTTATAAATCTAAGACAGGCTAAGGCCCTCGTGGCTCCATCTTAGTGTAGTCCATCGCACATCGATAGGGTCCATAACAAAATAAATTTAAAACCAACCTCCCAAGTGGAGTCAAATTAAACATATCAAACAGACCAAATTTCTCCCCAGTGAGGTGCAAATCAAATTAGCCTCCCTAGTGGAGCCTAGATCTAAATCAAACAAATTTAACCGAGTGTACATCCCTGGAGGATATGCCCTCAATTTAGAACCCTTCTCCATAGTGGAGCCATAACAAATTAAACCAACCTCTCTAGTGGAGTCTAATCAAACAAATTAAAGAAATCCAATCAAATTCTTATCCCCAGCAGATAGCACGAACCTGCTTCCCTAGTGGAAGGTTCACATATCCAATCCCTAGCAGATTCGAGCACATATCTCTAGCGAATATGCCTCCACATCAATTAAAATAAAACAAATTAGAATCAATTTGATCCTATCCCCATCAGATTATAGATTCTTATCCCCGATGGATACACACCCAAACTAATCATATTCATAATCAAACTCAAATTCTTATCCCTAGAAAATAGCTTGAACCTGTTTCCCAAGTGGAAGGTTCATGTACTCAATCCCGAGCGGATTCCATCTAGTCCTCTTATGCCCCTAGCATAAAGTGAGCTGCATTGCACTAAGATCATGATTTTATCTACCTTTCGGGTCTACGTATAGATCACTTCCGTTATTTGTTACAATCTTCTGGATATTGTTGATCATTTTGGTCAACACCAATACGTGCGGTGCGCCTTGTCAGTTACACCATACCTATTGGGGGTTCTTTTGTTGACCTCACTTTTTGCGTGAGCTCTCAACCCCATCTTGTTAGACTTAGGAATCTTCTAAACACTAAGATTTCCTTAGTCATAAGACACATCTAGTGATTAGGTGAACACTTAACTTAAGCCTACAGACTTAGAAGTGTTAATCATAAGATTAGGCTATGCCTTAAGGCTTAAGGAAATTACCTATCATATAGCCTAAACCTAATCTAGATACACTTTCTCAAATCAAACCCAAATTTAAATCTCAAACTAAATCTCAAATTCAAATTCAAATCCCAAATCTAATTTTAAATTTAACTCCAAATGATTGAAACACAAAATCAAATTCAAATCCTAAGACCCTTCCTAAGCCATATGAACCACATTCATAAGCTTAACCCAAATTCCCTATAGATCAAATCAAACTCAATTAATCTCTTTATAAATCAATTATTCCTTCATTTATATTCATAAATATAAATAAAATCCAAATTCAAATGGCCAAAACTATATTTAAAATCAAATCCAAACTCAATCTAAACCCTTTAAGCCAATTTTTTGGAGTTAGCCAAATTCTATTCAAATCAAGTCAAAACTAATGGATTTTCTCTTGAATCAATCATTCATTCGATCATTTATCCAAAGATAAATAAAACCTACAATCATCAAACCAAATTCAAGTCAAGCCTAACTTAGCCCTTTTGACTTAAAACTTTCAATTAAGCCAAAACCTATTAGACTCCAATTTGATTGCCATTGAATTTTTATTTCAATCTAGGGCTCATATATAAGTTCAACTAAACTCGAATCAAACCAAAACCAAACCAATTTACCCACTTAGGTCCACTCGACCCAAAGTGACCTAAAGGACCCATTTCAGCCAACTTTTAATCCAACCCAAATTGGATTGAACCAAGCTCACCAAAATCTTCCACCATGATTGTTGATCACCATAGGATGATTAATTGCAATCAATTAGGTCAAACCAAGTCAACTTAGTCATTTGACCAAGTCAACCCTCAGCCTAAATAAACAAAAACTAGCCAAAACTCATCCTACATCAAATTGATTGAAACCAATGATTTGAATCAACCTAAAATCAATATTTAAATATTACTTGACCACCAATTGAGCCAAACCAAGCTCAATTGGCCATTTGATCCAACTTGACCCAAATTAGCCTAAAGGACCAAATTGGGTCAAATCATGACCTAACCCAAATTGATTGCAACCAATGCCTCAAGTTCATTCCAAATTGATTATTGAACTTGACCAAAGCCATAATTAAACCCTATTTGATCAATCGAGCCCAATTGAGCCATTAAGCCCAAGTAGGCCTAAATGGTAAATTTGGCCTAAATCCAAATTAAATACAAATTAATTCAAACCAAACACAACATTTCATCTTCAATTAGCCAATTGAACATGAATCAACCCATAACCTAAGCCAATTTGGCCAATTTTGTTCAAATTTGTCAACTGGACCCATTTGACCCATTTAATTCCAAATGAGCCAAAATCAATTCTAAGCCAAATTAAATCAAACTAATCATACCAAAACTCTTCAAATTATCATTTGAACCTAACCTAAGCTTTGGTTTGACCCAATTTGACCAATTGGTCAACCTAATCTAATATGACCTAAATTGAGTCAAATCTCTTGAAACCAAGCTATGACCCATTAGGGGCTGATCAAACCTGACCCAAACCATTTAAGATCAATCAAAAATCAACCCAACCCAATTAAATCCCTCATGGATCCTCTCCCACATAGGATTCCACCCAACCTCATTTAATTCTCCCCATCACATGCATTTTACTCCTCAACATTTGCATTCAGTAGAGCTGATCATATGTCAGCAAAAGAGGACTTTGGAGCAAAAATCTAAAGTCCTCAATCAATCCATCATCCATCTCAACCACCCCAAGCAAGATGACAACACTTTGAAGCTAAAAAATTCAAAAAAGAATGGATTTTTGGCCACTATTAAAGGAGGGAAAAATGAGGCCTCATTCTTCTTCCTCCTACCACTATTCAGACCTCAAAAGCTTTGCAAAGCAAAAAGGAACCCATCCCCCACCTCTTTGAGCCATTTTTGAGTTCAAAAACACAAATAGAAGCTTCTCCAGTGAGGCGATGGTGAACATTGGAGAAGATGACGTTCCAAAGAGAGGCAAAGGTTAAAAATCATTCCAAAGCTTCCTCATATACTTGGGAGTTCACTTGGATCTTCACCGCCGCCGGAACCATCCCCGACGAGATAAATTTCACCAAACTGTAGCCTAGCTTAGGATCCTTCATTTGTAAAGATTATTTGTGCAATTTTAGGAATTTATCCTAGATAACCCTGCATTTTATATTTTATATCATCTCAATTAAAAAATAAAAATTTTGCGATGCGACGAGGCAAAAATGAGTCTATTTAGCTAAGTTTTCACTTAGAATTTCTCATTTTCCCAAAATACCCCTATTTTTACTGTTCACGGCTGGTGAATAGCAGTAGCCATTCAATCCTACGGTTCATGGGATCGGACAGCTCGAATTGTGCAATGATTGCACAATCCGATCCTTCAGATCACCGAATGCATTCTAGACCATCCGATCCGGCAGTTCGCACGATCGGACGGCTCAGATCGAATGCCAATTGCACAATCCTAGCCTCTGGATCACACGATCTGATTTGGATCATCCTATCTATGATGGGATGGCACGATCAAATTGCAGCGCTCGAGCGGTATTTTTTTCGTTCGAGCTCACGTCTTAAAAAATCAGACTTTTCTGATTTAAAAATTATTTAAATCACTTGAAACTTTAAAAATTCATAGAAAATAAAATACTTAATGAAAAATTGCAAATAAGGGCTCATTGGATTCATCTATTAGAGAGGAATCCAATAAACTCAAAATCAGCAAATTTTAATGAATTTTTATGCTTAATTTAGGTTTTAGTAAAAAAATGTTTCATTAATTACTCTAAAAATATGTCGGATTGAGTTGAAATTTCAGGGATTGAAATTAATGTTAAAAATCACATACCATAACAATTGCAAGACAAAATAATTTCTAGATTGGGAGAAATTAAATTTTGAAGTTCAGATTATCCATTTTAAATAAAATAAATCAAATAAAAATCTAGAA
This sequence comes from Cymbidium sinense, assembly GCA_021442155.1. NCBI lineage: Eukaryota > Viridiplantae > Streptophyta > Magnoliopsida > Asparagales > Orchidaceae > Cymbidium > Cymbidium sinense. The sequence goes on along the minus strand of CM038221.1, from coordinate 70,464,719 downwards.
ATTTACAAAAATCTTCAAAATGGCTTAAATCGGTTTAGTTGACATCTAGAACACTTAAGAAAATAATGCGATTTTATGAATCCTAATGAACCCCAAACAAACACTTAAGATTAAAGTTTAATCAATTAAGAAATTAATTAAAACATAATCTAAAAAAAATTAAATACCGAATCAAATTTAGAAATGATGTAATAGCCAAATGATTGGTAATCAAACCTTAAGTCAGAAAAGTATCATGTATCCCTAAATGAAATTGAATTTAAACATAATTGAACCTAATTGAGTTAATGAAATTCAATTAATGATTAAATTTGTAAATTAAACTCGTAATTAAATAAATTAGTGAAACTTTAATGTTAAATCAAACCAATCTTGTTAAACCAACACTAAGTATTGAATCTTAATTATATGAAACTACTTAACAAATTAAGACAAATTAAATATTAATTAATCATTAAATAAACTAAAAATCAAATTGATTAACAAACCAATTCAACATAATCATTTATTATTAATCAAATTAAACCGAATAAAGTTAAAGTAAACTTAATTAATATATGACTAAATCACATCCATTTGGAATAAGATAATTAATTAACCATTAAATGTTTCAACCTAATAACTAAATAAAACATGTTAATGAAATTAATCAAACATAACAAATGAATCAAATGAAATAGAACTCTAATCATAAATAATTAAACTTAATTGAAATGAAATATACAATTAATTCACTTAATAACAATGATGGTAATAACAATAATCCTTTAATCAAATCAAACTTAAGTAAAACAATTAACTGAATCAAATCACTCACGTGAGGGAAATTAAGTCATTAATCTCTAATTAAAAAAACCTTTAATTAATCTAATGATTTAGAAATTTAATTACACTTAATCAAATTTAATTATTTAAAAATTTAATTAGTGTAAACTTAATGAATTAATCCATCATCTTAATGAACCAAATTAATTTTATAAGTCACATTAAAATTAATTCAAATTAAACACTTAATTAATCTACTAATTAATTTGATCACACCTCTTAAATAAACTAATTAAGTTAATCAAATTAATCATATTAAACTTTAGCTTAATCAACCATAAAAAGTAATTAAATGCTAATCAAATCTTAAATTAAAATCTTTAAGTCATTAATTGCATCATTAACCTAAATAAATATGAAATCAAATTAAAAATTAAACAAATCTTTATTTAATTTCATAATTGATCATACCCCTCAAGTAAACTAATTAAATCAAATTAATCATATTAAACTTAAACTTAATCAAACATAAATGCAATTAAATACTAATCAAAACTTAAATTAAATCTAAATTATTAAGTCATTAATTACATCATTAACCTAAACAAATATGAAATAAAATTAAAAACTAAACAAATCTTTATAATTAACATAAATACACTTCTTAATTAAACTAATTACATAATCACATTGAACCTATGCAAACCTATAGACTAATAATGCTAATCAAATAAAATAAAATAAAATTAAATTAAATTAAGAAAGACTCTCATAAATTTAATATGTAATCAAATCAAATCTCATTCAACCTACTTAAATAAGATAAATTAATTAACTATCCAATGTATGAAATCAAAATACAAACCAAACTTTGATAAACATGACAAATGGATGAGATTAAAAATAAAATCCTAATTAAAAAGAATCATACTCAATTAAAATCAAAATAAAATCTCAATTAATCTAATATGATCAAACTATAAATAAATGAACCATAATCAAATCAAATAAACATAAAGTTAAGTCACAGAACCATAATCAAAGAAAATAATTAGATATTAATTTAAAAGGATATTGAATTATCAAAATTTAATTAAATTAAAATGTATAATCTAAAATTAATTAATCAAAAAAATACATGAATTTAAACAAACTTAAACTTCATTAGATATTAAGGATATTGAATTATCATGATGTAATTAAACCAAAAAATCTAATCCAAAATCAATCAATCAAATACTTAAACAAACTCAAATTCTAAACTCTAAATCAAATCAAATAAATCAAATCAAACGAATTACACAAATTCAAATGGGCTAATTAAGATACTTAAGGACCTTAGTTAGATTCTTTAGGAGTTAGGATGTAGAATAGGGTGAGTTCTGTCTACAAATGGAATTCATCCTACTCTTCATTCTTGAAAGCTAAACATCATTTTAACTAAATAAAAGTGAAATAAAAATGAAAAATAAATCATTAAATCATTTCAATTGAAATAACCCAAAGGTAAAATTTAAACAAATTCAAACTCTAAATTGAAACTTAAACTAAAGAAGCCTAGTAAAGTCTTACCATACAAGCCTTAAGCACAGAAATTAGTATGATGTTGTGTTTTATTTTGTGATGTAATATTTTAGACTGGATATTAGGGTGTATGCCTCGTAGACTAGATGGTAGGCCAAGATTAGCCTAATTATATTTTTTGCAGGGGTTGCGCTTAATGGGCCACTGTAATAAAAATATAAATATTTTTGCTGTGTAGGTTACTTAGCCCCTAAGTGTAATTCATGTTATGACAGGTGGGCTTGTTTACCCATGTGTGGGGTGCTAAGTCCAAATTATTCATATAACTGCTTGGGATGTATGGTATGTTTAGCTAACACTTATTTTGCAGGTGTAGCTATTTTTAATGTAATTTTGCATTAGGAATTAGGATTAGTGTTATGGGGGATTAGGATGAGCAGTGGACAGAAGGCTTAGTCCCTGGGGTGCCTTGTGATGCCTTTGGAGCATATCAAATCAAAAGGAAGAAAATGAAGAAATGAAAAAAGGTAGACCCCCATAGCATGTATTATTTTTGTAATCCGGGTTGTATAAGGGTAGAGCTCGGCTATCCATTTTCTTTTCTCTTTTTGGGGTGTACGGTAAAACCCGATCGCAGTGGCCTTTTATTCTTTTAAGGTAGTCTATAAAATTTTTTTATGTTGTGTTTAAATTGTGCACTAGAATAGCGTGATTTTCATAGTTTCTTTATGATTGATGCTTTTGGAGAAAATCAAATCAAAAGGAAGAAATGAAGAAATGAAGAAATGAAGAAAAGAAGACCCCCATAGCATGTATTATTTTTATAATCCAGGTTGTATAAGGGTAGATCTCGGCTATCCATTTTCTTTTCTCTTTTCAGGGTGTACGATGGAACCCGACTGCAATGGCCTTTTATTCTTTTATGGTAGTATATAAAATTATTTAATGTTGTATTTAGATTGTGCACTAGAATAGCATGCTTTTCATAGTTTCTTTATGATTAATGCTTGAATGTGTGGCCTGGATGCGGTAGGCTCTTAGGATAAAATTAATTTTTTTATCTCACTAATAACTCATAACTAAAATTTTAAAATAACTCATAGCCTCACATAAAAGCCTAGGAATTAAATCAAATTCATAAATGTTTTTAGCAACCCCTTAGCTAGATGAATGAATGTATAATATCATGCATGTCATATTCTTCCACTCTTGTTAAGAGGGGGCATCCATCTGTGCCAGAGAATGAAGGCTTAACCTGTGAGAGCCTTTGATGGAAGAACACCCATTTCTCTTTTGATTTAGCCCATAATCAAGTTCTCATGCATTTAGGCATACAAAATCCCATAGCCTATGTTGAAACAAAGAGTCCAAAAGAATAAAATGAATTTGATAAAATTTGCATTAGATTAAGTCATGATTTCATACCACTCATGCTCAAGTCTCTTAGGGAGTGAGTTTAAGGACTTAGTTTTCTCTCTAAATAAACAAAAACTTAGCCATCTTGTAAAGCATAAGACTTACCTACATGGATTTAAAGCATAGGAGGAGTTAGCTGGCTGCCACTCTAGGCGGTAATAAGTCCAGTAGTCGAGTGGTTTATTCTCTCTTGTGATGGTAAACCATATACCCATTTTCACCTTAGATTTAGGTCATGCTTTGACCCTCGCCAAAGCTCCCTAGATTTAGGATCTGAGGTTATTATTTCCCTTTATGGGCTACAAGCATGAATCCTCACCTCTTAGGTATTTACACAATCTTATGTTGTGGAATTATAAGCCCTAGTAATTTAATAAAATGTCAACTCGAATAATTAACTCTCTTCAATTTCAAAAATATAAAACATAATTATAGCGTAGATTGGAATGCTCATTAGGCTTCCTAGTATCATGAGCATTTCCTACTTTCTCCCTTTGGATTCTAAAATTAAGTCTTCTCCTTGATCTATCACATTTGATTTTCTAAAATAGCCAATCCTTTTATAATCTTAACCTTAAAATCTTTAGAGACCTTAATTGTCTTCTTTAATCGAGAGTATTCTTAAGGGATTCCCATTCCTTAGGATTTAATTAACTATGGGGGCTTGCCTTCATAAGGAACTTAACAAACTCGGCTTAAAATAAATCCTACTATATTTTTTCATGTAAAGTAGGGGAAATATCTCTAGTATATTCAAAGACCCATCATGCCTTAGGAGTCCTTACTAGGTAATTAGGTCCATTATAAGGTCTTGATTTCTATCTTTCAAGATAGTACATCATTCCTTAATATCGTACCAGGTCACTTCAATAAGTACCCCCTAAGATCTACGTGGTGTCCCACATCTAAAAAATAAACACCATAGATTTTTCTAGCGACTCCATTGGGGAAGGTTCCTCTCTCCATCTTTAGTAGAAAACTATTATCTCGAGGCATCGATAATGGACTTATATTTTATATAGGCCCGAGACTATCATTCTTTCCGTTGGCACTTAGCTTATTTCATCCTTAAGCAAAGCTCGCCAACATCCTTTAGATTTTAAGACCTTACTCCGTGTTGGTCCTAAAATCCCTATTGGGTTCCCCCAATAAGTGAAAATTAAAATTAATCAAACAAAGGAGATGACCAAAATTAAGAACCTCTTCACCATCCTGATGGTGAGGAAAGGTTTATCCTATGAACAATGAGAAAATAAAACCCTTCTATAAAATAACATGTCTTTCCAAAAGCACTTTTTCAAAATCCACATAATAAGAGATCTTTACACAAAAATTTGTAAGAAATTTTCAAAAAGGCACAAAATACATAAAACCAAACCTCGTTTAACAAATCCCATGATCATTACATGGAGGTTCTTTTAAAATAAAAATCAACCAATTTTAATGTCTTTTTCAAAAGCACATTTTCTTAGAAAATAGCTATCCCCATCCCACAAACTCAAATTTGTTGGATGGAGATTCTATTTTTGAATAAAATCATAATATAAAATTGAAACTCCACTTAGCATACTTCACATGTACTAGAGTTGAAGTTTTCCTCCTTTTTGAAAAGCAATAAATCATACACACACAAAAGAGAAGTCAAGACATATTTGAACCCACCACTTGACATATCCAGATTTGTTAAATGGGAGTTCCCCTTCCCTTGGGGAAGGTAAAACAAATTGAATTCTATTTGACACCATTTTCATTTGTCTGATAGAACTCCTTGCCAAAGTCTTGGACTTCAAGACATGTTTGGATCTCATTTGACATGTCCAAGTGCGTCAAATGAGAAACCCCTTTTTGAAAGTCATAAGAACAAATTGAACTCCATTTAACATACCTAAGTTTGTTAAATAAGTTCCTTTCTTTCAAAAATCATAAACACATTTGACTTTCACTTAACATACCAAATTTTTAAGTGAGAGTTTCATTTTTAAAATTATAAACACATTTGACTTTCACTTAACATACCAAATTTGTTAAGTGAGAGTTTCATTTTCAAAATCATAAACACATTTGACTTTCACTTAGCATACTAAATTTGTTAAGTGAGAGTTTCATTTTTAAAATCATAAACATATTTGACTTTCACTTAACATACCAAATTTGTTAAGTGGGAGTTTCATTTTCAAAATCATAAACACATTTGACTTTCAATTAACATACCAAATTTGTTAAGTGAGAGTTTCATTTTCAAAAATCTTAAACACATTTGACTTTCACTTAACATACCAAATTTGTTAAGTGGGAGTTTCGCTTTCAAAATCATAAACACATGTGACTTTCACTTAACATACCAAATTTGTTAAGTAAGAGTTTAATTTTCAAAAATCATAAACACATTTGACTTTCACTTAACATACCTAATTTGTTAAGTGAGAGTTTCATTTTGAAAATCATAAACACATTTGACTTTCACTTAACATACTAAATTTGTTAGGTGAGAGTTTCAATTTCAAAATCATAAACACATTTAACTTTCACTTAACATACCAAATTTTTTAAGTGAGAGTTTCATTTTCAAAATCATAAACACGTTTGACTCTCACTTAACATACCAAATTTGTTAGGTGAGAGTTTCATTTTCAAAATCATAAACACATTTTAACTTTCACTTAACATACCAAATTTGTTAAGTGAGAGTTTCATTTTAAAAATCATAAACACATTTGACTTTCATTTAACATACCAAATTTATTAGGCGAGAGTTTCATTTTCAAAATCATAAACACATTTAACTTTCGCTTAACATACCAAATTTATTAAGTGAGAGTTTTATTTTCAAAAATCAAAAACACATTTGACTTTCACTTAACATACCAAATTTGTTAAGTAAAAGTTTCATTTTCAAAAAATTAAAAAAAATACTTGACTTTCACTTAACATACCATATTTGTTAAGTGGAAATCTCATTTTCAAGTCACAAACACAAGTGACTCCTACTTAACATACCAAATTTATTGAGTAAGAGCTTGTTGACCTCATTTTTAGGATGAGCTCTCAACCCCTCCATCTTAGACATAAGAATCCTCTTAGACTTTAAGAGATCCTTAGTCTTAAGACACATCTAGTGATTAGGTGGACACTCAACCTAGCCCTAGAAACTTAGAAGAGTTAGCCATAAGAATAGGACATGCCTTAGGGGTGTTAGAAAAATTCACCTACCCTATAGCTTGAACCACATTTCTTACTTCCTTCCTTCAAGTCAAACTCCGAATCAATCCTAATTGATTTTCTCCAAACTCAAGTAAATATCACATGATTGAAACCCAAATTGAAATTCCAAGTTCAAAAATCATTCTTAAGTCCTTTAACCCCCTCTTAAGGACTTAGCCTAAATCAAATCTAAATCAATTCCAATTCATGAGATTTTCCCACAACTCATTTATATTCTCATTTATATTCACATATATAAATGAAATATAAACTCAAATCAATCAAATCAAATTCCAAATTGAAATTCCAAATTCTAAATCTTGCCTAAGTCCTTTGATTTCCCTTCATGGACTTTGGCCTAAATCAAATCTAAATCAATTCCAATTCAAGAAATTTTCTCACAACTCATTTACATTCTCATACTAATTCCAAATTCCAAAATTTTCCTAAGTCCTTTAATCCTCTCTTAAGGACTTAGCCTAAAACATGATCAAATCACATCAAATATTTGAAATTTTCTCATAACCCATTTATATTCTCATTTATATTCACATATATAAATGAAATATAAATTCAAACAATCAAAACCAACTCCAAAAATCAAAATCAAATTCAATCAAAATTGAACCTAAGTCTTTCAAGTCAAAATCTTGAACTTAGCCAAATCAACTTAAATCAAGCCAAACCCTTCATTTTTCTTCATGATTCAATCAATCCTACAATCATGAATCCAAATCTAAATACAAACTTCAATCACTTAACCAGAACCCAATTCAAAAATCAAACCCCAAATCCATTCATGTTCTTCCTTTGAATATGAAATTATCAAATTAACCAAAACCCATTTGACTTCAAACCACTTGCAAATAGATTTGTATTTCAATCAAAAGTCCATATAAAATTCAATCAAACTCAAATCAAGCTTGACCAACCCATTTGACCCACTTTCTAATCCTAACCAAATTGGATTGAATCAAACTCACCTAACCTCTCATCATGATCAACAATCATCATGAGATGATCAATCAATCAAATTGGGTCAAACCAAGTCAAACCTAAGGGTTGACCAAGTCAACACTTAGCCAAAATGAAACCCAATATAGCCAAAATCCACCATAGGCCAAATTGATTGAAACCAATGATCTAAGTTCATTCATGATCAATGTTTGAACTTGACCAAGTCAACATTTGAGCCTAACCTAGCCCAATTAGCCACTTGACCTAAGTTGACCCAACTTGACCTAAAAAGTCAAAATGTGTCAAAACTTGATCTAAGCCAAATTGATTGAAACCAATGAGTCAAGTTCATTCCAAATCACTAGTTGAACTTGACCAAAGCCTCAATTGGCCAACTAGACCTAACCTAGTCCAACTGACCTTGAACTCAACTTGACCAAAAGGGTCATATTGAGCCAAATTCAAACTTAACTAAAATTTATTGGAAACAAAGATACCAATCCACTGCATATGACTAACCAAACCTAAACCTACCCATGACCTAGCTCAAATAAAATCAAATGGGTCAATCAACTTGACCCATTTGACCTAAATGAAATCATATCAACCAAATTCAAACCTAAACCAAACTGAATCAAACCAAAGCCACCAAAACATTTCAAATGGTCATATGAACTTGACTCAACCCTTGGTTTGACCCAATTTGATCAATTGGTCAACTTGACCCATTTTAACCTAAATGAGTCAACATGAGCCAAACCATACCAAATGAACTCCAAATCCAATGAAACATGGCCAAACCTATTTTCCCAACATACCAAACATACCCAAATTCAAAAATCAACCAAATGACCATTTTATCCATAGGCCATAGGGTAAATTTTGATCAAATCCTTTGAGAATTTAGCCAAATCATCTTCACACCCACTTGATACTCTCTTAATAGATCAAGTGAACACTAAGGATGGTGGTGCACCCAACTCAATGGGTTTGGGTCAACCCAACTTGACCCAAACCCAAAATTGAACACATGGCTTGAAATGGGCACATGGCAAACCTCTTCCCACTCAAATGGAGCACATGGGGAGTTCACCATTCCACTCTAGCCTAAAACAAACTCAAGGACAACTCTAATAGCTCAAATAACCCAATAAATTAGTAATTGATCCAAAATGGCAAGTGAAGCTTCGATCATCCGATTGCCAAAGGGGGAGATATACTCCCCCTAATTCATTTGAATCTTAATAGAGCCATTGTAGATTGAAGCATAGGAAGTAATAGGAGCCATTTTCAAGTGATCCTAATCTTCCTAAAGGAGGATTTAATTTCCATCTTCTCAATTTTCCTTAAGTGAAAATAGGGGAGCTCGATTGGATTTCCAACTTTCTCCACACTCAAACTCCACTCAATTCCTTCTTCAAGCTTCATCAGAGGACCAAGTCGAGTGCACCCATACTCTTTCCCAAGCTTCAAAGGTAGAGGAGGTGTGTCCTAGACCAAAGCTGAGCTTAAGCTAAGGAGGAGGTGGTCCATAGAAGCAACCACTCAACCTCAACCTCTCAAACTTTCAGCAAAGCTTCATCTCAACCAGACGAAGCTTCTCTAACGGAATTGAGCGCATGTGATAACCTTCGATGAGGTTAGCCATTTTCCAAGCATTAAACTCAATGTGGTGTCGAGCTTTATAAAAGAAATGTTAATCGCATAGGATCCTAGCCGTTGGATGTAATCTTCTATGCATGTTGATGGTGTGGGTAAAATTTGGGATCAATTTGAGCACAATTGAGCTCAGATTATCCCCTAGAATATGGACGACCTCCATTATTCACAGGGGAGATCAGGGATAGATCTTTGGCCGTCCATCCACGCATTTTGGATGGATGGCCGAAATTAAAACACATCGGCCCACTGTTTTATCCCTTTAGATCTGTGGCTCTCTCCTTAGTTGTTTGATCCTTAATCGGACGGATAAGGAGAAAGTGTGTAGCATTGTCACTGATGCGGTGCTACAATGTGACATTTTAAATAACTAACCAGTGCATGCAGTGTGTAAAGTGCATGCCGTGTCAGCTACATGCGTGGCGCCTGTAGGGATTAATGATATAATTAGGGTTTAAATAATTCTAATTCATCACCTAAGCTTCTAAACTTCATATCTCAACATAGAAAAATAAAAAAAAATATGAAATAAATTGCATTAGAAAGATAATTGAACATAGAATCTTCTAAAATTGATTTTAACTAATTTTGAATAGTTCTTTTCTAAATTTGGGCTTTATTAGGAATGTTAATTTGCTAATTACCCTTTAATTAATCCACTAATTATTCCCAAACTTCTTTATTGTATTTTGGGGGATGACTTCTACCTCTCTTAATTTTTTTGAGATTTATTGGTGGCTTAATTGGGAAATTGCTAATTCATTTCTTAATTATTCCCTTAATATAATTAAGGTTAATTAAGGGTTTGATTGGTGATTTAATCCTTTTTTAAAGTTTATTAAGGTCTATTTTAGTGAATAAGAGGCTTAGAAAATAATTTTGGGGCATTTCCCTAAGCTATTCCTTAAACCCCCTTTTCTTCCTTAATCCTCTCTTAATTAAGGGTTAATTTACTAATTACCCTCTTAATTGATTTCACAAAATTCTAAAACTTTCCAAAACCTAATTAATCTATCTTGGTAGATGCTTAGGTGTCAAGAGCCTAAGTGTATTAAGGAAATCAAAACCCAACTCACATGTATGAGAGGGGTAATGAAAGTACTTAATTTAAACCCCTTAGTTTAGTTAATCATTAATCATGAGCCAAATTGCATTAGGCCCCTTTCTTCCTAGGTGCATTACAAATTTAAATTCCTTGTGAGATTTTATGTCATCTCATTGGCTTATAATTATTTGATTAAGTATGCTAAGGTGGTATGGGTAATTAACATGCTTAATTCATACCTTAACCTAATCAAAATATAAAATGAATCTAATCACCTAAAAATTGAACAAAAATATCAAACACATGTGGGAATGGGTTAGGAAAAGCAAACTCACCTCACATTTTCCAAATTAAATCAAACACAAAATCAAACAAAAATCATATTAAATAAACTTTGATTTGCTTTAAGCTTTCTTATTTCATAAAATTATCTTTAGGAATTAGTTAAGGTGAATGTGTTTACATGATTTCATTACTTTAGTTCTTTCCCAACGTGCTAAATATGTGTGTCGTATGATTTCATACATTCATGCTTTTCAAAAATCAAATTTAAAATGAAAATGTTTCCTTTATGTCAAATTGCATGTTTTGGCTTAAGTTAGAAATATGAGTGGCTATTATCATTATTAAATCCAAATTATTTTTAAAACATATGAATCAATTACTTAAAACTGAAAGTGTGTTACTTATACATTATTTATAAGTTTGCATGCGAATATAAAAATGTGTCTTATGTATGTTTCCTTTCTTTCCTCTTAACATGGATTTGAATAAGATGTGAAAAGTGTATAATTCTCTTATAAGAATATAACACTTGCTTAAAATCTACTCTTACCCTCTCCCATGTTTTAACCTAAGAAGGATCCTTACATCTACACATATAAATCACATAAGAAAACCAAAATAAAATAAATACCAACTTTTGCATTTTTTTTTTTTTTCATTTATTTCTTTTGTACATATGCTTGTACGTAAGAAAAGTGGTATATTAGTCTGGACAATCCCGAGGTTACGAGACTTTAAGTAGGTCTTGTACCTTACACCCATGGTGCTAACAATAGCGTTGCACTCACTTATGTCTTTGATACATTCATGTGTGCATGTGAAAAATTGAATAAGAAACCCCTTTTCTACTTAATGAAAATCATGCATCATAAACATTTAAATTTTCTTAAGTAAACTACTTAGAATTCATCATAAAGTATGCTAAACATTCTCATTTGTATGTATAGATATGCCTAGGATGCATCCATGTGCATTTTATACATGTTGGGAAAGAAATGAAGTGATGTGTAGTTTATGAAATTAGTTCACTTAGTTAATCTTAAAATGCCTTTCTTTTTTAATAGGTTTATTTAGAGTTCATTTAAATTTAAAATTAATTAAAACACATAATAAAACATCCACTAAATGAAATTAAAATATGAATCCAATTTAGAAATTACTTAGGTTAGGGAAGGAAAGAGAAGTTCTCTTCTCTTTCCATATGTTTACAACTTAGTAATTAATTGCAGGATTCACTTAAACCAAATAAAAATATAAAATAAAATCAACCCAAAATAACTAAACCACTTAAATAAAACCACCCTCTAATTTGAACATTTTCACACTTAGGAAATTCTAACTTAAAGCCAAAGCTAAGCATGCCACACAAACCTTTTAAAGCACACACTTTAGACTAAGTCACCACTTCTAGCTTTAGGTTAGGACGGTGCATGGTGTGATGTTTGCTTTGGTTTTGTGATATATGTTTTAGTCTGGATGTTAGGGTGTATGATCGTAGAATGAATGGTAGGATGATTTAGTCTAATCATTATTTTCTGCAGGGGTTGTGCTTAATGGCTCTATCATAAATAAAAATATAACTACTTTTGCTATGCAGTACTTATACCCCTAAGCATAATTCAATAGGCCAAGTGGACTTAGTCACCCATGTGTGGGGTGTTAAGTCCAATATACATGCTTAGGATTGTATGATTTATTTTAGCTAATATCTATTTTTCAGGTGTTAGTTAGATTTCCATTTTCCCTTTTCATGTAATTTTTGTAACTAGGATTTTAGAATGATTATTGTGGGGGATTAGGATGAGCATTGGTCATAAGATCTCATCTTTTGTGCCATGTGAAGCCTTTGGAGAAACCACCTTCCAACCATCCAAAAGAAGGAACCAAAGAAGAAAGAAGATAAGAAAGAAGAAAGAAGAAAAGAAGAATGAAGAAATGAAGCTTGAAGACCCCCATAACATGAATTTATTGCTTAATTGTAATTTAATTCATTTGTAATTCAGGTTGTATAACGGTAGAGCTCGGCTACTCAATTTATTTTTGGGTTTGTGCAGTGGTGCCCGATCATAAATGGCCTCTTATTCTTTCACGTTAGCTTTATAAATTGATTGATGATTTGTTTAGCTTGTGCATTAAGATGACATCCTTTTCCTAGTTTCTTTCTTGCTTTATGTATGGCCTGGGTGTGGTTTAGGCACTTAGGAAAAAATAAATCTTCTACCAAATTTAATAATTCAAAATTAAAATAAAGAACTTATAACCTCACTAAAAGCTTAGGCTAAAATCAAGATAAAAGAATTAGAAACCCCTTAGCTGGATGAGTTTTCTTTTATAACATCATGCACAAATGCATCTTATTTCACTCTTGATTGGAGAGCTTCCACCTTCGCCAGAGAAACTTGGATTGACCTTTGAGAGCCATGGTGGAAACACACCTCCTCCCTTCTCACTAATTTTGGCCAATAATCTTATTTCTCATGCATTAGGCATATGAATCTTATAAGCTTGAGTCAATTGATTGTCCAAAATGAAAATAAAATGTAATATGATTTGCATTAAATTTAGGTCATTTGAAGCATACTCATACATGATTTAGTCTCTTTATGGAGTGAGTTTAAGGACTTAGTCTCTTTCTAAATAAATAACAGCCTAGCTATTTTGCATAAAGCATATGACTTGCCTACATGTATTTAAAATCGTAGGAGGAGTTAGTTGGCGGCCACCCCCAGGCAGTTGTAAGTCTAACCAGTCAGGTGGATTATCCTCTCTTGTAGAGGTAAATTAAATACCCATTTTCACCTTAGATTTAGGTCATGCTTTTGGCCCTCGCCAAAGCTCCCTAAATTAAAGTTTAGAGGTTGCTTCTCCTTTGTGGGCCTTAGGCATAAATCCTCACCTCTTAGGCATTTCCATAACCTTGTGTTGTAGAATTCTAAACCCTAAACTTCTAATAAAAATGTCAACTCAAATAAATTAAATCATTTCAAAGATGTAAAGACCAATCATATGATAGTTTGGGATGCTTACTAGGCTTCCTAGTATCTTAAGCATCCCCAACTCATTTTCATTTGGCCTTGATAAGAATTCCCTCCTCTTGATCGATCCCACTTGACTTTCTAAAAAAAATAACCAATCGATTGATAGTCCCGACCTATTGAAATCTTTGGAGACAATGATCATTTACCTTAATCAAGAGTATTCCTAAGGAATCTCATTCCTTAGGATGTAATTAACTATGGGGGCTTGCCCCTACAAGAAACTTAATGGACCCAGTTTAAAATAAATCCTGCTTTACTTTTTTGTGCAAAGTAGGGTAAGAATCTCTGGTGCATCATCCCGCAGACCCATAAGTCCTTAGCAGTCCTTATTTAGGTGATTAGGTCCATTGTAGGGTGGTGACTTCTATCTTTCAAGATAGTACACCTTTTCTTAATGTCGTACATGATAATCCTAATAAGTACACTTGTGATTCTATATGGTGTCCATCTAAAGAAAGAAGCAATCATCATCATATTGAATTTGTCTCTCTCTTCTTTCCTTTCTATCTTTTTGTCTTCATCTTTCTTTCTGAGAGAGATGAAGATAAGAAGGATAGAATGAAAAAAGGGAGGAAGAAGGGAGGAAATTGATTGAAGATGGTGAATGCCCCTTATATAAATTTTTCACCCACGAAGCTTCACTTTCAAATCAAAATCATATCAAACATAAGTGGCTTCTACTTAACATACCAAATTTGTTAAGTAAGAAGCCCCATTTTTAAATCAAAATATCACACAATCAAATTTTAACAAGCAAAAATATTTCAAATACACAATCACAACCTCTTCTTAGCATACTCAAATATGCTAAGTAAAGATCTTTCAAACTATCAATATGTTCAAATAAGATGCACAAAACACAAATATCTCCAAGAAAATCTCTCCTCAAATGTTAAAACCCCACCCAACGTACCTAAATCGGTTGAGTATGGGTTTTAAATTGAAATAAAATGGCAAAGACTCTCCTCATATATCCAAATCTATCCAATGAACCCCACTTAACATATTTTAATTATTGAGTGTGGGTTCAAAACTCCAAACTTATATTACTTGCATGGAACAAATATCAAGGCAAAAATCTGATACAAGTTATATTTCAACAAATGCAGACATATAGCTCAGATCAACTAGTGCAATCATTGCAATTTTTACACATAGCAGCTCAGAAGTATGTGTTTACTTTTCCTTTTGGGATAGATTTGGCCTTGGATCGGGCCAGCCTCTCGTAGACCTACTTTGCCCACCTCATTCATTTTGTCCAAGGTTTCAAAGGGTCTAGGATTCCTTGTGAGGGGGCCACCCTCACAACCGTCAGTAGAAGTGTGGTGACCAGGTAGAAGCCAGTCATCCAGGTTGAGATGCCGTCTATGTTTATGTAGACCTCATTCATTTTGGCTGCCAACTAACTCCTCCTACGATTTTAAATTCATGTAGGCAAGTCTTATGTTTATGCAAGATAGCAAGGTTGTTATTTATTTAGAATGAGACTAAATTCTTAAATACACTCCCTAAAAGACTAGATCATGAAGGGCATGCTTTAATGACGTAAATCTAATGCAAATTTTGTTACATCTTTTTTTTTTTTTTTGACAATCAATTTGACACAGGCTTTAGGATTTTTATTCCTAATGCATGAGAAATTAGATAAGGAGGTGTGTTTCCACCATGGCTCTCATAGGTCAAGCCAAGTTCTCTGGCAAAGGTGGAAGCCCTCCAATTCAAGAGTGAAATAATATGCTTTTATGCATGATGTTAGAAAGTGATCCAAATAAGGGTTACTAATTCTTTTATCTTGATTTTTAGCCTAAGCTTTAGGTGAGGTTTTGAATTGTTTATTTTTAATTTTGAGTTGATTAATTTGGTAGAAGAATTATTTTTTTCTAAGAGCCTAATCATCATCCTGGCCATACATCAAATAAGGAAGAATTTAGGAAAAGGATGTCATCTTAGTGCACAAGTTAAACAAAACATCAAATATTTTTATAAAGCTAAGGCAAAAGAATAAAATGCCAAGTGTGGTTCACCACAACAAACTAAAACAAATTGGGTACAGCTCATATACAACTCGGATTACAAATGAATTTTTTTACAATCAAGTAAGGAAATTCATGTTATGGCAGGTCTTCATTTCTTGTTTTCTTTTCTCTTCTTTCTTCTTTCTTCTTTTTGGTTCCTCCTTTTGGATGGTTGGAAGGGGGTTGCTCCAAAGGCATCACATGGTACATAATACATAGTATTATAACCAATGCTCATCATAATCCCCCATAATAATAATTCCAAAATTCGAATTACAAAAATTACATGAAAAGGAAAAGTAAATCTAATTAACACCTACAAAATAGAGATTAGCTAAATAAACCATATAAATCCCAATCATTTATATTAGAATTTGCACTCCACATAAGGGTATCCAAGTTTACCTGGGTTATTGGATTATTCTTAGGGGTAAAAACACATGCACAGCAAAAGTAGTTATATATTTATTATAGCACCCCTTAAGCACTATCCCCTACAGAAAATAATGATTAGACTAAATCATCCTGCCATTCATTCTAAGCACATGCACCCTCACATCTAGACTAAAATAAAACATCATAAAATAAAAGCAAACATCAAACCATGCATCACCCTAACCTAAAGCTAGAAATGGTGACTTAGTCTAATGTGTGTGCTTTAAAAGGTTTGTGTGATATGCTTAGCTATGACTTTAAGGTTTAGATTTTCTAAGTGTGAAGATATTCAACTTAGATGGGTAGTTTCATTTAAGTGTTTGGTTGATTTGCGTTGATTTTATTTTGTATTTTTGAGTTTATTTTGGATGAATCCTTCAATTAATTACTAACTGTTGTAAAGAGAGGGAAAAGAGAAGAGAACTTCTCTTTCCTTCCCTACCTTAAGTAATTTCTAAAGTAGATTCATGTTTAATTTTTTTAGTGAATGTTTTCTTATGTGTTTTAATTAATCCTAAGTTTAGATTTTCCCTAAACAAACCTATTCAAAAAGAAAGGCATTTTAAGATTAAATAAAGTGAAATAATATCACAAAACACACGCCACTTTATTTCTTTTCGAACATATATAACATGCAAATGGATGAATCCTAAGCATATATATATATATATATATATATATATATATATATATATATATATATATATATATGCAAATGAGAATGTTTAGCATGCATTAATGATGAATGCTAAGTAGTATTACTTAAGAAAATTTGGATGCTTTATGATCCATGATTTTCATTAAGTAGAAAAGGGGGTATTTTTTTATCCTTTATTCATATGCACATGTGTATGTATGAAAGGAATAAGTGAGTACGGTGTCATTGTTAGCACCAGGGGTGTAAGGTACAAGAACTACTTATGGCTACTTAAAGCCTAGCAACCCCGGGGTTGTCTAGACTAATATACCACTTTCCTTAAATACATATACATGTACAAAAGAAGTAAATGGAAAAAAGAAAGATGCAAAAGTTTATATTTATTTGATTTTTGGTTTGATTATTTAATTTATATGTGTGATGTGGAATTCCTTCTTAAGTCATGACATAAGAATGTTTAAGGATAGATTTGAGCAAGTGTTGTGTCATTTTCAAATAGACTATACACTTTACAAATCCAATACAATCCTATGTTAAGAAAGAGAGGGAGAAGGAAAGCCACATAATTCATATCTTTATATTTCTCACATACAGGCTCATAAATAATTATAAGTAGCATATCTTTTAGTTTTAATGTTTTATTTATAAATTTTGAAAATAATTTTGAATTTAATAGTGATAATAGCCATTCATATTTTTACTTTAGCCAAAACATACAATTTGACATAAAGAAACATTTCATTTTAATTTTTAATTTTAAAAGATATGAATGCATGAGTTTCATATGAAATACTCATTTAGCATGCTAGGAAAAAAAATAAAGTATGAAAGCAATGTAAATTCATTCACCCTAATTAATTCCTAAAGACAATCCTATGGAATAGAATTATTTAAAGCAAATCAAATTTGGTTTTAAAGAAATTTTGTTTGATTTTGAGTTTGATTTCTATTTGAGAAATATGAAGAGGGTTTGCTAGTTCTAACCCAGTCCCACATATGTATATTTTTTTGTTTAACTTTTAGATGATTAGATGATTTTATATTTTGATTAGGTTAAGGTGTAAATAAAATGTATTAATTTCCCCTTACCTATACCATCTTAGCATATTTAATCAAATAATTATAAGCCAATGATATGACATAAAATCACACAAGGAATTTAAATCAATAATGCACCTAGGAAGAAAAGGGCCTAATGCATTTGGCTCATAATTAATGATTAATTAAGATAAAGGGTTTAAGTTAAGTACTTTCATAACCCTCCCCACACATGTGGATTAAGTTTTGATTTCCTTAAACCACTTAGGTTATTGAACACCTAAGTATCTGCCCAAGATGAATTAATTAAGTTCTAGAAAGTTTTAGAATTTTATCAAATTAATTAGGTAGGTAATTAGTGGATTAATCCTTAATTAAGTTTAGATTAAGGAAGAAAGAGGGGGTTTAAGGAATAGCTTAAGAAAAATATCTCAAAAATATTTCCTAAACCTACTCTTCACTTAAGTAAATCTTAATTAGCTCAATCAAGGGATTAAACCACTATTACAACTTAATTAGGCTTAATTACATTAGGAGAGTAATTAAGAATTAATCTAACAATTACCCTAATTAAACCATTAATAAATTCCAAGAAAATTTGGGGAGGCAGAAGTCATCCCACTAAATACACATGAGAAGTTTGAGATTAATTAATGTAATAATCAAAGGGTAAGTAGCCTAATTAAATTCCCAATAAAACTAAAATTTAGAAAATAACACTATTTAAAATCGATCAAAATCAATTTTATAATATTCTACATTCAATTATCTTTCATATGTAATTTATTTCATATTTTTTAGATTTTTTTACACTTAGATATGAATATTTGAAGATTTCATGATTAATTAGGCAATTAATCTCCTAACTATGTGACTAATCCCGTCGGCGCCACGTGGAGGCTGATGTGGCATGTGCTTTCCATGCGGCATGATGGGAATGGTCAGTTATGTTGTCATATCATAGCACTGCTTCAGTAGCAGTGCTACACGCTTTCTCCTCACCCATCCAATCTAAGATCAGATGAATGACAACATGCTATCGGTTCTTAAGGAATAAAATGATGGATTTACATGTCTTGATCATGGACGTCCATCAAAAATATGCAAATGGATGGCCCATGATCAACCTTTGATCTTCTCTGTGGGAGATGGCCACCTTCCATCTTCTAGGAGAAGATTTGAGCTTTATTGAGCTCAGATTGAATCCAAATTGAACCCACACCATCACCATGCAAGGAGATTACATGTAACGATCAAATTCTCATGAGGTGAGAATTTCTTTCACAAAGGACCACACCATGGCTAGTTTAAGCTCAGTTTAATGGCATACCTTATCGGAGGCTATCACCAACACTCGAATCCCTTGAAGTAGCTTTGTCTAGTGGAGACGAAGCCTTGTTGAAGGTTTGAGGTGTTGAGATTGGATGGATCTTCCTATGGACCAACTTCACCTTCAAATGCTCATGGCTTGATCAAAGTCCCCCCTCCCTTGCCTTTGGAGCTTGGGAAAAGGTTTAGGCAAGTTTGATTGAGTCCTCTGATGAAGCTTGCAAGAGGAATTCGCTTGGTATTAAGTGTGGAGTGAGATTGAATTTGGCTTAAGAGAGCTTGGGGAGGCTTGAAAATGGTTCCTCTGGCTTCCCTTAGCTCAATCAAATAGGAGACTGTTGAATTAAAATGAAATTAGGGGGAGTATATATCCCCCTTGAAGGATTGGATGGTCATGAAGAGTTTTGCCATTTTCATCTAATTAACCTCATGCAATGGGTTGTTAGGCCATTTAGGGCTTGCACATTATTTGTTTTGGCCAGAGGGAGGTAGTGGGGAAGTTTCCATGTGCTTAATTGAGTGGAGAAAGGATTTCCATGTGCTCAATTTGAAGAAAGTGGTCAGTTTTGACCTTGGGTTGGGTTTGGCTATCCCAAACCCAATGGGTCATATGCACCATGCCCATTAATGATCATTTGGTCCACTAAGAGGATGCCAAGTGTCCATGAAAAGAAATTGACCAAATTCCAAGTGGTTTTGATTTTAGGTTACCCTATGACCTAGGGGTAAAATTTTCATTTGACCTTGATTTCCATTTAAATATGTTTGATATGATTGAAAAATAGGTTAGGCAAAGTTTCATTGAATTTGGAGTTGGTTTGATGTGATTTGGCTAATGTTGACCCATTTAGGTTAGGTCATGAGTTGGTTTAGGTATTATTGGTCGTTTGAAATGGATTGGTATCTTTATTTTCAATCAATTTTAGTTTAATTTGATTTTGGCTCAAAATTACCCTTTAGGTCAAGTTGGGTTCATGGTTAATTGGGCTAGGTTGGGTCTAGTTGGCCAATTGAGGCTTTGTTCAAGTTCAACAATCATTTTAGAATGAATTTGACCCATTAGTTTCAATCAATTTGGCTTAGATCAAGTTTTGACACATTTTGACTTTTTAGGTCAAGTTGGTTCAACTTGGGTCAACTGGCCAACTGGGCTAGGTTAGGCTCAAATGATGACTTGGTCAAGTTCAAACATTGATCATGAATGAGTTTTGATCATTGGTTTCAATTAATTTGGCCTATGGTGGATTTTAGCTAGTTTGGGTTTTATTTTGGCTAAGTGTTGACTTGGTCAACCCTTAAGTTTGACTTGATTTGACCCAATTTGGGTGATTGATCATCTCTTGATGATTGTTGCTCACAATGTGAGGCTTAGTTGGGCTTAGTTAATCCAATTTGGGTAGGATTAGAATTTGGCTCATAAGGGGTACTTTAGGTCACTTTGGGTCATGTGAGCCTAAGTAGGTAAAATGGCTTGGTCAAAGCTTAATTTGAGTTTGATTGAACTCACATATGAACTTATGATTGAAATATAAATCCATTTGCAAGAGATTTGAAGTGAAATAGGTTTTGATTCATTTGACAATTCCAAGTTCAAAGGGTGAACATGAGTTTGACTTGGGTTTGATTTTTGAATTTAGTTTTGGTTTGGTTATTAATGTTTGTATTTATATTTGGATTCATGATTGTATGATTGATTGAATCATGAGAAAAAATTATATTGGTTTGATTTGAATTGGATTCGGCTAAGTTCAAGAGTTTGACTTGAAAGGCTTAGGTTGAATTTTGGTTGAATTTGAGTTTGATTTTTGGAATTGGTTTTGGTTATTTGAATTTATATTTCATTTATATATGTGAATATCAATGATAATATGAATGGGATATGTAAAAATTTCTTGAATTTGAAGTGATTTGAACTTGATTTGAGCTAAGTCCATGACAAGAATCAAAGGACTTGGGAAAGATTATTGGATTTGACCATGGATTTTGGATTTGATTTTGGGTTTAGTTTGATTGATTTGAATTCATATTTCATTTATATATGTGAATATAAATGAGAATATAAATTAGTTGTGAGAAAATTTCATGAGTTTGAATTGATTTTGGCTAAGTCCATAAGAGGGAAATCAAAGTGACTTAGGAAATATTTTGAAATTTGATTTGGATTTCAATCATGGGTTTCAATCTCTTGGAATTGATTTGAGTTTGAAAAAATCAATTAAGTTGGAATTGATTTAAGTATTGAATTGGAATTTAGAGTTGGTTTAGACTTGATTTAGAATTTGACTTGAAGGAAGGAAGTGAGGAATTTGGTTCAAGCTATAGGGTAGGCAAACTTTCCTGACACCCCTGAGGCATGACCTATTCCTATAGCTAACTCTTCTAAGTCTCTAGGGTTGAGTGTCCACCTAATCACTACATGTGTCTTAAGACTAAGGAACTATTAAATTCTAAGAGAAGTCCTATGTCTAAGATGGAGGGGTTGAGAGCTCATCCTAAAAATGAGATCAACACATACTTCTGAGCATCCATGACACTGAACTGAACTTTGGAAAAGCTAACTGAAATTGAGCTAAAATTTTGCAATTTTTCAAAACAAACTCAAATCAGATTTTCTACTTTATTAATTTTGATAGATATGTTTCTTTTTGAATTTTTGATTTAGAGTTTGAACCCACACTCAACAATTTGAATATGTTAAGTGGGGCTCATTAATTTTAGAAGAGATTTTTGAAGGAGAGATTTTTGAGTTTAGAATCCATTTTTGACAAATTTGTGTATGTTCAAAATGGGTTCAAATATTTTGAAGAGATTTTTGATGCTTCTATTGGTTCATATTTGAGTTTGATTTTCATGTTTGAGGACCCTTTATTTAACAAATTTGGGTATGTTAAATAGATGACCACATAGCAAATTTAGGTATTCTAGATGAGATGTTAGAAAGCAATTTTCTTCTTTTGCTTGTTTGCTTATGATGTGAATCAAGTATGAATTTGGATATCGAATCTTTACTTAGCAAATTTGTGTATGCTAAGCAAATTCCAAATGTGTTTGTTTTTTTTTTTTTTTTTTTTTTTGAAAAGAGGATCTTCACTTAGCAAATTTGAGTATGCTAAATTAAGAATCCAAATGTGCTTTATTTTTAAAAAGAGGATCTTTACTTAGCAAATTTGGGTATGCAAAATAAAGAATTCAAATGTGTTTGATTTTGTAAAGAGGACCTTAACAAATTTGGGTATGCTAAATAAAGTCCAAATGTATTTGATTTTATTTTGATTTTTTGAAAAGAGGATCTTTACTTAGCAAATTTGGGTATGCTAAATGAAAATCCAAATGTGTTTTTATTTGTTTTGATTTTTTTGAAAAGAGGATCTTTACATAACAAATTTGGGTATACTAAATAAAGTCCAAAATGTGTTTTGATTTGTTTTGATTTAAAAATTGGGATCTTCACTTAATAAATTTGGGTATGCTAAGTGAAGTTTAAATATGTTTTTGTTTTGTTTTGATTTTTGAAAAGAGGATCTTTACTTAACAAATTTGAATGTGCTAAATAAAGAATGCAAATGTGTTTTTATTTTGTTTTGATTTTTGAAAAGAGAATCTTTACTTAGTAAATTTGAGTATGCTAAATAAAGAATCCAAATGTGTTTTGATTCCTTTTTTTTGGTGATTTTTGCAAAGAAGATCTTAACTTAGCAAATTTGGTTATGCTAAATAAAGATCAAATGTGTTTTGATTTTTGTGATTGTTGCAAAGTAGGTTTTCCATTTACAATTTTGGGTATGTAAAATGGAAGTAAATTTTATTTTATTTTTTAAAGATGAAATTTTTGTGTGTGATTTATTGCTTTTTGAAAAGATGGAAATTCTAACTTAACACATATGGAATGTGTTGAGTGGAGTTTCAAATGATTTGATTTTGTTTGAAGATAAAGCCTCCATTCAACAAGTTTGGATATATTGAATGAAGAGGCTTATCTTCAAATTTGTAATTTTTGTAAAGGAAGAAATTCCAACTTCAACATATGTAAAATATATTGAAATGGAGTTTCAATTTTATGATTTTATTTGGAAATGAAATCTTATTTCAATAAATTTGGGTATATTGAATGAGGATGTTCATTTGTGCTTTTTGAAAAGATGATCTTTGATTTTTTAACGTGAAAATAAAATCTTCATTCAATAAATTTTTTATATTGAATGGAGATGTTCATATGTGCTTTTTGAAAAGTTGATTTTTGATTTTAATTTGAAATGAAATATTCATTCAAAAAATTTGAGTATATTGAATGGTGATGTTCATAAGTGCTTTTTGAAAAGATGATTATAATTATATTTAGGAAATGAAATCTTCATTCAATAAATTTGGTTATATTGATTGAGGATGTTCATTTGTGCTTTTTGATTTTGATTTTTGAAAAGATCCTACATGTAACAATCTTGAAGATTGTTAGATGTGGTTTGAGTTATGTGTGTTTTGTAAACTTTTTTGTGCAAAACATTTTTATTGTGTGAATTTTTGGAAAAGTGCTTTTGATAAGCTATATTTTAATAAAGAATTTATTTTTCATTATTTTTGGAATGAACTTTACCTTACCATAGAGATGGCAAGAAAAAGATCTTTAGTTATCTCTTTTTATTAAATTTTATTTTCACTTATTGGGGGACCCAATAGAGGTTTTAAGACCTATATGGAGTGAGGTCCTAAAACCTAAAGGATGTTGGCTTAGCTTAAGAATGAAATGAGCTAAGTGCCAATGGAAAAGAAGGATAGTCTCAGACTTATATGAAATACAAATCAACTATCGATACTTGGAGACAACGATCATTTATCAAAGATGGAGAGAGGAACCTCCCCCAGCGGAGTCACCAAAAAAATCTATGGTGATTTTATTTTTCTTCTTTGAGTTAAAATGAAAATAAAATATGCAAGTTGGACAACATGTAGATCCATAGATGTTCTTATTAGGTGACGGTATAACATATGAGAATCTCGAGACAAGTCACCATCCTACAATGGACCTAATCACTTAATAAAGATTCTTAAGGATAATAGGTCTTCGAATGTACTAGAGATTCTTCCCCTACTTTACATGGAAAAGTAAAGTATGGTTTATTTTAAATTGGGTTCGTTAAGTTTCCTATGGAGGCAAGCCCCCATAATTAATTACATCAAAGGAATGGGATTCCTTAAGAATACTCTCTATTAAGGTAAATGATCATTGTCTCAAAAGATTTCAAAGATAGGACTATCAATCAATTTGGTTATTTTAGGAAGATCAAGTCAGATT
The DNA here is from genome assembly GCA_021442155.1 of Cymbidium sinense. Lineage (NCBI taxonomy): Eukaryota > Viridiplantae > Streptophyta > Magnoliopsida > Asparagales > Orchidaceae > Cymbidium > Cymbidium sinense. The sequence continues at coordinate 70,440,064 of CM038221.1, read as the reverse complement.
GATCAAGAGGAGGGAGTTATTTTTAAAACCAAAAGGAGATGAGTAGGGGATGCTCATGATACTAGAAAGCCTAGTGAACATCCCAAACTATCCTATGGTTGGGATTTATATTTTTAAAGTTGAGGGGATTTATTTGTTTGAGTTGAATTTTTATTAGAAATCTATGGCTTACAATTCAACAATACAAGGTCATGGAAATGCTTAAAAGGTGAGGATTTATGCTTCTAGCCCACAAAGAGAAACAACAACCTCATATCCTAAATCTAGGGAGCTTTGGCGATGGCCAAGGCACGACCTAAATCTAAGGTGACAATGGGTATATGGTTTACCTCCACAAGAGAGGATAAATCACCCAAATGTTGAACAAACAACTGCCTGGAGGTGGCCGCCAACTAACTCCTCCTATGATTTTAAATACATATAGGCAGGTCTTATGCCTTTGCAAGATAGCTAAGCTATTGTTTATTTAGAAAGGAGACTAAGTACTCAAACACACTCCCTAAGAGACTAGATCATGTAGGGCATGAGTAATGACCTAATCTAATGCAATTTTTGTTAAGTTTTATTTTAATTTATGGATAATTTATTTAACACGGGCTATGGGATTCATATGCCTAATGCATGAGAAATTAGTTATGGGCCAAAATCAGCAAGACGGAGGTGTGTTTTTAATATGGCTCTCAAAGGTCAAGCCATTTTTTCTAGCAAAGGTGGGAGCCCTCCTTTAGCAAGAGTGAAGCAAAATGATTTTTATGCATGATGTGAGGCATACAACATCCAAAGGGGTTACTAAATATTCTATCTTGATTTATGTCCTAGGGTTTAGGTGAGGTTATGAGTTATTTAATTTTAATTTTGAGTTGATAAATTGGATAGAAAATTTTTTTTCCTAAGACCCTAATCGCATCTAGGCCATTCATCAATCAATGAAGAAATTAAAAAAATCATGTCATCTTAATGCACAAGTTAAATAAACATCAAATAATTTATAAAGCTAGCTGTTGACCTCATTTTTAGGATGAGCTCTCAACCCCTCCATCTTAGACATAGGATTCCTCTTAGACATTAAGAGTTCCTTAGTCTTAAGATACTTCTATTTATTAGGTGAACACTTAACCTAACCCTAGAGACTTAGAAGAGTTAGCCATGTGAATAGGTTATGCCTTAGGGGTATTAGAAAATTTGCCTACCCTATAGCTTAAACCAAATCCTCACTTCCTTCTTTCAAGTCAAACTCCAAACTCATATCAACTTCAACTTCAAATCAAATATTGAATTAATTCAATGGATTTTCTCAAATCATGAATCAATTCCAAATGATTGAAACCCATGATTGAATTCCAAATTCCAAAATCCTTCCTAAGTCATTTTGATTTCTATCTTATAGACTTAGCTCAAATAAAATCCAAATATATTCAAACTTAAGAAATTTTCTCATAACCCATTTATATTCTCATTTATATTCACAAATATAAATTCAAATCAATCAAAACTCAAATCCAAAATCCAAATCAAAATCCAAAAATCTTTCCTAAGCCCTTTGATTCCCTCTTATGGACTTAGCTAAAATCAAATTCAAAATATTTTCTCATAATCCATTTATATTCTCAGTTATATTCATAAATATAAATGAAATATAAATTCAAACAACCAAAACCAACTCCAAAAATCAAACCTAAATCTACCCAAAATTCAACCTAAGTCTTTCAAGTTAAATCCTTGAACTTAGCCAAATCAAACTCAAATCAAGTCAAACCCTTAATTTTTCTTCATGACTCAATCTATCCTTCAATCATGAATCCAAATATAAAATAAACTCCAATCATCAAATCAAAACTAAATCCAAAACTCAAATCCAAATTCAACCAAAATTCAACCTAAGCCTTTCAAGTCAAATTCTTGAACTTAGCCAAATCAAACTCAAATCAAGCCAAAACCTTGATTTTTCTTGTGATTCAATCAATCCTTGAACTATGAATCCAAATATAAACATAAACTTCAATCTTCAAACCAAAACTAAATTCAAAAAGCAAACCCAAGTCAAACTCATGTTCACACTTTGAACTTAAAATTGTCAAATGAATAAAAACCCATTTGACTTAAAACCACTTGCAAATGGATTTATATTTCAATCATAAGTCCATATGTGAGTTCAATCAAACTCAAATCAAGCTTTGACCAAGCCATTTGACCCACTTAGGCTCACTTGACCCAAAGTGACCTAAAATACACTTATGAGTCAAATTCTAATCCTGACCAAATTGGATTGAACCAAGCCCACCTAAGTCTCACATTGTGAGCAATAATCATCATGAGATGATTAATCACCCAAATTGGGTCAAACTAAGTCAAACCTAAGGGTTGACCAAGTCAATATTTGACCAAAATGAAACCTAAACTATCCAAAATTCATCATAAGCCAAATTGATTGAAACTATTGATAAAAACCAATTCATGATCAATGTTTGAACTTGACCAAGTCATCATTTGAGCCTAACCTAGCCCAATTAGCCACTTGACCTAAAAAGTCAAAATATGTCAAAACTTGATATAAGCCAAATCAATTAAAACCAATGGGTCAAATTCATTCTAAAATGATTGTTGAACTTGACCAAAGCCTCAATTGGCCAATAGGACCCAACCTAGCCCAATTGACCATGAACCCAACTTGACCTAATAAGTCAAATTGAGCCAAAATCAAATTAAACCAAAATTGATTGGAAATAAAGATACTAGTACATTTCAAATGACCAACTAGACCTAAACCAACCCATGACCTAACCCACATAAGTCAAATGGGTCAAATTGATCAACTTGACCCATTTTGACCTAAATGGGTCAACATGAGTCAAATCATATCAAATCAATTCCAAATTCATTCAAACTTGGCCCAACCCATTTTTCCATCATACCAAACATATTCAAACTGAAATCCAAGCCAAATGACTATTTTACCTCTAGGCTATAGGGTAACCCAAAATCAAAATTACTTGGAATTTGGTTAATTCCTTTTCATGGACACTTAACATCCTCTTAGTGGACCAAATGATCACTAATGAGGATGGTTCACATGACCCAATGGGTTTGGGTTAGCCAAACCCAACCCAATGGCAAAACTGACCACCCACTTAGGAATTGAGCACATGGAATCCCTCCTCCACCCAAAATCAGCACATGGCACTTCTCCACTACCCCCTCTGCCAAAAATGAACCATGTGCAACCTTTAATAACCAAAATAACCCATTGAAGGAGGTGAATTTGATCAAAATGGTAAAGCCTTGCTCGGTCATCCGATCAACCTAGGGGAGATATACTCCCCCTAATTCCACTTGAATCCAGGAGACTCACACTCGATTGACTGAGAGAGACCTAAGGCAAGCTTCCCAATCTCCCTCAAGCAATCCCCAAGCATTTGGCTTTCTCCATTTTTGAGTTCCTTCAAACCAAAAATAGGGGAGGCTAAGGCAATTTTCAACTTAGCCAATTCTCAACCAAAGTCCAATTCACTTTGCAAGCACCATCAGGGAGGCAAGTCGAGCTCACCCAAGGTGTTTCCTAAATTCTCAAGCCATGGGAGAGGGGATTTTCATCAAAGCCACAAGCCTAAGAGGAGTACCTTGGTCCATAAAAGGATCCACCCAATACCAAAGCCTCAAATCTTCAATAGAGCTTCGTCTCTACAAGACGAAGCTACCTCAATGGATTTGAGTGCCGATGATAGCCTCCGGTGAGGTACTATTCAAAACTGAGCATATGGTAGATTTTTCTTGGTCCTTTTTGAAAGAAAGTTTCACCTCATGAGAATTTAACCGTTAGATCTACTTGTGTTTACTCCTAGATGGTGTGGGTAAAAGCTCAATGAGCTCTCGGATCTTGCCCTGAGAGTGGATCCCCTCCCATAAGTTAGGATATCATGGGCCATCCATCCGTGCATGTTGGATGGATGGCCATGATCAAGCCATGTAGGATCCCCTGATTCCTCCCTTAAGAACTGCAGGCTCGATCTCAACCATCCAATCTTTGATCGGATGGGTGAGGAAAAAGCGCAAAGTTCCACTACTGATGTGGCACTATGATGTGACAACTTAAGTGATGAATCCCGCCATGCCACGTGGAAAGCACATGCTGCATCAGCGGTCCACATGGCGCCGACGGGATTAATCATATAATTAAGGATTTAATTACTAATAAGCATGGAAACTTCAAAATAGCACAACTAAATGTAGAAAAATCTTAAAAATACAAAATAAAAAGCATTGTGAAGATAATTCAAAGAGAAATAATCTAAAATTAATTTCAATTCATTTTGAATAGTGATATTTTTTGAATTAAGGTTTTATTAGTAAAGTAGTTATATTAATTACTCCCTAATTATTCCACTGATTAATTCCAAACTTCCTAGGGTTGATTAATGGGATGACCTCAGCCTCCCATGATTTTATTGAAATTTATTAATGGTTTAAATAGGTTAATTACTTGGTTCATTCCTAATTACTCTCTTAATCAACTAAATGATTAATTAACCTTTTAAATAGTGATAAACCCACTAATTAATTTTGCTAATTACCTTAGAATAGTGAGTGGACTTATGGAATGAGATTAGGAGTTCTTTCTCATATATTTTTCCCTAAATTTATTTCATTTGGATTAAAATCTGATTTAAGGTGCAAAATTAATTAAATAATTTAATCACTTAATTAAATGGACTAATTAATCAAAATTTTAAAATCAAAACATTCCAGAACCTAACTAATTCATCTTGGGTAGGTGCTTGGGTGTTCAATAATTTAAGTAGCTTAAGAAAATTAAAATCCAACCCACATGTGTGGGGAGGGTTATGAAAGTACTTAAATTAAAACCTTTAGCTTAATTAATCACTAATTGTGAGTCAATTGCATCAGACCCCTTTCTTTCCTTGGTGCATTGATGATTTAAATTCCCCGTGTGGTTTTATGTCATACATTGGCTCAAAATTACTAGATTAAATATGTTAAAATAGTGTAGGTAAGGGGTAATTAATGAACTTAATGAACACTTTAACCTAATCAAAACATAAAATTCACCTAATCAACTAAAAATTAAACTAAAATATCATACATATGTGGGAATGGGTTAGGACTAGCAAAGTCATCTCACATTTCTTAAATTGAAATCAAAATCAAAATAAAATCAAACTTTCCTTAAAGCAAATTTGATTTACTTTAAATAATCTTATTTAATAGGATTATCTTTAGGAATTAATTACGGTGAATGAATTTACATGCTTTCATCACTTTATTTCTTTCCTAGCATGCTAAATGTGTATGTCATATGAAATTCATGCATTCATGCCTTTTAAAAATCAAATTAAAAATGAAATATTTCCTTTATGTCAAATTGCATGTTTTGGCTAAAGTAAGAATATGAATGACTATTATCACTATTAAATCTAAAATTATTTTCAAAACACATAAACCAAATATCAAAATTGAAAGGTATGCTACTTATAATTATTTATAAGCTTGCATGTGAATAAAATATAAAGATGTGCATTGTATGACTTTCCTTCTCTTCTCTTTTAGCATAGTTTTGAATAGGATTTGCAAAGTGTATAGTTCATTTGAAAGAACATAACACTTGCTTAAATCCATTCCTATTCATTCCTATGTTATTAATTAAGAAGGGAATTCACACTTACACATGTAACTTACATAAATAAATCAAATAAATAAACATAAACTTTTGCATCTTTCTTTTTTCCATTCATTTCTTTTGTACATGAATAGGTATTTAAGAAAAGTCGTATATTAGTCTGGATAATCCCGGGGTTGCAAGGCTTTTAGTAGCCCTAAGTAGGTCTTGTACCTTACACCCCTGGTGCTAACAATGGTGTCGTACTCACTTATGCCTTTCATACATATACATGTGCATGTGAAAAATGGATAAAAGAATCTTTATTTTTCTACTTAACAAAATCATGCATCATAAAATCATCCAAATTTCCTTAAGCAATATTCCTTAGCATTCATCATTAAGGTGTGTTAAATACTTGCATTGCATGTATATTTATGCTTAGGATTCATCCATATACATGTTACACATGTCAGGAAAGAAATAAAGAGTTGTGTGTTTTGTGATAATAATTCACTTAATCTTAAAATGTCTTTCTCTTTGAATATGTTTGTTTAAAGTTGCTCTAAACTTTGGATTAATTAAAACACATAATAAAATATTCATTAAACAAAAATCAAACATGAATCTACTTTAGGAATTACTTAAGGTAGACAAGGAAAGAGAAGTTCTCTTCTCTTTTTCCTCTCCTTACAACACTTAGTAATTAATTGTAGGTTCATTCAAACCTAAACAAATCATCAAATAAAAATCAACCAAATCAATTAAAACACTTAAATGAAACCACCCATCTAAGTTAAACATTTTCATACTTAGAAAATCTAAACCTTAAAGCCATAGCTAAGCATACCACAAACCTTTTAAAGTACACACATTAGACTAAGTCACCATTTCTAGCTTTAGGTTAGGGCGGTGCATGGTTTGATACTTTTCTTTTGTATTGTGATGTAATGTTTTAGTCTGAATGGTAAGGTGTATGTGCGTAGAATGAATGGTAGGATGATTTAGTCTAATCATTGTCTTTTGCAGGGGATTGTGCTTAACGGGTGTTGTAATAAAAATATTACTGCTTTTGCTATACAGGTGCTTCTACCCCTAAGAATAATCCAAAATAAGCTAGGTGGATATGGTTACCCATGTGTGGGGTGTCAAGTACAATTCATTCTTATACATGCTTGGGATTTGTGTGATTATCTTTAACTAATCTCTATTTTGTACATTTTAGTTAGATTTACTTTTCCCTTTTCATGTAATTTTTGCAATTAGGATTTGGGAATGAATGTTATGGGGGATTAGGATAGACATTGGTCATAAGATTACATATTATGTACCATGTGAAGCCTTTGCAGCACCCACATTCCAACCATCCAAAAGAAGAAAGAAGAAACAAGAAACAAGAAAGAAGAAAAGAAGAATGAAGACCCCCCATAACATGAATTCCTTGCTTAATTATAAATAATTCATTTATAATCCAGGTTGTATAAGGGTAGAGCTTGGCTACCCAATTTGTTTTCGAGTTTGTGGGTGTGGAGCTTGAACACAAATGACCTTTTATTCTTTTGCGCTAGCTTTATAAAATGATTGATGTTTGTTTAGCTTGTGCTTTAAGATGTCATATTTTTCTAGTTTATTCCTTGCTTTGATGTATGGTCTCATCGAAGATTAAGCTCTTAGGGAAAAATAAATCTTCTACCAAATTAAACAACTCAAAATCAAAAATAAACAACTCATAGCCTCATATAAAGCTTAGGTTATAAATCAAGATAAAAGAATTAGCAACCCCTTAGTTGGATGTTGTCTTTCTTTCTCACATCATGCATAAAAAGTATATTGATTCATTCTTGATTTAGAGGGCTTCCACTCATGCCAGTGAATTTGGCTTGACCTTTGAGAGCCATGGTGGAAACACACCTCCTTTTCTAGCTAATTTTGGCCCATAATCTTATTTCTCATGCATTAGACATATGAAAGCCTGAGTCAAATGAATTGTCCAAAATTAAAATAAAATATATGAAAATTTTGCATCAGATTTAAGTCATTAATCATGCCCCACATGATCCAGTCTCTTAGGGAGTGTGTTTTAAGAACTTAGTCTCATTCTAAACAAATAATAAACCTTGTTATCTTTCATAAACATATGACTTGCCTACTATGGTGAATAAATTTCTATAGGAGTCACCTTCAAATTCTGTGGGGAGAAAGAGAAGGCAAGAATATAGAAATTTGCCTTCTTGGGATGCCACAGATCTGCAGATGTGCTTATTTAGGTGATTGGGTATGTCATCAAGGAATAGGATACTATCTTGAAAGATAGAATTCACTACCCTTTAATGGACCTAATCACCTCAATAAGGACTCCTAAGGGTGATGAGTCTCATATGTACCAAAGATTTTCCCCTACTTTACAAGAAAAAGTAAAGCAAGATTTATTTTAAACCACGTTCGTTAAGTTCCCTATAGGGGCAAGTCCTCATAGTTAATTACATCCTAAGGGACAAGATCCCTTAAGAATACTCTCAATTAAGATAAATAATTATTGTCTTCAAAGATTTCAATAGGAAAGGACTATCAATCAATTAGTTTATTTTTTGAAGATCAAATGGGATTGATCAAAGAGAGGGAGTTATTATTGGAGCTAAAAGAAAGATAAGTAAAAGAAGCCTACGATGCTAGGAAACTTAGCGAGCATCTCAAATTATCCTATGATTGGGCTTTATATTTTTGAAATTGATTTAGTTTATTTGAGTTATATTTTTCATTAGAAATTTAGGACTTATGATCCCTTAACACAAGATTAAAAAAATGCCTAAGAGGTGAGGAATTATGCTTATGGCCCATAAAGGGAGAAGCAACCTCAGAACCTAAATCTAGGGAGCTTTGGTGAGGGCCAAAAGCACAACCTAAATCTAAGGAAAAATGGGTAATTGGTTTGCCTCCACAAGAGAGGACAAACCACCCGATAATTTGGACTTACAATCACTTTGAGGTGGCCACCAACTAACTCCTCTTATGATTTTAAATACATTTAGGCAAGTCTTATTCTTATGCAAGATAGCTAAGCTGTTATTTATTTAGAAAGAGACTAAGTCCTTAAACTCACTCCTTAAAGAGACTAAATCATGTAAGGACATGTTTCAAATGACCTAAACCTAATGCAAGTCAAATTTCATTTTATTTTATTTTGGACAATTATTTTGACTCATAATAGATTCATATGACTAATGCATGAGAAATCAAGTTATTGGCCAAAATCAGTGAGAAGGGAGGAGGTGTGTTTCCATCATGGCTCTCAAAGGTCAAGCCAAATTTCTCTGGCAAAGGAGGAAGCCCTCCAATTAAGAGTGAAATAAGATGTATTTGTGCATGATATTATAAATAAAGAATCATCCAGCTAAGGGGTTTCTAATTCTTTTATCTTGATTTTAAACCTAAACTTTAGGTGAGGTTATGAGTTCTTTATTTTTAGTTTTGAGTTGTTAAGTTGGGAAATAGATTTATTTTTCTCTAAGAGTCTAATCCACATCCAAGCCATACATAAAGCAAGGAAGAAACTAGGAAAAGATGCCACTTAATGCAAAACTTAAACAAATGATCAATCAATTTATAAAGTTAATTGCAAAAAGAATAAAAGGGTCAGACCCACAAACCCAAAATAACAAATTGGTATGAGCTCTACCCTTATATAACCTGGATTATAAATGAATTAAATTATAATTAAGCAAGGAATTTATTATTATAGAGGTCTTCAAGCTTCACTTCTTATTTCTTCTTTTCTTTTCTTCTTTCTTCTTTGGTTCCTTATTTTGGATGGTTGGAAGGTGGATACTCCAAGGCATCACATGGCATATAAGATAGAATCTTATGACCAATGCTCATCCTAATCCCCATAACAATCATTCCTAAATCTTAATTACACAAATTTATATGAAAAAGAAAAGAACGAAAATCTAACTAACACTTGCAAAGCAGAGATTAGCTAAAATGAACCACACAAATCTCAAGCATGTATATTGGACTTATCACCCCACACATGGGTGACTAAGTCCACCTAGCCTATTGGATTAGGCTTAGGGGTATAAGCACCTGCAAGCAAAAGTATTTATATTTTTATTTATGATAGTGCCCCTTAAGCACAATCCTCTGCATAAAATAATGGTTAGCCTAAGAGCATACTACCATTCATTCTATGAGTGTACATCCTAACATCCAGTCTAAAATATGTATCATAAAACAATACAAATATCAAATCATACACCACCCTAACCTAAAGCTAGATGTGGTGACTAAGGCTAATGTGTCTGCTTTGAAGGTTTTGTGGTATGCTTAGCTATGGCTTTAAGTTAGAATTTTCTAAGTGTGAAAACATGTTCAACTAAGAGGAGGGTTTCATTTAAGTTGTTCATGTTTTGATTAGATTCAAGTGAATCCTAGAATTAATTACTAAGTTATAAAGATAGGGAAAGCGAAGAGAACTTCTCTTTCCTTCCCTAACCTAAGTAATTTCTAAAGTAGATTCACATTTTAGTTTTGTTTAGTCAATGTTTTGATTAAATATTTTAATTAATCTTAAGTTTAGATAAACTCTAAATGAACCTATTAAAAAAAGGCATTTTAAGATTAAATAAAATGAACCAAATTCACAAAACACACATTACTTCATTTCTTTCCCAATATGTATAACAAGCACATGAATGAATCTTAAGCATATCTATACACACAAATGAGAATATTTAACATACTTTATGATGCATGCTAAGTAATTCATTTAAGGAAATTTGGAAGTTTAGGATGCATGATTTTCATTAAGTAGAAAAGAGTTTCTTTATCCAATTTTTCACATATACATATGAAAGTAATAAAGGCATAAGTGAGTCTGCATAAGGGTGTAAGGTACAGACCAGGGCTATTTAAAAACTTGCAAGCTTGTGGTTGTCCAGACTAATATACCACTTTTCTTAAATACCAACATGTTTACAAAAGAAAGGAAATGGAAAAGAAAGAATGCAAAAGTTATATTAGTTGATTCATTTTGTTTATGCAACTTATGTGTGAAAGTATAGATAACCCTTCTTAAGTGATAGCAGAGGAATGAATAGGGTATGGAATTAGGTAAGCATTAGGTCCTTTTCAAATGAACCATACATCTTACCAAATTCTATTCAAAACTATGCTAACATAAAAGAGAAGGGAAACCTATGCTAAGCACACCTTTATATCTTACTCACATGCAAGCTTATAATTAAAATATAAGTAGCACACTTTCAGATTTGATAATTTATTTATATGTTTTGAAAATAATTTGAATTTAGTAGTGATAATAGCCACTCATATTTCTACTTTAGCCAACACATGCAAATTTGACATAAAGTAAATAATTTCTTTTTTTTTAATTTGAATTTGAAAAATATGGATGCATGAAACCACATGACATACAAATTTAACATGTTGGGGAAAAGAATCAAAGAAATGAAAGCATGTAAACACATTCACTTTAATTAAATCCTAAAGACATTCTTATGAAATAAGAAAGTTTAAAATAAATAAAAGTGTATTCAATGTGATTTTTGTTTAGTTTTAAGTTTGATTTAATTTTGAAAATGTGGATTGAGTTTGCTATTCCTAACCCATTCCCACATGTGTTTGATATTTTTGTTTACTTTTTAGATTATTGGATTCATTTTTATATATTAATTAGGTTAAGGTATGAATTAAGCAAGTTAATTAACCCTTACCTATACTGCCTTAGCATAGTTAACCAAGTAATTATGAGCCAATGAGATGACATAAAATCTCACAAAGAATATAAACTTGCAATATACCTAGGAAGAAAAGGGCCTAATGTAATTTGGCTCATGATTAATGGTTAATTAAGCTAAGGGGTTTAGCTTAAGTAATTTCAAAACACCCCTTCACACATATGAATTGGGTTTTGATTTTCTTAATTGAACTTAGGCTATTCAACACCTAAGCATCTAGCCAAAGTAGATTAATTAAGTTTTAGAAGTTTTTAGAATTTAAAAAAAAATAATTAAGGGGATAATTAATGAATTAACCCATAATTAAGATAGGATTAAGGAAATAAAATAGGATTTAGGGAATAGCTTATAGGAAATACCCCAAAATTATTTTTTAAGCCTCCTATTCACTAGATCTAACCTTAATCAACCCTAATAGTGAATTAAAACACTAATCCAACCTTAATTATCCTTAATTAGATTAAGAGAGTAATTAGAAAATACATTTTCAATTACCCTAATTAAGCCTTAAATAAATCCCAAGAAAATTCGGGGAGGCAGAGGTCATCCCATAAAACATACCCAAGAAGTTTGGGATTAATCATAGGATTAATTAAGAAGTAATTAGCAAAATAATATTTCCATTAAAACCCAAAATCAGAGAAAAGGATAATTCAAAATCCATCAAAATTATTTTTAAAATATTCAAGGTTGAATTATATTTCCATAGGATTTTACCTCATATTTTTTTTGAATTTTATTAAAGTAGATATGATTTTTAGAAGATCAGGAGATTAATTAATCATTATTTAAATCCTTAACTCCCACATGACGGTCGACCTTTCCACATGTCATCACATGAGCCTCCATACATCCATCCAAGTGGATGGGGACATTTGATCCTATTTGATCAAAGATGATTAGGGATCATCCTACAGTTTATAAAATGAATAATTAATTCTAAAATGTGGGAATAATCATGAACATCCATCCAGAATGCACGGATGGATGACTATGATCACTCGAGTTCTTCCCTTAGGATTAATAAAGGTCATCCATGATCCTAGGGAAGATCTGAGCTCGATAGAGCTCGGATTGGAACAAGATTGTTCCCACACCATCTAAAGCTACTAAGGAGCATATCCAATGATGAATTTTACATGACTTGAAAATTCTATTCACAAAAGACCAGCACCATCTATGCTAGGTGGTCAAAAAATTCCATACCAAGCTGGAGGTGATCACCGGTGCTCGAGCTCGATGAGGTAGCTTCATTTAGAGGAAACGAAGCCCTGTTGAAATTTTCAGGTCTTGGGATTGAGTGGATCTTCCTATGGACCAACACCACTTCACTTCCTTTATGAATTTGATCCAATTAAGGCTCTACTTACTGTGGGAACTCAAATGGATGCTTGGGAGCACTCAAATTGATCGTCAGAGGAAGTGCGCAAGAGGAATTGGAGTAATTTTGAGTGAGAAAGAGGTTAAAAGTTCAAAGGAGCTCCCCTATTTTTCAATAGAGAAAATCGAGAAGAAGCTATTTCAAATCCTCCTTAAAAAAGCTTAGGATGGCTCTCTGATCTCACCTAACACTCTCTAGGCTTCAATCGAATGAGGGACTAAAAATTTCAAATTGAATTAGGGGGAGTATATCTCCCCCTATGGCAATTGGACGGTCGACACCTCCCTTGCCATTTTGATCCAATTAACCATAATGGAGGGGTTGTTTGATTAGCTCTTTGCACATGGTCGATTTGAGGTATTGAGTGGATTGCCAATCTCCCATGTGCATCAAATTGAGTGGAAGAAGGATTTGGAATGAGCCAATTTGACCCATGGGGTCGGGTTTGGCCTTGGGTCCATTTGGACTGACCCAACCCCATTGGGTTCGGTGCACCACTCTTCATTAGGTCCCCTTGAGGTATTAGGAAGGTATCAAGTGGATCTGAAGAGGGCATGACCAAATTACCCATGGATTAGGCCAAAATTTATTCTATGGCCTAGGGGTAGAATGGTCATTTTGTTGATTTTTCAATTTGGATATGTTGGGTATGTGGAGAAACAAGGTTTTGCCAAGTTTCTTGAAATTTGAAATTCATTTAAAAAGGTTTGGCTCATGTTGACCCATTTAGGTCAAATGGGTCAACTTGGGTCAAGTTGACCAGTTGGCCAAATTGGGTTAAACCAAGGGTTGGGTCAAGTTCATATGACTATTTGAAATGTTTAGGTGGCTTTGGTTTGGTTCAATTTGATTTAGTTTTCAATTTGGCTCATATGACTTCATTTAGGTCAAATGGGTCAAGTTGACCTATTTGACCAATTTGATCTATTTGGGCTAGGTCATGGGTAGGTTTAGGTATGGTTAGTCATATGGAGTGGATTGGTATTTTATTTTCAATCAATTTGGGTTATATTCAAATTTGGCGCAACATGACCCCTTTAGGTCAAGTTGAGTCTAAGGTCAATTGGGCTAGGTTAAGTCTAGTTGGCCAATTGAGGCTTTGGTCAAGTTCAACAAGTGATTTGGAATGAACTTGACCCATTGGTTTAAATCAATTTAGCTTAGATCAAGTTTTGACACATTTTGACTTTTTTAGGTCAAGTTGGGTCAACTTGGGTCAAGTGACCAATTGGGCTAGGTTAGAATCAAATGTTAACTTGGTCAAGTTCAAACATAGGTCATGATTGAACTTAGATCAATGGTTTCAATCAATTTGGCCTATCGTGGATTTTCGCTATGTTAGGTTTCATTTTGGCTAAGTGTTGACTTGGTCAACCCTTAGATTTGACTTGGTTTGATTTGATTGATTGATCATCATGATGATTGTTGATCATTATGAGAGGCAAGGTGAGTTTGATTCAATCCAATTGTTGGATTAGAATTTGGCTCATAAGTACTTTAGGTCACTTTGGGTCAAGTGAGCCTAAGTGGGTCAAATGGCTTGGTCAAAGCTTGATTTGAGTTTGATTGAACTTGTATTTGGACTCATGATTGAAATATAAATCCATTTGCAAGTGGTTTGAAGCCAAATGGGTTTTGATCCATTTAACAATTTCATATTTTAAGGGTGAACACGAAAGGATTTAGGGTTTGATTTTTGAATTGGATTTTGATTTGGTGATTAAAGTTTGTATTTATATATGGATTATGGTTGTAGGGTTGATTGAATCATGAAGGAAAAAATCAAGAGTTTGGCTTGATTTGAAGTTTATTTGGCTAAGTTCAAAATTTTGACTTGAAAGGCTTAGGTTGGATTTTGAGTTGATTTGAGTTTGATTTTTGGAATTCATTTTGGTTGTTTGAATTTATATTTCATTTGTATATGTGAATATAAATGAGAATATAAATGGATCATGAGAAAGTTTCAAGGATTTGAAGTGATTTGATCATGATTTAGGCTAAGTCCATTAAGAAGGATTTAAAGGACTTAGAAAAATTTTGGAGTTTGGAGTTTGGATTTTTGAATTTGTTTTGACTGATTTATATTTATATTTCATTTATATATGTGAATATAAATGAGAATATGAATGATTTATGAGAAAATTCCATGAGTTTGAATTGATTTGATCATGATTTAGGCTAAGTCCATTATAGGGAATTTAAAGGACTCTAGAAAATTTTAGATTTGGAATTTATTTTTTAGATTTGATTTGATTGATTTATATTTATATTTCATTTATATATGTGAATATAAATGAGAATAAAAATGAGTTTTGAGAAAATCCCTTGAATTTGAATTGATTTAGATTTGATTTTGGCTAAGTCCATGAAGGAAAACTTAAAGGACTTAGAAAATTTCAACTTTAGATCTAGAATTTTGGGTTTAGTTTGATTGGTTTTAATTTATACCTCATTTATATATGTGAATATAAATGAGAATATAAATGAATCATGAGAAAATGTCATGAGTTTGAATTATTTTGATCATGATTTAGGCTAAGTCCTTAAAAGAAGATTAAAGACTTAGGATTGATATGGACTTAGGAATTTCATTCATAGGTTTCAATCATGGATTTCAATCACATGGAATTGATTTGAGTTTGGAGAAAATCAAATAAGATTGATTTAGAGTTTGACTTGAAGTAAGGAAGGTGAGGAGTGGTTCAAGCTAGTGGTGGGTAGATTTTCCCGGCATGACCTATTCACATGGCTAACTCTTCTAAGTCTCTCTAGGCTGGTTAAGTGTCCACCTAATCACTAGATGTGTCTTAAAACTAAGGAACTCTTAAAGTCTAAGAGAAGTCCATGTCTAGATGGATTGAGAGCTCATTCTAAAAATGAGGTCACATGAATTTAAAATCGTAGGAGTTAGTTGGTAACCCTCAAGGTTGTAAGTCCAATAGTCGGGTGGTTTATCCTCTCTTCTGGAGGTGAACTAAATGCCCATTTTTGCCTTAGATTTAGGTCATGCTTTTGGCCCTCGCCAAAGATCCCAAGATTTAGATTTTAAGGTTGCTTCTCCCCTTTGCGGACCATAAGCATAAATTCTCATCTCTTTGGCATTTCCATAACCTTATATTGTGGAATTATAAGCCCTATATTTTTAATAAATATTCAACTCAAACAAATAAATCAATTTAACTTCAAAAATAAAGCCATAGATAGTTTGGGATGCTTACTACTTTCTTGCATCCCCAACTTTTTTTTGGCTTTGATAAGAACTCCCTCCTCTTTGATCAATCCCACTTAATCTTCTAAAATAAACTAATTGATTGATAGTCCTATCCTTAAAATCTTTGAATACAATGATCATTTACCTTAATAGAGAGTATTCTTAAGAAATCGCATTCCTTATAATGCAATTAACTATGGGGGCTTGCCTCCATAGGGAACTTAACGAACCCGATAAAAAAATAAACCTTGATTTACTTTTTTATGTAAAGTAGTGGAAGAATCTCACGTACATCCTAAAGACCCATAAGTCCTTAGGAGTCCTTATTTAGGTGATTATGTCCATTGTAAGGTGGTGACTTCTATCTTTCGAGATTGTACACCTCTCCTCATCATGATAAGTACCTGGATTCTATGTGGTGGCCAACTAAAGAAAGAAGCAATCATCATATTACATTTTTCCTCTCTTATTTCTTTTTATTTTCATCTATTCTTTTCTTAAGATGGATTAAGATAAGAAGAAAAGGGAGGGGGAGATGATGATATGATGATCTATAATTAATAATTTCACCACACTAACGCAAAAGAATAAGAGGTTGATGTGGTCGAGATCAACTGCACAAACCAAAAAAGAAATGTGGGTAGCCGAGCTCTACCCTTATACAACCCAAAATATAAATGAATTTACAATTAAAATGAATTCATGTTATGGGGGTCTTCATTCTTCATTTCTTCATTCTTCATTTTTATTTGCTTCATTTTCTTCTTCTTTTGGCTTGGTTGGAATGTGGTTACTCCAAGGCTTCACATGTGCATAAAACTTGGTCTTATGACCAATGTTCAGCCTAATCCCCCATAACATTCATTCCAAATCTTAATTACAAAATTACATGAAAAAGGGAAAGATAAAAATAACTAAACCTACAAAATAGAGATTAGCTAAACATACCACACAACCCAAGTAGTTATACGAATAAGTTGGACTTAGCACCCCACACATGGGTAACCAAGTCCCACCTTTGGATTATGCTTAGGGGTATAAGCAACAGAAAAGCATGTAAATTTTAATTATATAAGCAAAGCACAATCCCCAAAAGAAATGATTAGGCTAATCACCATCTAGTCTCTAACACCCTTCATAAAAATATTACATCATAAAACAAAATCATGCATCAAACCATGCATCGCCCTAACATAGAGCTAGAAATAGTGACTTAGCCTAATGTGTGTGTCATTTAAGGCTTGTGTGGGATGTCTTAGTTATCTTTAAGGTTAGAATTTTCTGAGTGTGAGAGATTCAATTTAGAAGGGTGGTTTCATTTCAAGTGATTTAGTTGATTTGTCAATTTTATTTGATGATTTAATTTAGTTTGAATGAACCTATATTTAGTTACTAAATGTTGTAAAGAGAAGAGAACTTCCCTTTTATCCTTACCTTTAGCAGTTTCTAAGGTAGATTCATTAATAATTGTTTTAGTAAATATTTTATTATGTGTTTTAGTTAACCATAAGTTTAGATTTGGTCCAAATAAACCTTTTCAATAAGAAAGGCATCTTAGGATTAATTAAAGTGAAATACTATCAAATAACACACAATTGTTAATTTCTTTTCACCATGTATACCATGCCTATGAATGATCCTAAGCATAATTACACATGCAATATAAACTTTTTGAACACTTTGATGATGAATGCTAAGAGATGTTACTTAAGAAAATTTGGATATTCCATGAATGCATGTTTTTTTATTAAGTAGAAAAAGGGGGATTCCTTATCCCTTAACAAAATGCACATCCACATGTATAAAATACATAAGTGAGTATGGTGCAATTATTTTCTACACCAAGGGTGTAAGGTATGCGACCTACTTGGGCCTACTTAAAGCCTCGCAACCCCGAGATGTCCATACTAATATACCACTTTTTTTAAATACATGTGCATGTACAAAAAGAAACAAATGGATGAAGAATTATGCAAAAGATTTTTGTTTGATTTGGTTATGCAATTTACATGTGTAAATATGAAGATCCTTATAACTCATAACATAGAAGTGCATAAGAATATATTCAAGCAAGTGTTATGTTCTTTTCAAATGAACTATACACTTTGCAGATCATATTCAAATCCATGTAAAGGAAAGAGAAGAAAAATCACATAATGCACATCTTATGCTATAATCACATGCAAACTTATTAGTACTCATAAGTAGCATCACTCCATTTATGATATTTGATTTATAGGTTTTGAAAATAATTTTTGATTTAATAGTGATAATAGTCACTCATATTCTTAACTTTAGCCAAGACATACAATTTAACATAAAGGAAATATTTTTCTTTTATTTTATTTTTCAAAAGAGATGAATGCATGATTTCATATGGCACAACATTTAACATGCTTAGAAAGAAATAAAATGATGTAAGCATATAACTTCATTAACCATAATTAATTCCTAAGGACAATCCTATAAGATAAGATTATTCAAAGTGAATCAAAATTTTTTAAAGAGATTTTTAGTTTTTTTTTAGTTTTGAATTTGATTTGATTTAGGAAATGTGAAAAGAGTTAGCTGGTCCTAATCCATTTCTCCCATGAGTGAATTAGTTTAGTTTAATTTAAGAACAATTAAGTTGATTTTATATTTTGTATAGGTTAAAGTGTGAATTAAGTACATTAATTACCCCTTACCTATACCACCTTAACATAATTAACCAAACAATTACGAGCCAACATATATATACAACCATATGGAATGTAAATCAGCAATGCATCTAGGAAATAAAAGGGCCAAATGCAATTGTCTCTCAATTATTGATTAATTAAGCTAAAGGGTTTTCATTAAGTACTTTCATAACCTTCACATACATGTGGGTTGGATTATAAATTCCTTAAACTCACCTTAGGCTCTTAAACACCTAAAGATCTACCCAATAAGAGATTTATTAACTCTAGATTAATTATAAAAGTTTGATTAGACTAATTAAGTAGATCATTAGTGGATTAATCCTTAATTATGTTTGGATTAAGGAAGAAAGGGGGTTTAGGGAACAACTTAAGGAAAATATCCCAAACCCATTCCTTAAACCTCCTCCTCACTTAAACAAAGTTTAATTATCTCAATTAAGGGATTAAACCACTATTCACATGCTTAATTACTCTTAATTATATTAAGGGAGTGATTAGGAGATCATTAATTAATTTTTCTAATTAACTCATTAATAAATCCCAAGAAAATTAAGGGAGGCAGAAGTCATCCCACTAAATATGCCTAAGAAATTTGGAATTAATTAATGAAGTAATTATGGAGTAATTAAGGTAATTCAATTTTTAATTAAATCATAATTAAGGAAAATTCACTATTTGAAATCAATTAGAAAAAATTTTATTGGATTCCCCTCTAAATTATCTTTAAAATGAGCCCTTATTTATATTTTTTTGGATTTTTCTACATTTAATTATCAATTTATGAAGTTTTTGTGATTAAGGGATAATTAAATAGCCTTAATTAATTAACTAATCCCATCGGCGGCACGTGGACTGCTGATGCGGCACGCTTTCCACATAGCGTGACCGGATTGATTATTTAAGTTATCACATCACACGCCACATCGGTGGTCGCCGCGCTTCTCCCATTTCCAAATCGGATGGCCAGGAACAATCACGTGGTTTTAATGGATTTAAATCACTAGATCTATGCATTTTAATCAAGGCCGTCCATCAAAAACATGCGAGATGGATGGCCCATGATTCATCCATGCCTAAACTGTGGGAGACGGAGGCCATCCATCCTCCATGGCTTGATCCAAGCTCACTTAAGCTCAGATTAGGCTGAGATTCACCCCACACCATTAAAAGGTGTAGGGGAGAGCATCCAAAGGTTGAATTTTAATGGGATTACAACTCTCTCGGCAAAGAACCAAGCATTTTTCAAATGAGGATTAGTTGTGAACAATACCTTGCTGAAGGCTATCACCGGTGCTTCCAACGGAGGAGGTAGCTTCATCTAGTGGATAGGAAGCTCTGTTGAAAGTTTAAAGCCTTGATTTGAAATGGATTGTCCAATTGACCAAGCTCCCCTCTAATGGCTTACAACTTTGATCGAAATCCCCCTTCCCATGGCTTGGAGACTTAGGAAAAGCTTTGGGTGAGTTCAACTAGGTGCCTTTATGGTGCTTGCAAGAGTAATTTAAGTTTGATGGAGAATTGAGTCAAGTGGAACTTCTTTAGGCCTCCCCTATTTCGGCTTTGAAGAAAACCAATAGGGAGAGATCTGGGAAGCTTGTGGGCGCTTGCCTTTGATCAGCCAAGGTCAATCGAATTCAGAGAGTGTGCATTGGGTTGGAATGAGGGGGAGTATATCTCCCCCTCCTTGGATCGGATGACCGAGGCCTGCCTTGCCATTTTGATCAAATTGAGTACATTGATTGGGTTGTTTAGGCTGTTAGAGATCCCTTGTGCTTTGATTTTGGCAGAGGAGTGGAGGAGAGGAAGTGGACATGTGTTAAATGAGTGTATGGGGGATCCAAGTGGAGAATTTTCATTGTAGGGGTCAGTTTGGCCATGGGTTGGGTTTTGGCTAACCCAAACCCAGTGGGTTAGGTGCATCACCCTCCTTGGTGTCCAAATGGACCACTAGGAAGATGCCAAGTGGCCTTGAGAAAGAATTGGCCAAATACCAAGTGAATTTGGCCATGGGTTACCCTTTCACCTAAGGGTAAAATGGTCATTTAGCCTTGATTTTGATTTGGGTAGATTTGACATGATTTAAAACTAGGTTGGGCCAAATTGTAGTTGATTTAGAGTTTATTTGGTTTGGATTGGTTCAATTTGACCCATTTTGGTCAAAATGGGTCAACTTGGATCAAGTTGACCAATTGGTCAAATTGGGTCAAACCATTAGTTAGGTCAAGTTCAAATGATCATTTGGAGTCTATGGGTGTCATTGGTTTGGTTCAATTTGATTTATATTTGGTTTTGGTTCATTTGAGTTCATTTAGGTCAAATGGGTCAAGTTGACCAATTTGACCCATTTGACCCAATTGGGTTAGGTCATGGGTTTGGTTTGGCTTGATTGAAATGTTTGCAAGCTTTGGTTTCAATCAATTTTGGTTTGGTTTGATTTCAAGTTGATTTGACTTTTAGGTCAAGTTGGGGTTCATGGTCAATTGGGCTAGGTTGTTGGTGGCCAATTGAAGCTTTGGTTAAGTTCAACAAGTGATTTAAATGAATTTGACCCATTGGTTTACAATCAATTTGGCTTAGATCAAGATTTGACCCATTTTGACTTTTAGGTCAAGTTGGGTCAAGTTTTGGGTTGGTTCAATTGTTGATCATGTTCAATCATTGATAAAGGATTTGTTAGATTAATAGTTTCAATCAATTTAGCCTATGGTAGATTTTGGCTAGTTTGGATTTCATTTGGGCTAAGTGTTGACTTAGTCAAAGGCTAGGTTTGACTTAGTTTGACCCAATTTGAGTGATTCATTAGAATGATTGCTCATAATCTTAGATGACTTAGTTCAATCAATTTGGATTGGATTGGAATTTGGCTCAAAAGGTGCTTTAGGTCACTTTTGGTCAAGTGAGCCTAAATGGGTCAATTGACTTGATCAAGGCTTGATTCAAGTTTGGTTGAACTCACATATGGACTTATGATTGAAATATAAATCCAATTACAAGTGATTTGGAGTAAAATAGGTTTTGATTGATTTGACAATTTCAAGTCAAAAGGGTGAACATGGGTTTGACTTGGGTTAGTTTAGTTTTGGTTTGATGGTTGAAGTTTATGTTTATATTTGGGTTCATGATTGAAGGATTGATTGTTTGAAGAGAAAATCCAAAGGTTTGGATTGATTTGGGTTTGATTAGGCTAAGTTCAAGAATTTTTCTTGAAGGGGTGTAGGTTGGATTTCAGTTAGATTTGGATTTGAGTTTTGAATTAGTTTTGGTTATTTGAATTTATATTTAATTTATATTTATGATATAAATGATAATATAAATGGGTTATGAGAAAATCTTTTGAGTTTGGAATGATTTAGATTTGATTTGAGCTAAGTCCATAAGATGGAATCAAAAGGGCTTAAAAAAGATTTTGATTTGATTTGATTTGGGATTGACTCATGATTTCAATTTTGAATTGATTTATGATTTGTTAAAATCAATTGAATTGAGATTTAAGTCTTGATTTGAGAAAATCTGAGTTGAAATTGATTTGAGATTTGAATTGGAATTATTTTGAATTTTGAATTGATTTATGATTTGAGAAAATCGAATTAGAATTGATTTGAATTTATTTGAATTGAAGTTGGTTTGAATTTGAAGTTTGACTTGAAAGAAGGAAGTAAGGATTGGGTTCAAGCTATAGGGTGGGCAAGTTTTCCTAATACCCATAAGGTATGACCTATTCTTATGGCTAACTCTTCTAAGTCTATTGGGTTAGGTTAAGTGTTCACCTAACCAATATAAGTGACTTAAGACCAAGGAACTCTTAGTGTTTGGAGGAGTCCTATATCTAAGATGGAGATGTTGAGAGCTCACTCCAAAAGTGAGATTAACAAAGGGCGCCCAATAGGTGTGGTGTGACTAACAAGACATACCGCACGTATTGGTGTTGACTGAGATGATCAACAATGCTCGAATGATCACAAACACTAACAGAAATGATCTACTCATAAATTAGAGGTGTAGAAAGAATCAAGAGCTTTGTGCAATGCAGCTCTACTTATATCTAGGACATAAGAGAGTGAAGGAGGAATCCACTAGGGATTGAGTATGTGAACCTTCCACTAGGGGAAAAAGTCTAAGTTATCCACTAGGGATAAGAGTTTTAACTTGATTTGCATCTCTCTAAGGAGAAATTTGATTAGATTTCTTGATTTATGATTTGTTGCTCCACAAGGGATGAAAATGTGAACTCTCCACTAGGGAAGCAAGTTCAAGTCATCCACCGGGGATGAGAGGTTGTGAAATCTGCTGGGGGATTAGAATTCGAGATTTATTGGGGATAGAGAATGTGAACTCTCCACTATGAGAGCAAGTTCTAGTTGGATTGAGTTCATTCCACTAGGGGAACTGAAAAGATTTGCATCTCACTGAGGAGAAGCGGAATGATTTGATTTGTTGAATTAACTCCACTAAGGGAGGTTGATTGGATTTATTTCATTTGTTTAGTTTGACTCCACTGGGGAGGAGGGTTGGATTTGTTTCAGATTTTAAGTTTTAAATTTTTGAGGTGGACCATGTTGGTTTGTGATGGGTCATACTGAGAATGAGCTTATATCAGCCTGGACCTATCTCAAGTTTATCAATCCAAAGGGGTAGTCTACCAAGCACATAGTAGGACTATCTAACCAAAGGGGTTATCTTTTGGTTTGCAATGGTTAATTCCAGGAAGAAAATACGAGGACTCACATCTTCCTGAATAAAAGATCATAGGGGTAACACATTAGCAAGGTAACATGTCAACCCGACCTAGGACTGACTACTGAGTAAATGCTATTGGGGGACTTAAATCAGCTCAAAGATAGTCAAGACTAATTTTATTTTTTTAGTTATGTTTGATGGATCCCATCAGTTTGCGATAGACTGCCACATAGTAGAACTATCCAACCAAAGGGGTTGTCTTTCGATTTGCAATGGTCAATTTAGGGAAGAAACCACGGAGACTCACATCTTTCACTATAAAAGAATATTGGGGTGACATATTAGCAAGGTAACATGTCAACCCAACCTAGGGCTGACTACTGAGTGAATGCCACTGGGGGACTTAAATCAGCTCAAAGACAGTCAAAATTAATTCCATTTTTTATTATATTTGATGGATCCCATCGATTTGTGAGTGACTGCACTGAGTAGGGGGCGTGTTTTCCTTAGCCTAACTTCATATTTACCAATCCAAAGGGAGTAGTTTCCTGGCTGAGGGGAGAACTATCCAACTAAATATGTGCCTTTCAGTTTGCAGTAGCTAATTCAGGGAAGAAAGCTCGGGGACTCACATCTTTTCTGAATGAAAGACCACTTGGGTGACACATTAGCAAGTGTGTCAATCGACCTAGGGGCTGCGTGGGTTAACTGATAGAAAGAATGCATAGTACATCTTCTTCAGACCGTGGTAACCTATTTATGGAAAATAGATTGAACTCGACCTAAGGGAGACTACTGAGAGAGTGTCGACCCGGGGACTTATCTCTACTCAAGAGTAGTCAGGCAATTCCTATAGAGAGTTCTGCTGAAACTACCCTAAAGATAGGATGACTGCTTAGGAAAGGGGCCACTGGGGGCTTGAATTCCTAATCCACAAGGGAATAATTTATTTGTTTGTTTGTTTATCATGGACCCTGTTGGTATTTGAGGGATCATACTGAGAAGGACCTTATATCAGCCTAGACCTATCTCAAGTTTACTGAACCAAAAGAGAATTTATGCATCTGCTGAACAAATTCTCCAACCACAGGGGTGGTTACTAGGAAAGGAGGACTGTTCAATCCAAAAGTAACCCAGGTTGTGTCTAAATGGGGTCGTAAAGGATGTGTTCCAAATAGAGTGCCCGTAGGGGAGGGGCTACTAAGGGCTTTATCCAAAACCCTGGAGAAGATAATTTCTATAGGTATTCGATGGCCAACTCAAGGAGAAAGTGCAGGGACTCATATCTACCAAGAGTGGTGTATCCACCGTGAGTCGCACACATCAACCAAGGTGCCCATCAATTTGCACAATCCTAGAAGAAAGCATATTAGGAAATGATCCTCCCTACTGATTGTTGGGATAGTCTATCTTCAGCTTGATAGGTGCCATCCAACCTATGGTGACTACTGATTGAATGCCACTGGTAGACTTTTATCAACTCAAAAGTAGTCAAGAGGAAAGGAGCCATTGGGGGACTTATCTTAAACCTCAAATAAACTCAACCTAGTTAGTGCATGATGGCTAGTTCAAGAGGAAAGCTTGTAGGCTTACATCCTCTTAAACAGAGTCAACATGAGGTAACTTACTGGCTGCATAGTGAGATCTACCAAACTAACAAGGTGCTCATCAATTTTGCAATGGTCAAGTTAAGAAGAAAGCGTGAGGACTCACATCCACCGGACAAGTGATCACTGGGGTGACAGACTAGCAAGGTATGATATCAGCATGACCTAGAGCAGCAAATGAGAGAGTGGCATAGCGGGTTTTCTCTCACATCAAAATAGCCTGAGACAAAATATATGTGTTTCTTTTTATTTGTGTGTTTATGCTTAGAGGGAATAGGATGCCGCTCGGGTTCTCTTATGCCTACCCTAAACATGCTAGGGAATTTGATGAAATGGTGCCATGAATGGCAGTTGAGATTCCACCAAGAAAGGATGTCGCTTGGGTTCTCTTACACCTAACTTTATTATGATAGTCGAAATAGGATGCCTCTTGGGTTCTCTCACACCTATTCTAGTAGCGCTTTGGTTATCTTACACCTAACCTGAACACGTCATGGCGGATTTGCAAACAAGCAAACAATGCCTTAAAAGAAGAGAATATTTTGATGAATTGGAATGAAATTTTTGAAGATATAATTATTTTCAAACATGATTTTATGGGTAGTATTTTCTCAAATAAAGCACATTAATTGGAAGCATCGGTTGTTCCCTTTTATAGCCAATAAGCTGATAAGATCCTCCTTGGTAGGCCTTCTCTATGACAAAAGGGCCTTCCCAAGTGGGTTCAAATTTGCCTCCCATCTTTTGACGGGCAACAATTGATCTCCTTAGAACGAGAACAAGCTCTCCTACTTGAAAATTTATAAGGTGGACCAACTTGTCTTGAATCATCTTGACTTTGTACAACTCAAAGTTTTGGCACTCCCGTAAGCATCTCTCCTCTAAACCTTCGAGCTCTTCTTACCACAACTTAGCATTCTGTACTGTAGTGATTTTACTACCCATTATTATCTTTAGTGATGGGAGCTAAACTTCTAATGGTAGAATGGCTTCAAAACCATATACTAAGGAGAACAGGGTAGATTGAGTTGGAGTTCTGTATATGGTGTGGTATGCCCACAAGGCTTCAACTAACTGGTCATGCCACTGTCGCTTATTATCGTCAAGTGTTTTCTTTAGTATCTAGATGAGAGTTTTGTTGAATACTTCTGGTAGGCCATTCGCCCTAGGGTAGTAGATGGTGGAGTATCTCCAATCTATATCGTGTCTTCTGGTGAACCTGTTGATGTTGGTGCTCTTGAATACAATACCATTATCAGATATAATTCGTCGAGACACCCCGAACTTATATACGATATGGTTCTTAAAAAACTAGAGCACATGCTGAGTTGTGACCTCTCTGAGTGGGATTGCCTTTGCCTACTTGGAAAAGTAGTCGGTGATAGCTAAGATGAATCAATGACCCTTGGAAGAAGGAGGATCGATCGGACCCATAATGTTAATACTTGAACACTCAAATGGCCATGAGGTCAATGTAGGATGTAGAATATTAGGCAGTTGATGTAGGACCACAGGTACCTAACATAGTGGTATCTCCTAGAATTCATCTATGATCATCAAGGCTGTAGTATTAATCTCTTGATCTTGGCTTTCATCTTACCATTGATGCGCTCCATGTAGACTTGAATGTACCTTACAATCTTATAACCTTCAAACAAACAACACATTTGATTGAAAGAGCCGGTATAAGGTGTCATCCATGAGTGTAGGAAACTTGTTTCATCCATGGGCTTGTGACTTCTCTTGAGGTAGTTTGCCTCTAGCCAAGTAATCCATGAATGGTAGCCTCCAATCCAGCTCCTTGTTCTTTTCATCAATGACAACCTCCCCTTCAAGAGAAAGTCTCTCGACGAGTTTAGCATCAATAAGTGATAGGACTTGTCTATTTTGGACCCTTATTAGAATGGACTCATCTTCTGGACATGTCAATTCCTTGGTGAGTTTGGCCAAAGCATCTGCTATTGCGTTCTCTCCTCGAGGCACTTTGTAGATGGTGACCTCAAGGATTTGGGCCAGCAGCTTCATGGTGTACTCATGATAATGACGAAGCTTAGGTTTTAGAACCTTATAGGATCCGACAATATGTTTGATGACCAGCTGAGAATCCCTGTAGATGTTGATGCTTTTAACACACATTATAATTCCCAAACCAAGAATCAAAGCCTCATACCTTGTGTTCATGGATTAGAGAGATAGTATGAGAATCTCATCACATCGTTTAGAGTTAAGAGAACTATTCCTACCCATACCTTTCAAGAATTATCTTTCCTTTTAAAAGTAACCCGCACCATCAAAATACATCTCCTAGTGGTTACTGTCAACATCCCCTAAGTTCGTGATTTGTTCATCGTGAGATCACACTAAATGAATCATAGGAAGTGGGTGTCTGCTAAGAACAAGTGCCTCCTTTCACCCATGAGGGTTATGAATGTAATATCGAATTGCGAGAGAATCATGGACCAATATGCCAACTGTCCGAATAACGTTGGCTGTGTCATGAGATATAGTAATGGAATGATACTTGAAATCAAGTCCACCTTATGAGAAAGCATATAGTGTCATAGCTTTTGGGATACAAAGATTAAAGCTAGGTGTTGACCTCATTTTTAGAATGAGCTCTCAACCTCTCCATCTTACACATAGGACTCCTCTTAGACACTAAGAGTTCCTTAGTCTTAAAACACTTCTAGTGATTATATGAACACTTAACCTAACCATAGACACTTAGAAGAGTTAGCCATAGGAAGAGATTATGCCTTAGGGGTGTTAGGAAAACTTGCCTTCCCTATACCTTAAACCAAATCCTTACTTCCTTCTTTCAAGTCAAACTTCAAATTCAAATCAACCTCAAATCATATTCAACTTCAAATTCAAATCACCTCAAATCCAAATCAACTTCAATTCATAATCAACTTCAAACTTAAACCAATTCCAAATTAATTGATTTTCTTAAACCTTAAATCAATTCCAATGGATTTTCTCAAATCAAGACTAAATTCTAAATGATTGAAATACATGATCAACTTCAAATCCAAAATCTTTCCTAAGCCATTTTGATTTCATCTTATAGACTTAGCTCAAATCAAAGACAAATCAATCCAAACCCTTGGATTTTCTTCATGATTTGATCAATCTTTCAATCATGAATCCAAATATAAACACAAACTTCAAACATCAAACCAAAACTAAATTCAAAAAAAAAAAAATCAAACCAAAATCCAGCTTATGCTTTTTCAAGTCAAATTCTTGAACTTAGCCAAACCAAACTCAAATCAATCCAGACCTTTGGATTTTCTTCATGATTTAATCAATCCTTCAATCATGAATCCAATTATAAACATAAACTTCAATCATCAAACCAAAACTAAATTCAAAGCTCTAACCCAAATCAAACCCATGTTCATCCTTTGAACCTGAAATTGTCAAATGAATCAAAATCCTTTTGACTCCAAATTACTTGGAAATGGATTTATATTTCAATCATAAGTCCATATGTGAGTTCAACCAAATTTGAATCAAGCTTTGATCAAGCCAATTGACTCATTTAGGCTCACTTGACCCAAAGTGGCCTAAAACATCTTTTTGAGCCAAATTCAATCCCACCCAAATTGATTGAACAAGCTCTAAGCCTCACATTGTGAGCAACAATCATCATAAGATGATCAATCACTCAAATTGGGTCAAACCAAGTAAACCTAGCCTTTGACTAAGTCAACATTTGACCCAAACCAAACCTAAACTTGCCAAAATCCACCATAGGCCAAATTGATTGAAACCATTGATCAAAACTAATTCATGATCAATGATTGGACTTGACCAAGTTATCATTTGAGTCAAACCTAGCCCAATTGGCCACTTGATCCAAGTTGGCCTAAAAGTCAAAATGTGTCAAATATTGATCTAAGCCAAATTGATTGCAACTAATGGGTCAAATTCATTCTAAATTACTTGTTGAACTTGACCAAAGCTCTAATCGGCCAACTAGACCCAACCTAGCCCAATTGACCATGAACCCAACTTGACTTAAAAGGTCAAATTGACTTGAAACCAAACCAAACCAAAATTGATTGAAACCAAAGCTTGCAATACATTTCAAATGTTCAACCAATTTTAAACCAACCCATGACCTAACCCAATTAGTTGTCAAATTGGTCAACTTGACCCATTTGATCTAAATAAAATCAAATAAACCAAATTG
This sequence comes from Cymbidium sinense, assembly GCA_021442155.1. Taxonomy (NCBI): domain Eukaryota; kingdom Viridiplantae; phylum Streptophyta; class Magnoliopsida; order Asparagales; family Orchidaceae; genus Cymbidium; species Cymbidium sinense. Next base: position 70,410,939 of record CM038221.1, on the reverse strand, counting down.
AACCAAATCAATGATATCAAAACACTTCAAATGGTCATACCAACTTGACCTAACCCTTGGTTGACCCAATTTGACCTTAATGGGTCAACATGAGCCAAATCATATCATATCAATACCAAATTCATTAAAAATTGGCACAACCCAATTTCAAACTATTATAAATCCGCCCAAATCAAAATCAAAGATAAATGACCATTTTACCCTTAAGTTAAAGGGTAACTTATGATCAAATTCACTTAGAATTTGATCATATTTCAACTCAAGATCACTTGGCACCCTCTTAGTGGTCCATTTGGACACCAAGGGATGTCAAGCACATGACCCAATGGGTTTGGGTCAGTCAAACCCAACCGATCACCCAATGGAAAATAAGCACATGGAATCACTCCATACTCTCATTTATCACATGGGCAACTCCTCCACTACCCTCCGCTACCCTCCTAACAACCTAACAAACCTATTCCATTTCATCAATTGATCCAAAATGGCAATGGAGCTCTTGGCCATCCGATCCAAGTAGAGGGAGATATACTCCCCCTAATTTCATTAAAATTCAACACACTTGCTATCAATTGAACCCTAGAAACCCAGAGGAAGCTCCCCAAGCTCTCCCAAGCATACCTAAGCTAAATTGAAATTCCCATTTCTCAATTTTCCTTAAGCCAAAAATAGGGGAGGTGAGTGAGAATTCCATATTGCTCAACACTTCACCAAAGTCCAATTCCTCTTGCAAGCACCATCATGGAGGCAAGTCAAGCTCACCCCAAGTGTTTTCCAAGCAATCAAGCCATGGGAAGGAGGAGCTAGACCAAAGTTGTGAGCCATTGAAGCCCACTTTGGTCAATAAGAAGATCCACTTCATCTCAAGCCTTCACACCTTCAACAGGCTTCACCACTACAAAGCTACATCACTTAGAACCTCATAGCCTCATGAGGTCTACCAAATCAGCTTAAGGAGAATTTTCCTTGGTCCTTTATGAAGAGAATTTTAATCCCAATCAAAATTGATTGTAGGATATTCTTCCAAATAGCTCTAGATGGTGATGGTTGAACCTTCCAGCTCAGCTCAAATCAAGCCATGGAGGATGAGCTCCGCCTCCCACCCTAGTCTTGAATCATGGATCGTCCATCCCGTGTAGTTTGGATGGACAGTCCTTATTAAATGCTTTAACTTCAATGATTAATCCTTTTGAAATCATGAGTTTAATCCTGACCATCTGATCCTTCATCGAAAGGTTGTTGACCTCATTTTTAGGATGAGCTCTCAACCCCTCCATCTTAGATATAGAATTTCTCTTAGAATTTAAGAGTTTCTTAGTCTTAAGACACATCTAGTGATTAGGTGGACACTCAACCTAACCTTAGAGACTTATAAGAGTTAGCCATAGGAATAGGTCATGCCATAGAGGTGTTAAGAAAATTTTCCTACTCTATAGCTTGAACCAAATCCTCACTTCCTTCTTTCAAGTCAAACTCCAAACTCATATCAACTTCAACTCTCAATCAAACCTTGAATCAATTCAATGGATTTTCTCAAAATTCAAATGATTGAAACCTATGATTGAAACCCATGATGGAAATCCAAATTAAATTCCAAAAATCTTTCCTAAGTCATTTTGATTTCCCTCTTATGGACTTAGCCAAAATCAATTCAAATTCATGAAATTTTCTCACAACTCACTTATATTCTCATTTATATTCACATATATAAATGAAATTTAAATTTAAAACAATCAAACTAAACCCAAAATTAAATCCAAAATCCATGCTCAAATCCAAATATTTATCTAAGTCCTTTTGATCCCCTCCCATGGACCAAATTTCACCATCGCAAACCATGGGATCCATCATAATCAAAACAAATTAAAGAAAGAAATTAATCTTTGACTATCTTTGATTGATTTAAGTCCCTATGGCATTCACTTAGTAGTCGCCTAGTTGGTTCGACTTTGCTTGCCAAGGTGACCAAAAGTATCCCTTATAAGCCAAATTCTAATCCTAACTAAATTGGATTGAACTAAGCCCATCTAAGCCTCACATTATGACCAACAATCATCATAAGATGATCAATCACTTTAGGTCAAACCAAGTTAAACCTAAGGGTTGACCAAGTCAACATTTGACCAAAATGAAACCTAAACTAGCCAAAATTCACCATAGGCCAGATTGTTTGAAACCATTGATCAAAACTCATTCATGATCAATGTTTGAACTTGACCAAGTCATCATTTGAGCCTAACCTAGCCCAATTGGCCACTTGACCCAAGTTGACCCAACTTAACCTAAAAAGTCAAAATATGTCAAAACTTTATCTAAGCCAAATTGATTGAAACCAACGAGTCAAATTCATTCTAAAATGATTGTTGAACTTGACCAAAGCCTCAATTAGCCAACTAGACCCAACCTTGCCCATTTGACCATGAACCCAACTTGACCTAAAAGGTCAAATTGAACCAAACCCAAATATAAACCAAATTGATTGGAAACAAAGATACCAATCCATTTCAAATGACCAATGAAACCTAAACCAACTCATGACCTAACCCAAATAAGTCAAATGGGTAAAATTGGTCAACTTGACCCATTTGACTAAAATGAAATCAAATGAACCAAAATCAAATCAAAACCAAATTCAACCAAACCAAAGTTTCCAAAATATTTCAAATGGTCATATGAACTTGACCCAACCCTTGGTTTGACCCAATTTGACCAATTGGCCAACTTGACCCAAGTTGACCCATTTTGACCTAAATAGGTCAACATGAGCTAAATCACATCAAACCAACTCCAAATTCAATGAGACTTGGCCTAACCTATTTTTCAATCATATAAAACATATTCAAACTGAAATCAAAGTCAAATGACCATTTTACCCCTAGACCATAGGGTAACCTAAAATCAAAATCACTTAGAATTTGGTCAATTCCTTTTCATGGACACTTGGCATCCTCTTAGTGGACCAAATGGTCACTAAGGGACATGGTGCACATGACCCAATGGGTTTGGATCAGCCAAACTCAACCCAAGGTCAAAACCAAACACCCCCATAGAATTGAGCACATGGGATTCATTCCTCCACCTTGTTTTGCACATGGCAAGATCCTCCACTCCTTCTCTGGCCAAAATTGAATGCCATGCCCTTCTAAATGGCCAAAATAACCCACTCAATGAGATAAATTTGATCAAATGGCACAAGCACTCTCGGCCATCCGATTGCTCTAGGGGGAGATATACTCCCCTAATCTCATTTGAATTGATGACTCTCCAATTCGATTGAAAAGGAAGCCAGAGGAACCATTTCCAACCATCCCAAAGCTATCTCAAGCCATTTCAAATTTCCCATTTCTCATTTTTCTTAGAATGAAAATAAGGGAGCTCCACTTGAATTTCATCTCATCCAATATGCAAAACTAATCTAATTCCTCCTTTGAACACCCTCTGAGGATCAAATAAAACTCACCCAAAGCTTCAAACAAGTTCCCCAAGCAAGAGAAGAGTGCTTTTGATCAAGGACAAGCTCAATTGAAGGGTGATTTGGCCTATAGGAAGATCCATTCAATCTCAAGGCCTCTAAACTTTAACAAGGCTTCGTCTCCATTAGAAGAACCTTTTTCAAGGGAATTGAGCATCGGTGATAACCTCCAGAGAGGTATTCCATTAAACCAAGCTTAAATTAGCCATGGTGTGGTCCTTTGTGAAGTGAAGTCTCATCCCATGAGAAGTTAGCCATTGGATGTGATCTCCCTTGCATGGTGATGGTGTGGGTTGAATTTGGATTCAATCTGAGCTCAATCGAGCTTAGATCTTCCCCTAGAAGATGGACGGTGGCCATCTCCCGCGGGGAAGATCAAAGAAGGATCATGGGCTATCCATCCATGCATTTTTCATGGACAGCCATGATTAAAACACGTAGGATCCATGGATTAACCTTTAAGAATTGCGGACTTGATCTCAGTCATCCAATCCGAGATTGGATGGGTGAGGAGAAAGCGCGTAGCACCGTCACTAATGCAGCCCCATGATGTGACAACTTAAGTGACCATTCTCATCATGCCACATGGAAAGCACACATCGTGCCAGCCTCCACGTGGCGTCGATGGGATTAGTCACATAATTAGGTGTTTAAATTATTCAATTAATTAGAAAATCTTCAAATATTCATATCTAAGTGTAGAAAAATTAGATAAATATGAAATAAATTGCATATGAAAGATAATTGAATGTAGAATATTATAAAATTGATTTTACTAAATTTTAAGTCATGTTATTTTTTGAATTTAGGTTTTATTGGGAATTTAATTAGGCTAATTACCCTTTGATTATTCCATTAACCCAAACTTAAATAAGGATTAATCCACTAATTACCTACCTAATTAATTTGATAAAATTCTAAAACCTTCCATAACTTAACTAATTCATCTTGGGTAGGTGCTTAGGTATTCAGTAACCTAAGTACATTAAGGAAATCAAAACCTAATCCACATGTGTGGGGAGGGTTATGAAAGTACTTAACTTAAACCATTTAGCTTAATTAATCATTAATCATGAGCCAATTGCATTAGACCATTTCTTTTTTAAGTGCATTGCTGATTTAAATTCCTTGTGTAATTTTATGTCATCCATTGGCTCATAATTATTTGGCTAAGTATGCTAAGGTGGTGTAGATAAGGGGTAATTAACACACTTAATTCACACCCTAACCTAAATAAAATATAAAAAAAATCACCTAGTGATCCTAAGAACAAAATAAATTAACTCACATATGTGGGAATGGGTTAGGGCCAGCAAACCTTCTCCCATTTCTCAAATTAAAATTAAACTCAAACAAAATTCAAACTCTCTTTAAACCAAATTTGATTTGCTTTAAATAATTATATTCCATAGGATTGTCTTTAGGAATTAGTTAGGGTGAATGAATTTACATTACTTTCATCACTTTATTTCTTTCCTAGCATGCTAAGTGTGTATTTCATATGAAATTCATGCATTCATATCTTTTAAAAATCAAAATTAAAATGAAATATTTCTTTATGTCAAGTTGCATGTTTTGGCTAAAGTAAAAATATGAATGGCTATTATCACTATTAAATTCAAGATTATTTTCAAAAATCATAAATCAAATATCAAAACTGAAAGGTATGCTACTTATATTTTATTTATAAGCTTGCATGTGAATATAAAAATGTGTCTTATGTTTGCATCATTTCTTTCCTCTTAACATGGATTTGAATAAAATTTGCAAATTGTATAGTTCTTTTAAAAGAATATAACACTTGCTTAAAGTCTACTCTCATCCTCTTCCATATTTTAACTTAAGAAAGATCTTTACATACACACATATAAATTAAACATTCAAACCAAACATCAAATAAACATAGAATTTTGCATCTTTCTTTTTCCATTTACTTCTTTTATACATGCATATGTATTCAAGGAAAGTAGTATATTAGTCTGGATAACCCCAAGGTTACAAGGCTTTAAGTAGCCTTAAGTAGGTCTTGTACCTTACACCCCTGGTGCTAACAATGGCACTGTACTCACTTATATCTTTCATACATACACATGTGCATATGAATAAAGGATTAAATAATAACCCTTTCTACTTAATGAAAATCATGCATCATAAAGCATCCAAATTTTTTTTAAGTAATACTACTTAGCATTCATCATTAAGGTGGGCTAAACATTCTCATTTGCATGTATAGATATGCTTAGAATTCATCTATATGTATGTTATATATGTTGGGAAAGAAATAAAGTGTTGTGTGTTTTATGATATTAATTCACTTTACTTAATATTAAAATGCCTTTACTTTTGGATAGGTTTGTTTAGGGAAAAATCTAAACATAGGATTAATTAAAACACATAAGAAAATATTCACTAAATAAAATTAAACATGAATCTACTTTAGAAATTACTTAAGGTAGGGAAGGAAAGAGAAGTTCTCTTCTCTTTTCCCTCTCTTTATAACACTTAGTAATTAATTGTAGGATTCATTCAAACTTAAACAAAGCATCAAATAAAGTCAACCCAAATAAAAAAACACTTAAATGAAACCACCCGTCTAAGTTGAACAGCTTCACACTTGGAAAATTTAAACCCTAAAGCCATAGCTAAGCATACCACACAAACCTTTTAAAGCACACACATTAAACTAAGTCACCAATTATAGCTTTAGGTTAGGGCGGTACATGGTTTGATGTTTACTTTTATTTGGTTATGTTTTATTTTAGTCTGGATGTTAGGGTGAATGTGTGTAGAATAAATGATAGGATGATTTAGTCTAATTATTATTTTCTGCAGGGGATTGTGCTTAAGGGGCGTTGTAATAAAAATAAACTTTTTACTCATGTTGTGTACTTGTATTTCTAAGCATAATTATAGGCCAAGTGGACTTGGTTAGCCATGTGGGTGCTAAGTCCAATATATGCTTGAATTTGTATGGTTTGTTTATTAATGCTTTTGCAAGTGTTAGTTAAATTTACTTTTCCTTTTCATGTAATTTTTGCAATTAAGATTTTAGAATGATTATTATGGGGGATTAAGATGAGAATTGGTTATAAGACTATGTCTTATGTACCATGTAAAGCCTTTCAAGCAACCACCTTCCAACCATCCAAAAGAAGGAACCAAAAGAAGAAAGAAGAATGAAGGAAGAAGAAAAGAAGAAAGGAAGACCCTCATAACATGAATTTCCTTACTTGATTGTAAATTAATTCATTTGTAATCTAGGTTGTATAAGGGTAGAGCTTGGCTACCCAATTTATTTTCGGGTTTGTGTGGTGGTGCCCAAAAACCCTTGGCCTTTTATTCTTTTGCGTTAGCTTTATAAAATATTTGATATTTTGTTTAGCTTGTGCATTAAGATGACATCCTTTTCCTAGTTTCTTCCTTGCTTAATGTATGGCCTAAATGAAAATTAGGCTCTTAGGAAAAAATAAATCATCTACCAAATTAATCAACTAAAATTAAAGATAAATAACTCATAACTTCACCTAAAGCTTAGGCTAAAAATAAAGAAAAAAGAATTAGTATCCCCTTAGCTGGATGAGTATTACTTCTCTAACATCATGCATAAAAGTATATTATTTTACTTGATTGAGAGGCTTCCACCTTGCAGAGAATTGACCTATGAGATGGTGGAAACATAACTCCTTATCTTGTTAATTTTGGCCCATAATCTAATTTCTCATGCATTAGGCATAAAAATCCTATAACCTGAGTCAAGTGATTGTCCAAAAATGAAAATAAAAATGTAATACAATTTGTATTATATTTAGGTCATTTGTCATGCCCCTACTTGATCTAGTCTCTTAGGGAGTGTGTTTAAGGAGTTAATTGATTTCTAAATGATTAATAACCTTGCTATCTTGCATAAACATAAGACTTGCCTACATGAATTTAAAATTGTAGAGAGTTATTTTTACCCCTGTGGTTGTAAGTCCAACAGTCGGGTGATTTATCCTCTCGTGTGGAGGTAAACTAAATATCTAGTACATTCTAAACCCTGCTTTACTTTTGCATGTAAAGTAGGGGAAGAATCTCTAGTACATTCTAAAGATCCATAGTCATTAGGAGTCCTTATTGAGGTGATTAGGTCCATTATAGGGTGGTGACTTCTATCTCTCGAGATAATACACCTTTCCTCAATGTCGTACCCGATCACCCTAATAAGAATATCTGTGGATCTGCGTTGTGTCCCAACAAGAGATGCTATATATATCTTTATGTTTTCATTTATCCTCTCTTTTTGTTTTGAAAAGGGGAGATAGATGAAGGCGGATCCATATAAATAAAAATTTTCACCACAATGGTCCAAGGAGAAAATACGTAGTGCCACCGGCTGACATGGCAACCAATTTGACAACTTAAATAACCAATCCCGTCACACCATGTGGAAAGTGCGCACTATGTCAGCAGCCCACGTGGCGCTGACAGGATTAGTTAGATAATTAGGTTATAAATAATTAGGTTTTTAAATTACTTATTAATCATAAAAACTTCAAAAATATATTACTAAATGTATAAAAATCCAAAAAATGCAAACTCAACTTCATTTTAAAGATAATCCAAAGGGGAATAATATAAAATTAAGTTTAACTGATTTTGAATAGTAACATTTGCTCAATTTAGATTTCATTGGGATGTAATTATTTTAATTACTCCTTAATTATTTCAATAATTAATTATAAACTCCCTAGGTTAATTAGTGGGATGACCTTTGCCTCTCATGATTTTCTTGGAATTTATTATTAGATTAATTTAGGTAATTGCTTATTTCATCTCTAATCACTCCCTTAATTAATTAAATGATTACTTAACCTATTAAATGGTGATGAATTCATTAATCAAGCTTGTTAATAATCTTGGAGTAGTGGATCGACTTAGGGAATGAGATTAGGATGACTTTTCCAAATCTTTTTCGTTGAGTCTATTTCATTTGAATGAAGACTTAATTAATTTACAAATTGATTAATGATTTAATCATTTCATTAAATGGCTTAATTAACCAAACTCAAAAAATCAAAAATTGATCCAAAAACTTAATCACTTAATCAATCTTTTCTTGGGTAGATAATTAGGTGTTCAACAACCTAAGTAAGCTTAAGGAAATCAAATCCAACCTACATGTGTGGGAAGGGTTATGAAAGTACTTAATTAAACCCTTTAGCTTAATTAATCAATAATTGTGAGCTAATTGCATTAGGCTCCTTTCTTTCCTAGGTGCATTACTGATTTAAATTCCATGTGGTTGCATATCATATGTTGGCTCATAATTGTTAGAATAATTATGTTAAAATGGTGTAAGTAAGGGGTAAGTAATGAACTTAATCTATACCTTAACCTAAATAAAATATAAAATCAATCTAATCATCCTAAAATTAAACTAAAAAAACACACACATGAGGGAAATGGGATAGGACCAGCAAACACCCTTCTCACTTTTCCTAAATCAAACTCAAAACAAAAATAAAAATCTCATCAAGAAATGTTGATTCTCTTTAAATGATCTTATTTCATGGGATTGTCTTTAGGAATTAATTAGGGTGAATTAAGTCATATGCTTACATCACTTTATCTCTATCCAAGCATGTTAAATGTTGTTTATCATATGAAAACCATGCATTCATATCTTTTGAAAAGTCAAAATAAATGAAATGTTTCCTTTATGTCACATTGCATGTTTTGGCTAAAGTAAGAATAAGAATGGCTATTATCACTACTAAATCAAAATTATTTTAAAAATAACCTATAAATCAAACATTACAAATGAAGGAATGCTACTTATAAATATTTATAAGCTTGCATGTGAATAGCATAAACATGTGTTATGTGATTTTCCATCTCTTTTCTTAACATAGGTTTGTATAGGATTTGCAAAGTGAATAGTTCATTTGAAAAGAACACAACCCTTGCTTAAATCCATTCCTATACACTCATATGTCATGACTTAAGAAGGAACTCCGCATCACACATGTAAATTAAATAACCAAAATCAAACAAACAAACATAAATATTTTGCATGATTCAACTTCCATTCATTTGCTTTTGTGCATGCACATGAATTTAAAAAAAAAAAGTGGTATCTTAGTTTGGACATCCCGTGATTGTGAGGCTTTAAGTATCCCTAAGAAGGTCTTGTACCTTATATCATTGGTGTAAAAAATAATGGCACCGTACTCACTTATGTCTTTCATACATGTAAATGTGCATTTGATTAATGGATAACAGAATCCCTCTCTTTTCTACTTAACAAAATCATGCATCATGAAACATCCAAATTTTCTTAAGCAATATCTCTTAACATTCATCATTAAGGTGTGCTAAATACTTGCATTTCATATGTAGATATGCTTAGGATTCATTCATATGCATCATACACATGTCAAAAAAAGATAAATGGTTGTATGTTTTGTGATAGTAATTCACCTTAATTAATCTTAAAATATCTTTCTTGTTTGATAGGTTTGTTTAAAGAAAATATAAACTTAGGGTAAATTGAAACACATAATAAAATATTCACGAAAGAAAAATCACTAATGAATCTATCTTAGAAATTACTTAAAGTAGGGATGAAAGAGAAGTTCTCTTCTCTTTTCCTCTCTTTACAACCTTTAGTAAGTAAAATAGGTTCATTCAAACCAAATCAAATCATTAAATAAAATTGAAAAATTAACTAAACAACTTAAATTGAAACCACCCTTTTAAGTTGAATCTCTCACACTTAGAAAAGTTCAACCTTAAAGCTAGACATACCACACAAGCCTTAAATTACACACTAAGTCACCATTTCTAAATATGTTAATGCATGGTTTGATGCGATTTTATTTTGATGTAATGTTTTAGTTTGTCATGTGATAGAATGGTAGGATGATTTTAGTCTAACCATTGTCTTCTGCAGGGGATTGTGCTTAAGGGGTGCTGTAATAAAAATATAACTGCTTTTGTTGTACAGGTTGCTTATACCCTTAAGCATAATCTAAAACTAGGACAGGTGGACTCAGTTACCAATGTTTGTGTGCTAAATCTAATTTGTTCATATACATGCTTGGGATTGTGTGGTTTATTTAGCTAATCTTGGTTTTACAGGTTTTAGTTAGATTTACTTTTCCCATTTTCATGAAAATTTTGCAATTAGGATTTGGAATGAATGTTATGGGGGATTAGGATGAACATGGTCATAAGATTATATCTTATGTACCATGTGAAGCCTTTGGAGCATCCACATTCCAACCAACTAAAAGAAGGAAGGAAAGAAGAAAGAAGAAAGAAAGAAAGAAAGAAATGAAGAATCAAAAAATGAAGACCCCCATAACATGAATTCTTTCTAAATTATAATTAATTCATTTATAATATGGGATGTATAAGAGTAGAGCTAGGCTACCCACATTTCTTTTTAGGTTTGTGCAATGGAGCCTGGCCATAAAGGACTTTTATTCTTTTGCGCTAACTTTATAAATTGTTTGATGTTTGTTTAGCTTGTGCATTAAGATGGCATATTTTTCTAGTTTCTTCTGTGTTTTGATGAATGGTCTGGATGGCGATTAGGCTCTTAGGGAAAAATAAATTTTTTATCCAATTAATCAACTCAAAACTAAAAATAAATAACTCTTAACCTCACCTAAAGCCTAGGTTATAAATCAAGATAAAAGATTTAGCAACCCCTTAGCTGGATGTCGTATGTTCCACGCCATGCATTAAAAAAAGCATCTTGCTTCACTCTTGCATATGAAGGGCTTTCACCTTTGCCAAGGAACTTGGCTTGACCTTTCAGAGCCACGGTGGAAACACACCCCCTTCTTGCTAATTTTGGTCCATAATAATTTCTCATGCATTTGGTATATGAATCCCATAGCCTGTGTCAAATGAATTGTCCAAAAATGAAAATAAAATATAACAAAAAATTGCATTAGATTTAAGTCATTAATCATGCTCAACATGATCTAGTCTCTTAGGGAGTGTGTTTAAGTACTTAGTCTCTTTCTAAATAAAAAACAACTTAGCTATCTTGCAAAAGTATATGACTTGCCTACATGTATTTAAAATCATAGGAGGAGTTAGTTGGCACACCCCATGTAAGTCCATGTTGGTGGTTTATCCTCTCTTGTAGAGGTAAACTATATACCCATTTTCACCTTAGATTTAGGTCGTGCTTTGGCCCTTGCCAAAGCTCCCTAAATTTAGGTTCTGAGGTTGTTGTTTCCCTTTACGGGCTACAAGCATAAATCCTCACCTCTTAGGCATTTTCATGATCTTGTATCATGGAATTGTAAGTCCTAGATTTCTAATAAAAATTTAACTCAAATAAATAAATCACTTCTATTTCAAAAACATAAAGCCCAGCCATAGGAAAGTTTGGGATGCTTACTAGGCTTCTTAGTATCATAAGCATCCCATACTTATTCTTTTTTGGTTTTGAAAATAACTCCCTTCTTTTTGATTAATCCCATTTGATTTTCTAAAATAACCAATTTGTTGATAGTCTTATCTTTGAAATCTTTGGAGGCAACGATCATTTACCTTAATTGAGAGTATTCTTAAGGAATCTCATTCCTTAAGATGTAATTAACTATCGGGGCTTGCCTCCATAGAGAACTTAATGAACCTGATTTAAAATAAACCCTGCTTTACTTTTCTATATAAAGGAGAAAGAATCTCAAGACATCAAGACCCATTGAAGAGTCCTTAAGGTGACTATGTCCATTGTAATGGTGACTTCTATCTCTCGAGATAGTACATCATTCCTCAATGTCATACCCGATCACCCTAATAAGAGAATCTTCAGATCTACGTGGTGTCCTACTAACAAAGCATTTTTATTTTTGTCTTCATTTAATTCACATATTTTTTGATGAAGATGAAAATAAACACCACACTATGCAATGTTTCTCAATAGGTGGGTAATTTGCTTCAGTAAATATTAGATGATAGCTGAGGTAGTAGAGAGCATTCTCCTTCCCTTTGTCATTAGTTTGAGCCAACAAAGTGTCAAGGGAGTCATCCAATGGAGTAGTGTAGAGGATAAGTGGCTTGCTCTGGATAGAGGCTACAAGAACTGGTGGCTCCACCAATTATTGCTTGATGTCTTCAAAAGAATGCTGGCACTTTTCATCCCACTTGAACTTAGCATCCTTTTTGACAAGTGCTGAAAATGGCTTGTATCCCTCTGATAGATTGGAGATAAAGTGCCTTAGATATGCCAACCGCCCTTGGAAAGATTTGAGTTAAGTTAGACTTTTAGGGAGTGGCATTTCTAAGATGGCTTTGATCCTTTCTGGGTCTATCTCTATTCCTCGGTGTTTGACAACAAACCCAAGAAACTTTCCTAAAGCTACTTCGAATGCACACTTTAGGGGATTCATTTTGAGGTTAAATTATCTTAAACATTCAAAAACTACTCTCAAGTCAAAGAGATGGTCTTTCTTTTCTTTTCTTTTGACTAATAGATCATCAACATAGCATTCAACTTAATGATGAATGAGTTCGTTAAAGATCTGAGTCATGGCCCATTGGTATGTAGCACTGACATTTTTAATTTCAAAAGGCATGACCTTATAACAATAGATTCTGATCGGGGTTCAAAATGTAGTGTTTCTTTCATCCTCAGGGGCCATCTTGATTTGGTTGTTGCCAAATGTCCCATCCATATAGGAGAATATACAAGAGATGAGGCGATGTCCACCATTAATTTTGGTATATGAAGTGGAAATTCATTCTTAGGATATGCCTTATTTAAGTCCCTGGAATCAACGTATAAGCAGCTCTACCTCTTCCTCGGTGTCCCTTTCTCATGCACTTATACTTTCCTTTTTCTTTTCTTTTTCTTTTTCTTTTTCTTCTTTTTCTTTTTCTTTCGTATTTGAATTTTGACCAAGTTTGTGACAATAGATATTTTGATTTTGAGTAAGATAGTAGGTTGCGTCTTCATATATCTCAACCACTCTAATTGAAAATGGCTTTTCATCTCCTTTGACACAGTATTCAATTCCATCTTTTTAAAACTTAATGCACTAATGAAGAGAGGATGGAATCATCTTATTCTGGTGTATCCAAGGCCTATCGAGAAAAGTAGTGAATAATGTATTTGAATCAATTACATAGAACTTGGCTTCAGTCTTCCAGTCACCTATTCTTAAAGGTAATACGATGGAGCCTGAAGCCCTCTCGACCTGTTCATTAAATCCTCTCAATATCATCCGATCTCCTCGGAGTGCAGAGATGTCAACCTTCAAATAGGCAAGGGTTTTCAAGCTCATAATGTTCACCGATGCACCTACGTCAACCAAAACCCTGGAAAGTTTGAATCTGCCCATATCCACTATGATGTAGAGGTGACGGTTGTGCTCCATGTCTCCTAGAAGAAGGTCTTCGTCGATGAATGTGACTCCCTGGGATTTTTTGCATAATGTGCCTCCTCTCCAACAATGGTCAGCAGAGCTAAGTATATCTTTGGATTAAGAATAACCTTGATTAATGATTCCCTCATCTCTTTGGATAAGACAAGGGCATCATAGATGCTTAACTTAGCTAACAATTTTCTTAGGTGAGCGAGAACATTATAATCAACTTTGGGCTGATCCTCCACATGCATATCCATGGGTGGAGCATCCAATGGAGGGGCTTCTTGCTCATTAGTACCAATGACTTATTTTCCTTTATCTTGGGGTGCTGCCCTAGGAGGTAGAATCTTGCCACTACATAGGTTAACTTCGATGATCTCTTATGGAAATTAAGTCGAATATTCTACCTGCTCGTTAGGCTCACCTACAGCTTCTCCTATAGGACCCTCAGAATCAAATGATTTCAAGTATATCTCAAGAGGTGAACCCATAATATTTAAAAAAGGAAAGTCTATTTCTAAATCAGAAAGAATATGATTGGAGTTGATTATAATTATTTAGACTTAAAGAGTTTTCTAAAAGAGTAGAATCAAATAACCCATCAGAAGTGACACAGATGTAATTTAAACTAACTTTATTCCTAAATTTCTTAGATTTAGAAGGAGGTACATAGTAAAAAATCTAATAAAGTAAATGGGGTGAGGGATTTGATGCCATCATCCACTGATACAAGATGTCTGCTAGAAGAAGAACTAGCTGAAGTAGAAGTGTCGGCTGAAGTAATAGCTGCAACGGTGGGATGGAGGCTAGACTCGGTTGGTGGTTATGCTACTCGGCTATCCTGGATAAGTGTGGGATGCTGCTATTGCTACTGAGCTCCCACTTTCCCCAAGTTGTCTTTGGCAACTTGCGAACCTTCCCCTGATGTTGGAGGTTCGAGCTGCCTGAGGCACCTGTAAAGAAAGTTTCTTGATTTTAGAAATAATCTTTTTAGAGGTTCGGGATAAAGAGATATCCCAACCTTCTTTTATTTTGAGAGGATCACATGTATCCCCAAGGATTACTCTAATAGAACTAGATGGCTGTTCTACTAGATATTCCTTAGGGATAACTATAGTGCCTGACTTGTAGCTATGCTCAAGCCAATCCTTACATGTGAAGCAATCCTCCAAAACATGTCCTAGCATGTGGTGGCATTAGGATCATTACTCCTACCCACTTCCTCCAGCTTCCTAGACTCGGGTAGTTGAAAATTAGGTTTCTTTAAGAGGTTCTTAAATATTTTTTTGACTACCTCTCTCTTAAATGAATAAGTTTTATTTATTTTATCCAAAAGAGTAGGTGGATGATAGCTACCTGGGGGCGGATATATATACCATTGTTGAGAGTAGGTGAGGAGAGATGAAAGGCCATGGAGGCTACATGCGGTCTGAAGATGGCCTGTAAGCAGGGTGGAGGTGGAAGTGACGTGGGAGCACAAGGTCTCTCATACTGATCTTTGGCCGGTTGCTTCTCCTTATCCAATGTTGCTACTGCCACTGGCTTCTTTTCATAGGCTTTATACGGCTTTGGCTTTGATGACTGATCTTGAAAAAGCAATTATTTAGCCTCTCCTTCTAGACTAGCTGCCTTATTAATTAGCTTTTCAAATGTCTTGATGATGAAACCTTTAAGCATGAAGGAGACCGAGCCATGAATACTCTTTAATAAAATTTCAATAGGATGTTGTTCAGACAACTGCAGTTCATATTTTATACTCAAATTATGCCATCTAAGAATATAATCAATAAGGGACTCACTGGAGTGTTGTTTGAAGATCGCTAGCTTATCCTTTCGAGATCCAACAAATTTCGACAAAGAGTTGCTCTAACTCGAAATTCTTCACTCATTATGGAGTTAGCATACCAATCAAAGGCTATGCCTAACCTGAAAAAGATGGAATAATAGTGCATCACCAACAGTTACCCTTTACTGAGCTCCAGCAAACCTCTTGACAAAGAGTTGTTCTAACTCAACAAAAGTCTTCACTGAATCATTGTGGAGTTCAGCATACCAATCAAAGGCTATGCCCGCTAAACTGCTAAAAAAGATGGAACAATAGTGCATCACTACCACCAGCATTGCAATAACTGGCCCTGAAGTATACTATATATTGGCGAGGGTTCCCACTGCCATTAAAGCTCTTGAAAAAAGGAGGCACAAAACTCTTAGGATATTGGATAGCATCAAATTCCTCTAGGTAGGGTCTACCCTTTGAAACTGATGAACCACCGAGGCTTGCACTAGTGCTTCTCTCACTTATTGCTCAACCATAAGTTTAATATTCTTTTCTTGTATGGAGGTACTATCCACTACCTTCCTATGCAAGCTAGTGTTGTTGTGCTCTAGTGGAGGTGAATCTTGGCTTGATCCAAGACATGCAATAACTCAGGCTGACTGATCTCCACAATAGTAGGATGTGCTGTGGGGCTTGATTTCAAAGTGTTAGCACTGCCTCTAGCAAATTTTCAACCCTCTTTCCCATCTTATCGATCTACTCATCCTTTTGTTTGAGTTATTGAAGGAGGTGTTGGGTTAAATAGGTTGTATCATCCCATTTGGCCGCAGCACCTTCTAAACTCTGGTGATCTCAAAGGAGGGAACCCCTAGTATCAATCATATGCACCTCTATTGAGTCTTCCAACAAATCATCTTCATTGGTATCAAAACTAACCTTCCCTTCCTCAAGGTCAGACCAATCATATCCTATGATTTTCTTCATCTTAGTGAAATGTGCTATGATATCATCCAAAGAGTGGTCTAGCTATGCAGACATGAATGATCGCGGCTAACCGGTGATGGGATCATGTTCATGAATGAAGATACATCTGACCTCCCCTGCTATCAGAGTGCTAATCTCATGAGGGTTATGCTCACTAGAGGATACATTCCCATGACTGTCACCTGATGTGGGTGGAGTGCTGCTCCTGGGAGGATCTATCACCATGAGGAAAATAGAACTATCTCCTTCTCCCTCTGCTACTATTATCTCCATTATATGTTACGATGTTGGTGGTGATGGCATGACTATAATGCTACAAGGTCGCTACTCCCTCTTCACCAATCAAGGGCGATGAGTAGGAGAGCTCTACCAATCGACAAGTAGATGAAATGGGATCCCTTGGTCATAGCCGGATCACCAATGGGGCTTTCTTCTCCTCTGATGCTACCTTTATGGCTTTGATGGAAATATGGAAGATGGAACTTGTACTGGTGTTTAGAGAGTAGAGCGGTGTGATGGAGGCACCACCAACTCTCTCTATGTGGGAACCCTCCTCCCATGGTGGGTAGTATCGATCAATACAATACTGTCAAAATGACCGATCCAGGTAGCATGCTGAACGGTGATATTCACGAGGGTGGAGGCTGTCGATTGCCTAGCATACCTTCACCTCTCCCTACTAGTAACATGAACAGATGGGATTCCCTGGCCCTCTCCTATCGGTTGTGCTCGCCTACACTATGAGAGATGACTGACCATAGATCAAATTGGGCTTTGCACCCCAATCGTCTAGAAGCCCTGCCAACTTGGCACAGAACTGTCCCAAGGCCAGCATAAGACCTCCTCCTATCTCTGGTATGTGCCTCATAATAAACTACCAGTGGAGGTGACACTGTAATCCTCCTAACATCTTCCTCTCCATCAAAACTGAAAAGAGGATGGAATTTGTTCTGAGTGGGTAATGGGGAGGCTACTATGAGTGACTCCTCTACTGTAAGAGACTGCTTCCATCTCCTTGGCAATGTGCACATGATGCCGCTTGATCTTGAGGCATCTATTGCAACATTGAGTTCCATTGGGTGGAGTAGTACAAAAACTAGATCCTATCTTGTAGGTAAGAGAGACTGTTCCTGAAGCCAGGGCAGCATTCCCCTTGGAAGAAGCTAACAAGTGGGTACTATCCCATACTGGGGTAGTGACGAGAACAACTGAACTTACGGGAACTAAAACTATAACTACTATGAGAACTTCCTCAGCCTTCCTCTTCAGTGAGGGAAACTCAGAATCTAAAGGTGCCTCAATTTGGATGACTGGCTTCTGCCCAGTCACCACATTCTTGCTGACAGTTTTGAGGGTTTCCCCCTCACAAGCGATCCTGGCCCCCTTGAGTCATCTGCCAAAGTGTATCAGATGGGTGAAATCAATTTATGAAAGACTGGCTTGATCTAAGGCCAAATCCATCCCAAAGGGGAAATGAACACATACTTTTGGGCATCCATTTGCACTGTATTGTACTTAAGTAAAAGCTGACTGAAACTGAGCTGAAGTTTTGCAATTTTTAAAAATAAACTCAAATCAAATTTTCTGCATTTGTATTCTGCTAACTTTTTGAAATTTGCTTTAGAATTTGAACCCACACTCAACAATTTGAATATGTTAAGTGGAGCTCATTGAATTTAGCAGAGAGATTTTGAATGAATTGGAGAAGAGATTTTTGAGTTTAGAATCCATTTTCAACAAATTTGTGTATGTTGAAAATGAGTTCAAATATTTTGAAGAGATTTTTGATGCTTCCATGTGTTCATATTTGAATTTAATTTTTATGTTTGGGGACCCTTTATTTAACAAATTGGAGTATGTTGAATGGAGGGTTAATTGATTTTGTTTTAGATTACTCATTTAGCAATTTTGGGTATGCTAAATGAGATGTTTGAAAATAATTTATTTTTTATTGTTTGCCCATGATGTGTATCACGTGTGAATTTTAGAAATGGGATCTTTACTTAGCAAATTTGTGCATGCTAAATAAAGCCCAAATGTGTTTGATTTTTATTTTTTGGGTTTTAATTTGGAAAATTAGATCTTTACTTAGCAAATTTGTGTATGCCAAATAAAAATTCAAATGTGTTTGATTTTTCTTGTTTGGAAAATGGGATCTTTACTTAGAAAATTAAGGTATGCTAAATAAAGCCAAATGTGTTTTGTTTTTATTTTGATTTGAAAAAATGGGATCTTTACTTAGCAAATTTGTATGCTAAGTAAAATCCAAATGTGTTTGATTTTTATTTTGATTTTGTGTTATTTTTGAAAGAAGGTATTTCTATTTAACTAAGTGTTAAATGGAATCCACTTTATTTTAAATTTTCTTTTGAAAAATAAAACACTCATTTGATAAATTTGGGTATGTCAAATGAAATTCTAATGTATTTTTTTTACAAAGTAGATTTCCATTTAACAAATTTTGGTATGTAAAATGGAAATCAATTTTTATTTTTCTGTTTCAAAGATGAAATTTTTGTGTGTGATTTATTGGTTTTTGAAAAGATGGAAATTCCAACTTAGCACATATGGAATGTGTTGAGTGGGATTTCAAATGGTGTGATTTTTTTTTGAAGATAAAGCCTCCATCCAACAAGTTTGGATATATTGAATGAAGAGGCTTATCTTGAAATTTGTAATTTTTTTTGAAAAGGAAGAAACTCCAACTTCAACATATGTAAGATATATTGAAATGGAGTTTCAATTTTATGATATGATTTTATTTGGAAATGAAATCTTCATTCAATAAATTTGGGTATATTGAATGAGGATGTTCATATGTGCTTTTTGAAAGATGATTTTGATTCTTATTTGGAAATGAAATCTTCATTCAATTATTTTGAGTATATTGAATGAGGATGTTCATAAGTGCTTTTGAAAGATGATTTTTAATAAAGGATTTATTTTTCTTTATTTTTGGAATGAACTTTACCTTACCATTGTTGACCTCTCTTTTGGAGTGAGCTCTTAACTTCTCCATCTTAGACATTGGACTCCTCTAAACACTAAGAGTTCCTTAGTCTTAAGACACTTCTAGTGATTAGGTGAACACTTGACCTAACTTTAGAGACTTAGAAGAGTTAGCCATAGGAATAGGTTATGCCTTAGGGGTGTTAGGAAAACTTGCCTACCCTATAGCTTAAACCCAATCCTTGCTTCCTTCTTTCAAATCAACTTCAAATTCAAATCAACTTCAAACTCAAATCAACTTCAAATTTAAACCAACTTCAAATTCAAACCAACTTCAAATTCAAATCAATTCCAAATCCAATCTTATATCAATTTCAACTCAATTTATTTTCTCAAATCATGAATCAAGTCCAAATGAAATCAATTCTAAAATCCAAAATCTTTCCTAAGCCCTTTTGATTTAATCTTATGGACTTAGCTCAAATCAAATCCAAATCATTCCATGCTCAAAAGATTTCCTCATAACCCATTTATATTCTCATTTATATTCACAAATATAAATTAAATATAAATTCAAATAACCAAAACCTAATTCAAAACTCAAATCCAAATCTAACCAAAATCCAACCTATACCTTTTCAAGTCAAATTCTTGAACTTGACCAAATCAAACCCAAATCAATCCAAACACTTGATTTCTCTTTAAATAATCAATCCTTCAATCATGAATCCAAATATAAACATAAACTTCAACCATCAAACCAAAATCAAACTAACCCAAGTCAAACCCATATTTACCCTTTTGACTTCAAATTGTCAAATGAATCAAAACCCATTTGACTTCAAATCACTTGCAATTGGATTTATATTTCAATCATAAGTCCATATGTGAGTTCAACCAAACTTGAATCAAGCCTTGATCAAGCCAATTAACTTGTTTAGGCTCACTTGACCCATAGTGACTTAAAGCACCTTTTTGAGCCAAATTCTAATTCAACCCAAATTGGATTGAACTAAGCCCACCTAAGCCTCATATTATGAGCAACAATCATCCAAGGAAGATCAATCACTCAAATTGGGTTAAACCAAGTCAAACCTAGCCTTTGATCAAGTCAACAGATGAAACTCAAACTAGCCAAAATATACCATAGGCCAAATTGATTGAAACCATTGATCTAAACTAATCCATCATCAATGATTGAACATGATCAACCCATCAATTGAGCCAAACCTAGCCAAATTGGCCACTTGACCTAAGTTGACCCAACTTGACCTAAAAAGTCAAAATGGGTCAAATTTTGATCTAAGCCAAATTGATTGCAACCAATGGGTTAAATTCATTCTAAATCACTTGTTGAACTTGACCAAAGCTCCAATTGGCCAACTAGACCCAACCTAGCTCAATTGATCATGAACCCAACTTGACCTATAAGGTCAAATCAACTTGAAACCAAACCAAATCAAAATTGATTGAAATTAAAGCTTGCAATACATTTCAAATGATCAACCAAGCCTAAACCAACCCTTGACCTAACCCAATTAGGTCAAAGAGGTCAAATTGGTCAACTTGACCCATTTGACCTAAATGAACTCAAATGAACCAAAACCAAATATAAATCAAATTGAACCAAACTAATGTTACGCATAAGCTCCAAATGATCATTTGAACTTGACCTAACTCATGGTTTGACCCAATTTAACCATTTGGTCAACTTGACCCAAGTTGACCCATTTTCACCTAAATGGGTCAACTTGAGCCAAATCATATCAAATAAACTCTGAATTCATTGAAAATTAGCACAACCCATTTTTCAATCATATCAAATGTCCCAAATCAAAATTCAAGTTGAATGACCATTTTACCTCTAGGTCAAAGGGTAACCTATGGCCAAATTCACTTGGAATTTGGTCAATTCCTTCTTGTGGCCACTTGGCATCCTCCTAGTGGACCATTTGGACACCAAGTGAGGTGGTACACATGAACCAATGGGTTTGGATTAGCCATGACCCAACCCATGGCCAAACCAACCACTCCAATCAAATTTCTCCACATGGATCACCTCCCACACTCACCTAGCACATGTGCACCTCCTTCATTCCACTCCTCTGCCAAAACTGAACCACATGGAGCTCCTAACAACCTAAACAACCCATTCAATTAGAGCAATTGATTAAAAATGGAAGAACAAGCTACGACCATCCGATTCAAGTAGGGGGAGATATACTCCCTCATTCCCACTCAAACCATGGCTATTACATTCGATTAAGCTCAGAGGATCAAAAGCAAGCATTGACAAATTTCCCTAAGCATTTCCAAGCTCTCTCTAATTTTCCTCTCTCTATTTTCTCTATAGCTGTAACAAGGGAGGTGAGGGGAATTTCCAACTTGCTCAACTCTCATCCAAATCTCAATTCACTTTGCAAGCACCATCAAGGAGGCAAGTCAAGCTCACCCAAAGCATTTCCCAAGCATCAAAGCCACAAGCCATTGGAGGGAGCCTTAGTCAATTAAGATATCCACTTCAAATTGAACCTTGAAACTTTCAACAGAGCTTCATCTCCACTAGACAAAGTTACCTCCTCCATTGAAAGCGTCGGTGATAGCCTCCGACGAGGTATGACTCAAAACCAAGCTTAAGTTGAAAATTGCTTGGTATTTTGTGAAGGGAATTGTAGTCCCATAGAAATTCAACTGTTGGATGTTCTTCCATATGCTTTTAGATGGTGTGGGTTGAATCTCAGCCTAATCCGAGCTCAAGTGAGTTTGGATCAAGCCATGGAGAATGGACGGCCTCCGCCTCCCACAAGCAAAGGCAAGGATGAATCATGGGTCGTCCATCCCGCATGTTTTGGATGGACGGTCCTGATTAAAATAAGCTAGATTGACTGATTTAATCCTTTATAACCTGTTTAATCGACCGATCCACCATCCTTAATCGATGGCCGGGAAAGCGCCGAGATGCCAATCAAGCGTGCGATGTGATAACTTAAATAACCAATCTCATCATGTCACATGGAAAGCGTGCTCTACATCAGTATCCCACATGGCACCGACTGGATTAGTTATATAATTAAGTTATTTAATTATCCCTTAATAATAAAAACTTCATAAATTCATAACTAAATGTAGAAAATTCAAAAAAAATGCAAACTCAAGTTCATTTCAAAGATAATTCAAAGGGGAATAATATAAAATTAAGTTTAATTGATTTTGAACAATAACCTTCACTCAATTTGGGTTTTATTGGGGATATAATTATGTTAATTACTCCTTAATTACTTCAGTAATTAATTCCAAACTCCCTAGGGTTAATTAGTGGGATCACCTCTGCCTCCCATGATTTTCATAGAATTTATTATTGGGTTAATTTAAGTAATTGCTTGTTTCATCTCTAATCACTCCTTTAATCAATTAAATGATTAATTAACCTATTAAATGGTGATACATTTATTAATCAAGCTTGTTAATCATCTTGAAATAGTGAACGAACTTAGGAAATGAGATTAGGATTTCTTTCCCAAATCTTTTCCCCTAAGTTTATTTCATTTGGATAAAGACTTAATTATTTTAAAAATTGATTAATGATTTAATCACTCCATTAAATACTTAATTAACCAAACTCAAAACCAAAAATTAATCCAAAAATTTAATCAATCTCTTCTTGGGTAGATCCTTAAGTTTTCAAGAGCCTAAGTCAAGTTTAAGGAAATCATATCCAACTCACATATGTGGGATGGTTATGAAAGTACTTAATTAAACTCTTTAGCTTAATTAATCAATAATTGTGAGCCAATTGCATTAGACCCCTTTCTTTCTTAGGAGCATTGCTAAGTTACATTCCATGTGATTGTATATCATATGTTGGCTCATAATTATTTGGTTAATTATGTTAAGGTGGTATAGGTAAGGGGTAATTAATGGATTTAATTCACACCTTAACCTAACCAAAACATAAAATCAATCTAATTGTTCTCAAATTAAACCAAATCAATTCACACATGGGGGAAATGAGTTACGACCAGCAAACTCTCTTTTCACATTTCCTAAATCAAATCAAATTCAAAACTAAAAATCTCTTTAAAGAATTTTGATTCACTTTGACTAATTGTATCTTATAGGATTGTCCTAAGGAATTAATTAGGGTGAATGAAGTTATATGCTTACATCACTTTATTTCTTTCTAAGCATGCTAAATATTGTTTGCCATGTGAAATCATGCATTCATCTCTTTTGAAAAATCAATTAAATGAAAATATTTTCTTTATGTCAAATTGCATGCTTTGGCTAAAGATAAGGATATGAGTGGCTATTATCACTATTAAATAAAAAATTACTTTTCAAAACTCATAAGCCAAAAATTATGAATGATGGGATGCTACTTATAAATACTTATAAGTTTGCATGTGACTATAGAGAAAAATGTGCTTTATGTGATTTTCTTCTCTCCTCTTAACATGGATTGAATAGGATTTACAAAGTGTATAGTTCATTTGAAAAGAACATAACACTTGCTTAAATCCATTCCTATCCACTTCTATGTCATGACTTAAGAAGCATCTTCACATTTACACATATAAATTGCATAATCAAATCAAACACAAAAATCTTTTGCATGACTCTTCTTCCATTTATTTCCTTTTTGTACATGCACATGTATTTAAGAAAAGTGGTATATCAGTTAGGACATCTTAGGATTGCGAAGCTTTAAGTAGCCCCAAGTAGGTCTTGTACCTTACACCCGTGGTGTAGAAAATAATGGCATCATACT
The DNA here is from genome assembly GCA_021442155.1 of Cymbidium sinense. Classification (NCBI taxonomy): domain Eukaryota; kingdom Viridiplantae; phylum Streptophyta; class Magnoliopsida; order Asparagales; family Orchidaceae; genus Cymbidium; species Cymbidium sinense. The sequence continues at coordinate 70,386,619 of CM038221.1, read as the reverse complement.
CACTTATGTCTTTTATACATGTGAATGTGCATATAAGTAATGGATAAAAGAGTCCCTCTTTCCTACTTAAACAAAATCATGCATTCATGAAATATCCAAATTTTCTAAACAACATCTCTTTGCATTCATCATTAAGATGTGCTAAGATTTGCATTACATGTATAGCTATGCTTAGGATCATTCATATGCATGATATACATGTTGGAAAGAAAGAAATGATTGTGTGTTATGTGATAGTAGCTCACCTTAATTAATCCTAAGATGCCTTTCTTATTGAATAGGTTTATTTAGAGTAAATCTAAACTTAAGATTAATTAAAACACATGATAAAACATTCACAAAAGAATGAATCATTAAGGAATCAATCTTGAAAATTACTTAAGGTAGGGATGAAAGAGAAGTTCTCTTCTCTTTTCTTCTCTTTACAACATTTAGTTCTCTTCTCTAAATGTAGGTTCATTCAAACCAAATCAAATCATCAAATAAAATTGACAAATCAACTAAACCACTTAAACCAAAACCACCCTTCTAAATTGAACCCTTCACACTTATAAAAATTTCAACCTAAAGCCTAGCTAAAACATACCACACGAGCTTTAAATGGCACACACATTAGGCTAAGTCACCATTTCTAGCTCTATGTTACATGCATGGTTTGATGCCCAATTTTATTTTGATGTAATGTTTTAGACTACATGTTAGGTGTATGTGTAGACTGAATGGTAGGATCTAATCATGTCTTCTATGCTTATTATGCTAATAAAAAATATAAATGCTTTTGTTGTGCAGGATGCTTATACCCCTAAGCATAATCCAATCTAGGACAGGTGGACTTGGTTACCCATGTGTGGGTTGCTAAGTCCAACTTATTCATATACATGCTTGGGTTGTGTGGTATGTTTAGCTAATCTCTATTTTACAGGTTTAATTAGATTTATCTTTTCCCATTTTCATGTAATTTTGCAATTAAGATTTGGATTGAATGTTATGGGGGATTAGGATGAACATTGGTCATAAGACCAAGTATTATGCACCATGCAAAGCCTTTGAGCAACCACATTCCAACCAAGCCAAAAGAAGAAGAAAGTGAAGCAAATCAAAATGAAGAATGAAGAAATGAAGAATGAAGACCCCCATAACATGAATTCATTTTAATTGTGAATTCATTTGTAATCCGGGATGTATAAGGGTAGAGCTCGGCTACCCACATTTCTTTTCAGGTTTGTGTGGTAGAGCCTGACCACATCGGCCTTTTATTCTTTTGCACTAGCTTTATAAATTATTTATTGTTTATTTAGCTTGTGCATTAAGATGGCATGATTTTCCTAGTTTATTCATTATTTGATGAATGGCCTGGATGCGATTAGGCTCTTAAGGAAAAAATAAATTTTTGTCCAAATAATCAACTTAAAATTAAAATTAAACAACTCATAACCTCACCTAAAGCCTAGGACATAAATCAAGATAAAAGATTTAGAAACCCCTTAGCTGGATGTTGTATGCTCACATTATGCATAAAAAAATCATCTTGCTTCACTCTTGCTAATGGAGGGCCTCCACCTTTGCTAGAGAAAATGGCTTGACCTTTGAGAGCCATGATCAAATCACATCACCTTCTTGCTTATTTTGGCCCATAACCAATTTCTCATGCATTAAGCATAAGAATCTCATAGCCTGTGTCAAAATTAATTGTCCAAAAATCAAAATAATACTTAACAAAATTTGCATTAGATTAGGTCATTACTCATGCCCTACATGATCTAGTCTTTTAGGGAGTGTGTTTAAGGACTTAGTCTCCTTTCAAAATAAACAACTTAGCTATCTTGTAAAAGCATAAGACTTGCCTACATGTATTTAAAATCATAGAAGGAGTTAGTTGGCAGCCACCTCCAAGCGGTTGTAAGCCTAACAGTCCGGTGGTTTATCCTCTCTTGTGGAGGTAAACCATATACCCATTTTTGCTTTAGATTTAAGTCGTGCCTTTGCCCTCGCCAAAGCTCCCTAGATTTAGGATCTGAGGTTATTGTTTCCCTTTGAGGGCTACAAGCATAAATTCTCACCTCTTAAGCTTTTCCACAACCTTGTATTGTGGAATTATAAGCCCTAGATTTTTAATAAAAATTCAACTCAAACAAATAAATCTCCTCAACTTCAAAATATAAAAGCCCAACCATAGGATAGTTTGGGATGCTCACTAGGCTTTCTTATATCATGAGCATCCCCTACTCATCTCCCTTTGGTTCTGAAAATAACTCCCTCCTCTTGATCAATCTCACTTGATCTTCCAAAAATAACTAATTTATTGATAGTCCTATCTTTGAAATCTTTGGAGATAATGATCATTTACCTTAATCGAGAGTATTCCTAAGGAATCTCATTCCTTAGGATGTAATTAACTATGGGGGCTTGCCTCCATAGGAAACTTAACAAACTTGATTTAAAATAAACCCTACTTTACTTTTCCATGTAAAGTAGGGGAAGAATCTATGGTACATTTGAAGTCCCATTGTCCTTATGAGTCTTTATTAGGTGAATAGGTCTATTATAGGGTGGTGACTTCTATCTTTTGAGATAGTACACTATTCCTCAATGCCTACATCGCATCATGATCCAACAAGTGTATATTTTTGTTTTTATTTTTACCTTTCAAAGATGAAAATAAAAAAATCACCACAGATTTTTCTGATCCTGCTGGGGATTGTTCCTCTCTCCATCTCTAGAAAATGATCATTGTCTCCAATTATCGATAGTGGATTTGTATTTCATATGAGTCCAAGACTATCCTTCTTTTCTGGCACTTAACTCATTTCATTCTTAAGCTAAGCTAGCCAACATCTTTTAGGTTTTAGGACCTCACTTAAAAACCCCTATTGGTCCCCAATGATAAAAATTTAATAAAAAGAAATAACTAAAGTCCTTTTTCTTACCATCTCTATGGTAAGAAAAAATTCATTCCAAAAGTAAAGAAGAAAAATAAATCCTTTAAAAAATATAGCTTTTCAAAAACACTTTTCCAAAATTCACAAAAAAATATTTTGCACAAAAAGCTTTCAAAATACATATAACTTAACCTCATCTAATAATCTTCAAGATTGTTACATGAAGGAGTTTTTTAAAATCAAAATCAAAAATCATCTTTTCAAAAAGAACTTATGAACATCTCCATTCAATATACCCAAATTTATTGAATGAAGATTTCATTTCCAAAATCAAAATAAAAAAAATATCTTTTCAAAAAGCACAAATGAACATCTCCATTCAATATACCCAAATTTATTGAATGAAGATTTCATTTCAAAATCAAAATCAAAAATCATCTTTTCAAAAAGCACAAATGAACATCTCCATTCAATATACCCAAATTTATTGAATGAAGATTTCATTTCCAAAAAAATCAAAATAAAAAATCATCTTTTCAAAAAGCATAAATGAACATCCTCATTCAATATACCCAAATTTATTGAATGAAGCTTTCATCTTCAAATCAAAATCAAAAATCATCTTTTCAAAAAGCATATATGAACATCCTCATTAAATATACCCAAATTTATTAAATAAATATCTCACTTCCAAATATAATCATAAAATTGAAACTCCATTTCAATATATCATACATATGTTGAAGTTGGAATTTCTTCCTTTACAAAAAATACAAATTTGAAGATAAGCCTCTTCATTCAATATATCCAAACTTATTGAATGGAGGCTTTGTCTTCAAACAAAATCACACCATTTGAAACTCCACTCAACACATTCCACATGTGTTAAGTTCAATTTCCTTTTTCAAAAGCAATAAATTACACACAAAAATTTCATCTTTGAAAAATAAAATAAAATTGACTTCCATCTTACATACCCAAATTTGTAAATGGAAACCTACTTTGCAAAAATCAACAAAACAAAACACATTTGGATTCTTTATTTAGCATATTGAAATTTGCTAAAGTAAAGATACTCTTTTCAAAAAATCAAAACACATTTGGATTGTTTATTTAGCATACTAAAATTTGCTAAGTAAAGGTCCTCTTTTCAAAATCTAAAATAAAATAAAACACTTTTGGATTCTTTATTTAGCATACTCAAATTTGCTAAGTAAAAATCCTCTTTTCAAAAATCAAAACAAAATAAAAACTCATGTTGGATTTTCATTTAGCATACCCAAATTTGCTAAGTAAAGATCCTCTTTTCAAAATCACAAAATTAAACACACATTGGATTCTCTATTTAGCATACCCAAATTTGCTAAGTGAAGATCTTCTTTTCAAAAAATCAAAATAAACACATTTGGAATTTGCTTAGCATATACAAATTTGCTAAGTAAAGATTTCATCTCAAAATTCATACTTGATTCACATCATAAGCAAACAAGAAAAATAAGAAAATTATTTTCAAATACCTCATCTAGCATACCCAAATTTGCTAAGTGAGTAAATTTCAAACTCACAAATCAAAAACAAAATCAATTGACCCTCTATTTAACATACTCAAATTTGTTAAATAAAGGGCCCTCAAACATGAAAATTAAACTCAAATATGAACCTATGGAAGCATCAAAATCTCTTCAAAATATTTGAACCCATTTTCAACATACACAAATTTGTTGAAAATGGATTCTAAACTCAAAATCTCTCCTTCAAAATCTCTCTCCAAAATCAAAGAGCTCCACTTAACATATTTAAATTGTTAAGTGTGGGTTCAAATTCTAAATCAAAATTCAAAAAAAAAGCTAGCAAAATTGCAAAGGCAGAAGATTTGATTCGAGATTTCTTTTCCAAAATTGTAGAACTTCAGCTTAGTTTCAGTCAACTTTTTACTCAAGTTCAGTTCAGTTCAGTTAAGTATAATGGATGCTCAGAAGTATGTCTTCACTTTTTCTTTTGGGATGGATTTGGCCTTAGATCGGGCCAGCCTCCCACAGATTGACTTTGCTCACCTGATTCATTTCGGCCAACGATTCGAAGGGGTCATGATCACTTATGAGGGGGCAGCCCTCATGACCATCAGCAGGAGTGTGGTGACTAGGCAGAAACTAGTCATCCGTGTCGAGATGCCATATGATTCTGAATTTTCCTCGCTAAAGAGGAAGGATGTGGCAATTCCCGCTGCAATTGCAGTTGCAATATTAGTGCATCCAATTATTCCCCTTGCTGCCCCAGTATGGGCTAGCACCCACTCATTGGCTTCTTCCAAGGGTAAGGCTACCCTATCTTCAAGGATAGTCTCCCCCACCTACAAGGAAGGGTCTAGTTCTTGTGCTGCTCCTCCCAGCAGAACTCAGCACCATAACAGATGCCACAAGATCAAGTGGCATCATGTGCATATAGCCAAGGAAATGGAGGCAGTTTCTCGGGTTGTAGTAGAGTTACCCAGGATAGTTTCTCCCATGATCACATAGAACAAGTTTCATCCTCACTTTAGATCTGATGGAGATGAATATATTAGGGGGATCTCAGTGTCACCTCCACCTGTAGTATAGTATAAGGCTCCTACCAGAGATAGGAGGAGGTCATATGCCAACCTCAGGATAGTTTTGCACCGAGTTGGTGGGGCTTATGGACAGTCATAGTCCGGGGCCCAATTTGATTTACAATCGGTTATCCTCTGTGGGGTGAGCATATCCAATAAAGAGGGCCGAGAGGCTGTATGCTGCATGTCACAGAGAGAGGCGGGGTACACCATGCCTCAGCCCTTATGAATTTTCTCGATCCGCATGCTACCCATCGATCATATTAACAGCATTCTACTGATGGGTACTACCATCATGGGAAGAGAGATCTGGCAAAGAGAGAGTTAGTGGTGCCTTCACCTCACCACTCTACTCGATGTCTATCATCTCTAGTGTAAGTTCCATCTTCCATAGTTCTATCAAAATCCATGAAGGCAGCATTCGGGGAAAAGAGAGCCCCACTGGTGATCTGGCTACAGCCATGAGATCCCATTTCATCACGACCGAGGTGAGGTCGAGCTCTCTGACCTCCCCTCGCTTACGAAGGGAATGGCGACCTCAAAGCATCATAGTCATGCCATCACCACCACCACCACAGCAAATCATGGAGACAGTAGCAGCAGAGGAGAAGGGGATAGTACCCTTATCCCTATGGCCATAGATCCTCCTGAGTACCACTCCACCCAGATCTAGTGATAACTAGGAGCATGTATCCTCCAGTGAGTTTAGTCCTCACAAGATTAGCTCTCTAGCAGTAGGGGAGGTTAGATATATTTCTGTTCATGATAATGATCCCACCATCGATCAGTTATGATCATTTGTGCCTGTGCAGTTGGATTGCTCTCTTGATGATATTGAAGCACATTATCTCACGAGAAGATGGAAATCATAGGATATGCCTGGTTTGACATAGAGGAAGAAAAGGTTAGCTTTGATCCCAATGAAGATGATATGTTAGAGGACTCAGCAGAGGTGCATATGGTCAACACCAGGGGTTCTCTCCTTCGAGATCACCAGAGTTTGTAAGGTGTTGACGCTGAACAGGATGATATAGCCTATTCAACCCAACACCTCCTTCAACAACTAAAATAGAAGGATGAACAAATTGATAAAATGGGAAAGAGGCTTGAAGATTTGCTAGTAGCAGTTTTGTCATTTGAGAATCAAGCCCCAGCAGTGCATCCTACTATTGCAGAGATCGATCAGCCCAAGTTGTTTCATGTCTTGGATCAAAGCAAGACTTCACCTCCAGTGGAGAAGGGCAACACTAGCTTATATAGAAAGGTAGTGGATAGTACCTCTGTATAAGAAAAGGATATTAAACTCATGGTTGAGCAGCAAGTGAGAGAAGTGTTGGCTCAAGCCTGAGGTGGTTCATCGATTCTAAAGGTAGATTTTACCTAGAGGAATTCAATGTTATCCAATATCATAAGGGTTTTGTGCCACCTTCTTTCAACAGCTTTGATGGCAGCGGGAACCCACACTAGCATATTGTGCACTCCAGGGCCAGCTATTGTAATACTAGTGGCAGTGATGCATTATTATTCCATCTTTTTGTCAACAACTTAGCAAGCATAGCCTTTGATTGGTATGCTGAACTACCCAATAGTTCAGTGAAAACTTTTGCTGAGTTGGAGTAACTCTTCATTAAGAGGTTTGCCAGAGCTCAACAAACAGTGACTGTGCGCAATCTCGTTGTAGCACAACAACACTTCGGTGAGTCCCTCGTTGATTATATTCTCAGATGGAGAAATTTGAGTATGAAATGTGAACCGCAGCTATCTGAACAACATGCCATTAAAATTTTACTAAAGAATATTCATGGCCTGGTCGCCTTCATGCTCAATGATTTTACCATCAAAATATTTGAGAAGCTAATCAACAAGGTGGATAGTCTACAAGGAGAGGCCAAATAGTTGCCTTTTCAAGACTAATCATCAAAGCAAAAGTTGTAGAAGGCCTATGAGAAGAAGCCAGGGGCAGTAATAATAGTGGACAAGGGGAAGCAATCGGTCAGAGAGTAGTATGAGAGACCTCATGCTCCAGAACCATCACTTGCACTTCCTCTACCACCACCTAGGCCATCCTACCAGCCACCACAGCCTCCGCAGCCTCCTCCCGCCATACCATCACGGTATACTCAAGTAGCTACCATCCACCTACTCTTTTGGATAAACTAAATAAACCTTATTCATTTAAGAGGGAGGTAGTCAAGAAAATCTTTAAGAACCTCTTAAAGAAACTTGATTTTCATCTACTCAAGCCTAGGAAGCTGGAGGAAGTGGGCAGGAGAAATGATCCTAACTTTTTCCCCTATCATCGCATGCTAAGCCATATTTTGGAGGATTACTTTACATTCAAGGACTGGCTTGAGCATAGCTACAAGATAGGTGTCATAGTTATCCCAAAGGAATACCTAGTGGAACAACCATCCATTTCTATTAGGGTAATCCTTGGGGATACATGTGATCCTCTCAAAACCAAAGAAGGTTGGGATATCTCCTTATCCCAAACCTCTAAAAGATTATTTTAAAAATCAAGAAACTTTCCTTGTAGGTACCAGAGGCAGCTCAAACCTCCAACATCAAGGAAGGTTTGCAAGTTGCCACAGACAACTTAGAGAAAGTGGGAGGTCAGCAGTAGCAACAACGCAACCCACATTAGCCCTGGATAGCCAAGTAGCTCAACCACCAACCGAGCCCAACATCCATTCTACTATTGTAACTACTACTTTAGCCAAGCACTTCTAGTTCAGCTAGCCCTTCTTCTAGTAGACATCTTATATGATCGATGAGGGCATCAAATCCCTCTCCCCACTTACTTTACTAGATTTCTACTATGTATCTCCTTCTAAATCCAAGAAATTAAGGAATAAACCAAGTTTGAATTACATATGTGTCACTTGTGATGAGTTGTTTAATTCTACTCCTTTAAAAAATTATTCAAGTCTAAATAATAATTATAACAACTTTGATCTTCCTCTTTATAATTCAAAATTGGTCTTTCCTTTTCTAAATACTGGGTTCACCTCTTGAGATAGACTTGGAATCATCTGATTTTGAGGGTCCTATAGAAGAAGCTGTAGGTGAGCCCGATGAGAAGGTAGAATCTTCCACTAACTCACCACAAGAGATCACTGAAGTTAACCTCCGTAGTGGCAAGGTTCTACCTCCTAAGGCAACACCTCAAGATAAGGGAAAATAAGTCATTGGAACCAATGAGTAAGAAGCCCCTCCATAGGATGCTCCACCCATGGATATGCTTGTGGTGGATCAGCCCATAGTTGATTACAATGTCCTCGCTCACCTAAGAAAGTTGCCAGCTAAGTTAAGCATCTATGATGCCATTATCTTATCCAAAGAGATGAGGAAATCATTAATCAAGGCTCTTCTTGATCCAGAGATATGTTTAGCTCAGTTGACTGCTATTAGAGAGGAGGCGCATTATTCAAGAGAAGCCCAGGGAGTCACCTTCATAAATGAAGACCTTCTTCTGGGGGACATGGAGCACAACCTTCTCCTCTACATCATAGTGGACATGGGCATAGACTTTCTAAGGTTTTGGTTTATCCAAGTGCATCGATGAACATTATGAGTCTAAATACCTTTGCTTATTTGAAGATTGACATCTCTGCACTTTGAGAAGATCGGATGATTTTGAGAGGATTCAATGAACAAGGCAAGAGGGCCTTAGGCTCCATAGTGTTACCTTTGGAAATAGGAGATTGGAAGACTGAAGCCAAGTTCTATATAATTGATTAATACATTGTTCATTGCTTTGTTGGGTAGGCCTTAGATACATCAACAAGATGATTCCATCTTCTCTTCATCATGCATCAAGTTTAGAAAAGAATGAACCGAATACTGTGTCAAAGGAGATGAAAAGCCATTTTTAGTCAGATAGGCCAAGATTTATGAGGATGCGACCTACTATATTCCTCAAAATACCTTTTTCTCATGAACTTGGTCAAAATTCAAATACAAAAAAAAGAAAAAGAAAAAGAAAAGGAAAAAGAAAAATAAAAGAAGAAAGAAAATACAAGTTAACGAGAAAAGGGCATCAAGGAAGAAGTAGAGCCGCATGTCACATTCCAGCCACAGTTCGTTCAACCATATGAACATATGGGTAAATTGACTCAACCTCCACCACGCAGAGGCATAGGCAGATACAGAGGCAATTCCAGAGGTGGAAGACCCCCTGGTTGGCAGCCAACCAACATGGACTATGTTCCAGTTCACAAGAGTACTCCAACTATTCACATAGAGTGGGAATCCAGCTCGGAGGATGAGTCTCATGTGATTAGCATACCAGCCAACCCCTCATAGTGGGTTTCATTAGAGGTGACACTTGAGTTAGATAGTGATGAAGACCAGGCCTCCAAGCGAAGCACGAATGTATTTGAATCACAATTATGTAAAACTATCAGGCAGCAGTTTAGAACTTTAGCTCTAACCTCACTTTTCTCTCAAAAAGCTGAAGGTTTAGTAGTTAAGAAAGCCCCCAGGTCTTCCATGGATGTCAAGATGAAGAGATTCCTATTGGAATCATCATCCTCAAGTCCAGAAGCTGATGTAGAACTTGAGGATAATTCATATAAAGAATTAATGGAATTACCTTTTCATTGGTAATCACCTTGTGTTCCTAATCTTGCAAAGAAAGGTTTAATTTCTTATACATGGTCCAAGCACAGGTCAGAGTATTTCATGAAGCTATGGAACAACAAAGGCAGGGATGCACAATCAAAGATCAGGACTAGGATTCAGTACAGTGGGTCCAATCGATGATGATGATTACTACTTGGTTCTCACCAATCATCTGGAGTCTAATAAGTTCTTCTCAAACCATACTAACTCTTATGAGGATGTGTTTTTAGAAACTTCAGATGATCTAGATGATCTCCAAATCAAAGATGCACATCTAAAATTTAAAGAGAAAATCCATTCAATATTCGACAAGCTCAAAGAAATCAATCTCGGGATAGAAGAAGATCCATGCCCGATACACGCTTCTCACGAAGAAGAGAGACCAATGACTTTAGGGCTATTGACCGGTTTAAGGACGCTTTGCATGGAGTTATGAAGAGATGTGACATAGTAGTCCACAAACTAGCAATAGATCCTAATGCTAACCTATCAAGCAAGCTCCTAGACGTATGTGATTATAAATTGAACAACAAGTCATTTCTAAAGTCAAGAAATCAATGCTGGTTTCATCAAAAAAGAAAAATACTCTACCTAGTTAGCCAGTATCATCCTAGTTAACAAAAAGAATGGCCAAATTTACATATGTGTCAATTTTAGGGACTTAAATAAGGCATGTCCTAAGAATGAATTTCTACTTCCTATACCAGAATTAATGGTGAACATTGCCTCATCTCATGTAGTATTCTCCTTCATGGATGGGTCATCTGGTTACAACCAAATCAAGATGGCCCCCGAGGATGAAAGAAATGCTACTTTTTGAACCCCGATTGGAATCTATTGATATAAGGTCATCGCTTTCGGCCTTAAAAATGCTGGTGCTGCATACCAACGGGTCATGGCTCAGATCTTCAATGAACTCATTCATCATCAAGTTGAATGCTATGTTGATGATCTAGTAGTCAAAAGAAAAGGAAAGAAATATCATCTCTTTAACTTGAGAGCATTTTTTGAATGGTTAAGATAATTCAAGCTCAAAATGAACCCCTTAAAGTGTGCATTCGGAGTAGCTTCAGGAAAGTTTCTTGAGTTTTATCCGACACTGGGGAATAGAAATAGACTCAAAAAAGATCAAAGCCATCTTATAAATGCCATCCCATAAAAGTCTAACTCAACTTAGATCATTCCAAGAGCGGTTGGAGTATCTAAGATGCTTTATCTCCAATCTATTGGGGAGATGTAAGCCATTTTCAGCACTTGTCAAAAAGGATACCAAGTTCAAGTGGGATGATAAGTGTCAGCATACTTTTGAAGATATCAAGCAATACTTGGTGAAGCTGCCAATTTTAGCAGCCCCTATCCTGGGCAGGTCATTGATCCTCTACAATGCTGCATTGGATGACTCCCTTGGCGCTTTGTTGGCCCAAGCAATGATGAAGGGAAGGAGAATACTCTCTACTACCTCGGCTGTCATCTGATCCCTACTGAAGCAAACTACCCACCTATTGAGAAACATTACCTAGCTTTAATCTTTGCATCCCAAAAGCTATGGCACTATATGCTTTCTCATAAGGTGAACTTGATTTCAAGAATCAATCCACTACAGTATCTCATAATAAAGCCAACGTTATCCAGATAGTTGGCACATTGGTCTATGATCCTCTTGCAATTTGATATTATATTCATACCCCTCCATGTGGTGAAAGGACAAGCACTAGCAGATTTCTTAGCACACACCCAATTTCTACTGATTCTCCTCTTAGTGATGATCTCCCTGATGAACAAATCATGAACATAGGGGAGGTTGACAATCATCATTGGGAGATGTATTTTGATGGCGCGGCTTCCTTTCAAAAAGCAGAAGAATCATGATCTACTCTTCTAGGAAAGGCAGGGGGTAGGAATAGTTCTCTTAACTAAAGATCGTAATGTGATGAGATTCTCATACTATCTCTCCAATTTGTGCACCAACAATGAAGCTGAGTATGAGGCTTTGATTCTCAACCTGGAGTTAGTTATTACAATGTGTCAAAAGCATCAACATCCACAGGGATTCTTAGTTGGTCATCAACTAGATTGTCGGATCCTATAATGTTCTAAAACCTAAGCTTCGTCACTACCACAAGTACACCATGAATATTTTGGCCCAAATCCCTAAGGTCACCATCTATAAAGTGCCTAAACACAATAGGACAAAACTTGCCAAAGAATTGGCATGTCCGGAAGATGAGTCAATTCCAATAAGTGTCCAAAATAGACAAGTCCTACCCTTATTGACGTTGAACTTGTTGAGAGACTTTCTCTTGAAGGGGAGGTTGTCGTTGCCAAAAAGATGAGGAGCTGGATTGGAGGCAACTATTCATAGATTACTTGACTAGAGGTAAACTACCTCAAAAGAAGTCACAAGCCCATCAGATGAACCAGAGAGCTCTCTCCTATGTTCTCGTGGATGGCACCTTGTACCAACGGTCTTTCGATCAAATGTGGTTACACTATTTAGACAAACATGAAGTCCATAAGATTATAACCGAGGTACATTTAAGTCTATGCGGAGTGCATCAATCCAGTTTGAAGATGAAATCAAAGATCAAGAGACTAGGATACTACTGTCCTTCAATGATCATAGACTGCATGAACGTGGCTAGAAGATGTCATTAATGTCAGGTACACGAGTGTGGTCCTACATTAACCACCCAACATTCTACATCCTACATTGGCCTCATGGCCATTTGAGTGTTGGGGTACCACATTATGGGTTCGATCAATCCTCCTTCTTCTAAGGGTCATCGATTCATCATAGTTGCCACCAACTAGCAATCCCACTCATAGAGGTCACAGCTCATCATGTGCTCTAGTTTTTTAGGAGTCATATTTTATATAGGTTTGAGGTGCCTCGATAAATTATATCCGATAATAGTATTGCATTCAAGATCACCAAGATCAATAGCTTCGCCAGAAGACACGGTATAGATTAAAGATACTCCACCATCTACTACCCTAGGGTGAATGGCATAGCAGAAGCATTCAACAAAACTCTCATCTAAATACAAAAGAAAACATTTGATGATAATAAGAGACAGTGGCATGAGCAGCTAGTTGAAGCCTTATGGGCATACCGCACCACATACAAAACTCCAACTCAATCTACCCCTTTCTCTTTATTATATGGGTCTGAAGTCGTTTTACCATTAGAAGTTCAACTCTTATCACTAAGGATAGCAGTGGATAGTAAAATCACTATAGAACAGAATGTCAAGTTGCGGTTATAAGATCTCGAAGGTTTGGAGGAGAGATGCCTACGAGCGTGCCAAAATCTTAAGTTATATAAAGCCAAGATGATTCAAGCTCACAACAAGCTACCCTAGAACTTTTCAAGTAGGAGAGCTTATTCTCATTCTAAGAAGGCTAATTATTGCCCATTGAAAAATGGGAGGCAAGTTTGAACCCACTTGGAAAGGCCCTTTTGTCATAGAGAAGGCCTACCAAGGATGATCTTATCAACTAATTGATTATAAAGGGGAATACTTGATGCTTTCAATTAATGGGCTCTATTTGAAGAAATATTACCCATAAAATCATGTTTGAAAGACAATTATATCATCAAAAATTTCATTCCAATTCATCAAGTTTAGAACATACACCCTAACATCCATTCTAAAAATATTACATCACAAAATAAAATCAAGCATCAAATCATGCATCGCCCTAAGATAGAGCTAGAAATTGTGACTTAGCCTAATGTGTGTGTTATTTAAGGCTTGCGTGGCATATCTTGGCTAGGATTTAGGTTTGAAAATTTCTAAGTGTGAGAGATTCAATTTAAAGGGTGGTTTCATTTCAAGTGATTTAGTTGATTCATCAATTTTTAGTTGATGATTTGATTTGGTTTGAATGAACTTACACTTAGTTACTAAAAATTATGAAGAGAAAAAAGAAAGGAGAACTCTCTTTCATCCCTACCTTATAGTATTTATAAGGTAGATTCATTAATGATTTTCCTTTAGTGAATATTTTATTATGTATTTTTATTTAATCCTAAGTTTAGATTTACTCTAAATAGTCATATTCAACAAGAAAGGCCTCTTAGGATTAATTAGGGTGAATTACTATCATAAAACACACACCCATTCATTTCTTTCACCATGTATACCATGCATATGAATAATCCTAAGCATAGTTATACATGCAATGCAAATTTTAGCACACTTTCATGATGAATGCTAAGAGATATGATTTGAAAATTTGGATATCCCATGAATGCATATTTTTATTATGTAGAAAAGAGGGACTCTTTTATCCATTAATCAAATGCACATACATATGTATAAAAGACATAAGTGAGTACAGTATCATTGTTTTCTACACCAGGGGTGTAAGGTACAAGACCTACTTAGGGCTACTTAAAGCCTCTCACCCGGAATGTCCAAACTAATATATCACTTTTCTTAAATACATGCGAATGTACAAAAAGAAAGCAAATGAATGAAGAATTATGCAAAAGATTATATTTGATTTAGTTATACAATTTACATGTGTAAATGTGAAGATCCTTCTTAAGTCATAACATAGAAATGCATAGGAATAGATTTAAGCAAGTGTTGTGTTTTTTTTTTCAAATGAACCATACACTTTGCAAATCCTATTCAAATTCATGTTAAAAGAAGAGAAGAAAATAACATAATACACATCTTATGCTATAATCACATGCAAGCTTATAAGCACTTATAAGTAGCATCACTTCATTCATAATCTTTAGTTTATAAGTTTTGAAAAGTAATTTTTGATGTAATAATGATAATAGCCACTCATATTCTTATCTTTAGCCAAAAAAATGCAATTTGACATAAAGGAAGCATTTTATTTATTTGATTTTTCAAAAGAAATGAATGCATGATTTCATATGGCATACAATATTTAACATGCTTGCAAAGAGATAAAGGCATGCAAGCACATGACTTCATTCACCCTAATTACTTCCTAAAAATAATCATATAAAATGGAATTATTTAAAATGAATAAAAATTCTTAAAGAGATTTTTATTTTTGGATTTGATTTGACTTAGGAAATATGAAAAGCATTTGTTGGTCCTAATCCATTTCCCACATGTGTGAATCAATTTAGTTTAATTTTATAACAATTAGGTTAATTTTATTTTTTATTTTTTTAAGTTAAGGTATGAATTAATCCATTAATTATCCCTTACCTATACCACTTTAACATAATTATTCAAGTAATTATGAGCCAACATATGATATACAACCACATGAAATTTAAATCAGCAAATGCATCCTTTGAAATAAAGGGGCCTAATGCAATTGGCTCATAATTATTGATTAATTAAGCTAAAGGGTTTAATTAAGTACTTTCATAGCCATCCTACACATGTAGTTTGATTATAATTTTTTGAACTTTCATAGGTTATTGAACACCTAAGAGTCTACCCAAGATTAAGTGATTAAGTTCTGGAATGATTTGCTTTTTTTGAATTTGATTAATTGATCTAATTAATGAAGTGATTAAGCCATTAATTAATTTTCAAATTTATTAAGAGTTTATCCAATGAAATGAACTTAGGGGAAAAGATAGGAAAATAAATCATAATCTCATTCCCTAAGTCCATTCACTATTTAATGATGCTTAGCAAGCTTAATTCATGAATTTATCACTATTTAATAGGTTAATTAATCATTTAATTAATTAAGAAAGAGATTAAGGATGAAATGAGCAATTCTTCTAATCAATCCAACAATAAATTCAAGAAAATCATGGGAGGTAGAGGTCATCCCACTAATCAACACTAGATTTGGAATTAATTGTTGAGATAACTAAGGAGTAATTCTAAATACATCCCCAATAAAATCCAAATTGAATGAAAGCTACTGTTCAAAATCAATTGGTCTTAATTTTATATTATTCTCCTTTGAATTATCTTTAAACTAAACTTGAGTTCATATTTTTTTGGATTTTTCTACAATTAGTTATGAATTTTGGAAGTTTCAGCATTAAAATCTAATTAATTAAGCCTAATTAACTCCCCTAATCTTGTTGAACCACATGGCAGTTGACACGGCACATGAATGTGACATGCTTTCCACGTGGCGCAATAGGATAAGGTATTTAAGTTGTCACATCCGCGGCTGAGTCAACCGGTGGCGGATGCGCTTTCTCCACGGGCCATCCGATCTAAGATTGGATGGTCGTGATTAATCCTATGGTTTAGCTTAAATTAGAAAGAGATCTAACATGATTTAATCACAAACATCCATTCTAATCACACAAAATGGACGGTGTGTGATCTTTCTCCTCCCGAGCTGTGAGAGACGGATGACGTCCATCGATCATCATTCGATCTTAGGTCACCCGAGCTTAGATAGAGTTCAAACTCACCCCACACCTTTGGGGAAGCACAAGCAATGTATCCAATAGTCAATATCTCAAGGGATTATAATTTTCTTTATAAAGGACCAAGCAATTTTTATCTTAAGATAAATTTTGAGCAATACCTCATCAAAGGCTATCACCGATGCTTCCAATAGAGGAGGTAGCTTTATTTAGTAGAGACGAAGCCCTGTTGAAGGTATCAAGTCTTGATTTGAATTGGATGGCTCAGTTAACCAAGCTCCCCTTTAATGGCAATTAGTTTTGATCAAAGTCCTCCTTCCCGTGGCTTGGTGACTTGGGAAACAACTTGATTGAGCTTGATGAAATCCTTTATGGTGCTTGCAAGTTTAATTTGATTTTGGTGAAGAATTGAGTGACTTGGAAATGGAATGGACCTCCCATGTTTAGGTTTTGAGCAAAATCAAGAAGGAGAATTCAAGGGACCTTGGAAATGGCTTAGAAGCTTAGGGATGCTTGGTTTTGATTCTTAGAGCTCAGTCGAATTCAATGCTTGTGGTTTGAGTAGGAATGAGGGGGAGTATACCTCCCCCTCCTTGGATCAGATGGTGAAGAGTAGAGTTGTCATTTTAGCTTAATTACTTCGATTGAGGGACTTTTAGGCTATTTGGCATCCTATGTGATTCATTTTAGGTAGTGGAGGGAAGGAGAGTGAGTGCCCATGTGCTATGTGAGTGCAATGGGTGATCCAAGTGGTCAATTCCCATTGAGGGGTCAGTTTGGCCTTGGGTTAGTTTGATTTTGGTTTGGTGATTGTATTTTATGTTTATATTTGGGCCTGTGATTGAAGGAATGATTGTTTGAAGAGAAAATCTAAGGGTTTGGATTGATTTGAGAATGGTTTGGCTAAGTTCAAGAATTTGACTTGAAAGGGTGTAAGTTGGATTTTGGTTAGATTTGGATTTGAGTTTTGAATTGATTTTGGTTATTTAAATTTATATTTCATTTATATTTGTGAATATAAATGAGAATAAAAATGGGTTATGAGAAAATATTTTGAGTTTGGAATGATTTGGATTTGTTTGAAGGAGTTCAAGATTTTGACTTGAAAGAGTATAAGTTGGATTTTGGTTTGATTTGGATTTAGAATTTAGGCTAAGTCCATAAGATCAAATCGAATCTCTTATGAAAGATTTTGGGTTTTAAATCAATCATGGGTTCTAATCATTTGATTTGAAATTGATTCATGATTTGGATTTTGGAATTGATTTATGATTTGAGAAAATCAATTGAGTTGGAATTGATTCGAGATTTGGATTTGATTTGAATTTAAAATTAATTTGAATTTGGAATTGATTTGAATTTGAAATTTGACTTGAAAGAAGGAAGCAAGGATTTGGTTTAAGCTAAAGGATAGGCAAGTTCTCCTAATACCCCTAAGGCATATAACCTATTCCTATGGCTAACTCTTCTAAGTCTTTAGGGTTAGGTCAAGTGTTCACCTAATCACTAGAAGTATCTTTAGACTAAGGAACTCTTAGTGTTTAAAAGAGTCCTATGTCTAAGATGGAGAATTTGAGAGCTCACTCCAAAAGTAAGGTCAACATGAGGCTAGGTTGACGGCTGAGAGGAGGAAGTAATGGGATAGAAAGGAATGAAGAAGTTACCTTGCTTGGTCTATCAAGAATTGAAGGAGAGATGGGATGTGTGAATAGGAGGTTGGTTGCTCCGTTCGGTCGAGAGAAGTAGATGGGTATTCAGCCTTCAACTAGAAGGAGGAGATGGATGAAGGAGCTCGGTTGGCTTGGGTTTCCCGTCCAAGAGAAGGCGAGAGTAGGAGGAAGAGAATGGCATGTGGCTTGCTTGTGGATTTATTGTGAGACGGGCAAACATGTGGAATCGTGGGAGAGCACGAGAAAGATTGGAGAGGCTCGTCCGGTTGGCCTTCGATCGAGAGAGTGTCAAGCAGATGAGGTGGTTGCGATGCATGGAATAGGGGAGTTGAATGTTGTTGGGAGAGTGTTATGAGGATTAGGGTTGGGTAATAAGGGTATATATAGGGCCTAAGCTTATTTGAGTGAAGATAAACTCAAATTTTGAATTTTGCAATGACTCTACTATATAATTAATATATGTGTTGATTAAAAGTTATTCCAATGTTTCGGACACAACGGTGCAGTTCGTTTCATGATTGGAGGCCATTTGGTTAAAGTTGACATTGAATCGAGTCAATTTTAGTTCAAAATCACGCATCACCGCTTCCAACCGCTCGACATTCGCACAGACTCATCCAAATTGAGTGTAGATTGTCTCATTTCAAAGGTTTCAACATTTTGATGCTAATGATGTGAACAATTTCATGAATGAAGGTCATTTGGGCATCACCACAGCCTCCTGACTCTGATATATGTGTGGCGCATCGATGAATTTCCTTCTTGATCGGTCATTCATCGAATTGTGCAATATGTATATTTTGATCAATTTTGATGTTTTGAATGCAATGGTGAAGTCCGTTCATCGATCAGAGATCATTTTGAGTAATTTCAGTGATGTTGAGTGTATTTTAGCTTTGATTTGTGCATCATTGCATCTGGAGTCCATCAAATTCAGCTCGTGAGCTCGACTTGACTGATGGAGCATACATGGAGGTCAACAAATACCCCCCAACAAAGGTGATTCACGCATGGAGCTAGTCATGTTTGTTGAAAATTGGTTGACCCTTTGGGATGGCCATAGATCCTAGATCACTTCAACTTCAATTTCAATAGCTCATTGAAGAGCTTCTTCCACCATCTATTCTCTTCTTCAATGAGTTTGCTGAAGATCTCATTTTTTTTGTGTCATTATAGATTTTAGTTTCCTCTAAACCTAGCTTCATGTTTGATCAAATTTGATGGAGGAATTGGTTTCTTTGCTTTGAGATTTGAAATTCCTTCTATCCTAGCTTTAAGCTTGATGGACTTGATGAAGGATTGATGATTTATCCATATTGACTTGAGAGTGTAATGCTTGTTGTCTTGCTTACGGATTACTCAGGGGCATACAAATGACCCAGCCTTCTAGCTCATATTAGGTCTGTAATATTGAGTTATCAGTCTAGCAATGTGTGCTTTAATAGACTGAATAACCACATAATTCTTTTAATTTGGTCATTGCCTTTGTGTGAACTATGAAGTTTCTTCCTTAGTCGTGTTTCCGCTTTGACTAACTTGTTGAGTAAATTCATTTTGATATGTGCTTTTTGCTTGATTAGATTGTTTGAAAAGAGATCAAAGCATCAACTTGCAGGCAATATATATATTGATTTGAGGCAGCTCTAGATTGAGGGCCATTATCTCACAATGCCTTGGTCCATCGATCAAGTAGAAAGATCTCATAGAT
This sequence comes from Cymbidium sinense, assembly GCA_021442155.1. Taxonomy (NCBI): domain Eukaryota; kingdom Viridiplantae; phylum Streptophyta; class Magnoliopsida; order Asparagales; family Orchidaceae; genus Cymbidium; species Cymbidium sinense. Next base: position 70,366,812 of record CM038221.1, on the reverse strand, counting down.
TCTGGTTTCTTGTAGTCACTAAGTTGGATCTGCTTTGAGACTGAACAGATATTATCATTGGAATGATAAGTAGGGGCTCTTTCACTTCGCCTTTTCTTATGGCTTGTTGAGTGAGAAGAGCGTTAGCAACTCAGCTATTTGTGGGCTTGTTGAGTTTGACCTTTGGAACCTACTCGACTCTTCGACTTAAGTTATGATGGATTGGTGGTTTAGTCATCAGACTAAAAAATGGGGGCTCTTTCTCTATGGCCTTTTCTTGCTGCTGGTTGAGTGATGAGGCGTTAGTAATTTGACCATTTATGGATTTGTTTCGTCCAACATTTAGAACCCGTCTGAGTCCTAGACTTGAATATGTAGCGGTTGATTCTTTTCAACTTAACTGATTGAATCTTCCAAAATTAAGAGTTCTTTTGACTTAATCTTCAAATTTTGATGAATCCATGAACCAAACTTTTGATATTCATTGTTGTCCTTTCATTCATGAAAGTGGATTCTTCTCATTCTTGCAAGATCCTACAACTTTAATAATAATTATTATAGATATATTCAAGAATCTCAGCATAAAGCTCGATGTCACTTGAATATATATAAATAGACCTCATGTTTCTCAAGAGAAGATTGAACAATCTTAATCATAAAATTGCCTATCTAATAGGGGGATTGCAGATGAGTTCAAATATATATTACAAAGTTTGATTCCCTTTAAAATTATTATATGTTTTTCAATCAAAATATGTATCTATTCTAATTTAGCTTAAAAGTAAGTAGCAATACGTAACTGAAACGAAGTAAAATGCCCTTTGTCTAACAAGGGGATTCCATATTAGTTCATAAATGTATTACAGAGTTTGAACTTCTTTAATATAATAAATATAATGTATTTTGATCATCATATATATTTATCTAAGGATCTCATCTTGAAGCATAATGTCAACTTAGCTAAACATGTAAAAATGTCCCATGTCTAATAGGGGGGCTTTCGTGGTAACTTGAAAATCCATTCTCACTTTATGAGAGAATCTTTAAGTGACATTGCATGTGTATTTGACTGAGAGATTTATTAGTGTAATATTCATTTAATTATCTATATACTCATCCACAGTCAGTTGTGATATTTCTTGAGATATCAACCATTGATTGGTGCCAATGGTCATTGACCATTCGTGTCAATAAGTGTGGTGAAAAATTCTTATAGAGGAGCCGCCTTTCAAATTATGTGGGGAGAAATGAAAGAGGACAAGACTATAAAAATTTATTTTTTAGATTAATGCAAATAGATACTTATTCAGTGATCGAGAGGTCATCAAGGAAATAGTGTACTATCTCAAAAGACAGTCACTACCCTTTAATGGACCAAATCACCTCAATAAGAACTCTAAGGATGATGGTCCGATAAAGAGATTCTTCCTACTTTACATGAAAAGTAAAGCATGGTTTATTTTAAATAAGTTCCCTATAGGCAACCCCATAGTTAATTACATCCTAAGGGCCGGATCCCTTAGGAAAACTATCGACAAGGTAAATGTTGTCTAAAGATTTAGAAAAGGACTATCAATCGATTGGTTTATGTTTGAAGATCAAAATGGGATTGATCAAAAGAGGGAGTTATTATCAAGCCCAAATGGAAGATAAGTAGGAAATGCCCACGATGCTAGGAAACCTAGCGAACATCTCAGACTATCCTATAGTTGGGCTTTACATTTTAGAAATTGATTTAGTTTGTTTGAGTTGCATTTTTCATTAGAATTGTAGGACTTAAGATTCCTTAACACAAGATTAAGGAAATACCTAAGAGGTGAGGAATTATACTTATGGCCCACAAAGGAGAGAAGCAATCTCAGAACCTAAATCTAGAGAGCTTTGGCGAGGGCCGAAAGAATAACCTAAATCTAAGGCGAAAATGGGTATTTGGTTTATCTCCACAAGAGAGGACAAACCACCCAATAGCTTGGACTTACAATCGCCTGGGGGTGGCCGCCAACTAATTCCTACGATTTTAAATATATGTCAGTAAGTCTTTATGCTTATGCAAGAGAGCTAGGCTGTTATTTATTTAGAAAGAGACTAAGTCATTAAACTCACTCCCTAAAGAGACTAGATCATGTAAAGGGACGTTCTTCAAATGACCTAAATCTAATGCATTTCAAATCTCATTTTTTATTTTCATTTTAGACAATTATTTTTGACTCACGCTAATAGGATTTTTTATGACTAATGCATGAGAAAGAAGGTTATTGGCCAAAATCAGCGAGAATGGAGGAGGTGAGTTTCTACCATGGCTCTCACAGGTCAAGCCAAAATTCTCTGGCATAGATAGAAGTCCTCCAATCAAGAGTGAAATAAGATGCATTTGTGCATGATATTATAAAGAAATGCTCATCCAACTAAGGGGTTGTTAATTCTTTTATCTTGATTTTAAACTTAAGCTTTAGGTGGGTTATGAGTTATTTATTTAATTTCAATTTGAGTTATTAAGTTGTAAAGATTTATTTTTCGAAAGAGCCTAATCCTCATCCAGGCCATACATGAAGAAAGGAAGAAACTAGGAAAATCATGCCACTTAATGCAAAAGCTAAACAAATCATCAATCAATTTATAAAGCTAATCACAAAAAGAAAAAAAAAGGCCGTTGTGGTCGGACACCACCGCACAAACTCAAAAATATCAAATATGGCTAGTCAACAACCCAGATTATAAATGAATATTATAATTAAACAAGGAATTCATTGTTATGGGGGGTCTTCAAGCTTTATTCTTATTTCTTCTTTTCTTCTTTCTTCTTTCTTTATTCTTTTCTTCTTTCTTCTTTGGTTCATTCTTTTGGATGGTTGGAAGGTGGATGTTCCAAGGCTTCACATGGTACATAAGTTAGGATCTTATGACCAATGCTTATCCTAATCCCCATAATAAATCATTCCAAAATCCTAATTATACAAATTTTTACATGAAACAAAAAAGTGGAAATCTAACTAATACCTGCAAAATAAAGGTTAGCTAAAACACACCACACAAATCCCAAGCATGTATATTGGGCCTATCACCCCACACATGGGTGACTAAGTCCACCTATCCTATGGATTATGCTTAGGGGTATAAAATACCTACAAGCAAAAGCATTTATATCTTTATTTATGATAGCGCCCCTTAAGCACAATCCCCTGCAGAAAAGAATAGTTAGACTAAGAACATCCTACCATTCATTCTATGAGCATACACTCTAACACCCAATCTAAAACATACATCATAAAATAAAATAAACATCAAACCATGCATCGACCTAACCTAAGGATAGAAGTGGTGACTTAGGCTAATGTGTGTGCTTTGAAGGCTTGTGTGGTATGCTTAGTTGTGGCTTTAGGTTTAAATTTTCTAAGTGTGAAGAACATGTTCAAATTAGGGGAGGGTTTTATTTAAGTTGTTTATTTAATTTGGGTTGATTTTATTTCATATTTGGATTTGGTTTAGGTGGATCCTACAATTAATTACTAAGTTATGAAGAGAGGGAAAGAGAAGAGAGCTTCTCTTTCCTTCCCTAACCTAAGTAATTTCTAAACTAGGTTCACATTTTAGTTTCATTTAGGTGAATGTTTTGATTAAATCTTTTCATCAATCCTAAGTTTAGATGAACTCTAAACAAACCTATCCAAAAAGAAAGTCATTTTAAGATTAAGAAAATGAATCAAAATTCACATAACACACATTACTTCAATTCTTTCCCCCAACATATATAACATGCATATGGATGGACCCTAAGCATATATATATACATGCAAATGAGATCATTTAACACACTTTATGATGCATGCTAAGTAATCCATTTAAGAAAATTTAGAAGTTGAATATGCATGATTTCTCTTAAGTAGAAATGGTTTTCCTTATCCAAATTTTCACATACATACATGAAAGTAAGGAAGGCATAAGTGAGTATAGCACCATTATTAACTAGAGGTGTAAGGTACAAGACCTACTTAGGGCTACTTAAAGCCTCACAACCTTGAGGTTGTACAGACTAATATACCACTTTCCTTAAGAACAAACATGTGTATAAAAGAAATGAAATGGAAAAGGAAGATGCAAAAGTTGTTTAATAGATTTGTTTTGTTTATGCAATTTATGTATACAAGTGTAGGTAACCCTTCTTAGATGATAGCATAGGGATGAATAGGATATGAAATTAGGTGAGCATTAGGTCCTTTTCAAATGAACCATATATCTCACCAAATTTCTATTCAAAGCTATACCAACATAAGAAAGAAAGGAAACCTATACTAAGCATACCTTTATAATCTTTCACATGCAAGCTTATAATTAAAGTATAAGTAGCATACTTTCAAATTTGGTATTTCATTTATAAGTTTTGAAAATAATTTGGATTTAGTAGTGATAATAGCCACTCATATTTCTACTTTAGCCAACACATGCAAATTTGACATAAAGTAAACCATTTCATTTTAAAATTTGAAAAATGAAATTATGAATGCATGAAATCACATGGAATACAACTTAACATGTTGAGTAAAGACCCATATTTAGAATAAATCAAAGTGAATTTAAAGTGATTTTTGTTTAATTTGAAGTTTGATTTAATTTTGAAAAGGGGAGATAAGTTTGCTATTCCTAGCCCATTCCCACATGTGTTTGATATTTTTGTTTAATTTTTAGATAATTAGATCCATTTTTATGAGTTGATTAGGTTAAGGTATGCATTAAGTGACTTAATTAACCCTTACCTACACCGCCTTAGAAGAATTAGCTAAATAATTATGAGCCAATGAGATGACATAAAACCCACAAGGAATTTAAATTTGCAATGCACCTAATAATGAAAAGGCCTAATGCAATTTGGCTCACAATTAAAAGTTTATTAAGCTAAGAGGTTTAGCTTAAGTAATTTCAAAACACCCTTTCACACATGTGAAGTGGGTTTTGATTTCTTAATTGAACTTAAGCTATTAAACACCTAAGCATCTACCCAAGATAGATTAATTAAGTTCTAAAACTTTTTAGAATTTTTAGAAATTGATTAAGGGGATAATTAATGAATTAACCCTTAATTAAGAGGAGATTAAAGAGATAAGAGGGGGTTTAGGGAATAGCTTAGGGGAATGCCCCAAAAATATTCCATAAACCACCTACTTACTGGATCTGACCTTAATCAACCTAATCATAGGTTAGAATATCTAATCATGCCCTAATTATGCTTAATTACATAAGAATGGTAATTAAGGAAACCATATGCAATTATTCTAATCAAGCCTTCAATAAATCCCAAGAAAATTAGGGCAGGCAGAAGTCATCCCCTAAAACTTACCCAAGAAATTTGGGATTAATTAGAGACCTAATTTAAAAGTAATTAGCAAAATACACTTTCTAATAAAACCCAAATTCAGAGAAAAGCATAATTCAAAACTCATCAAAATTAATTTTAAAATGTTATAGGTTTAATTATCTATCCATAGGATTTTATTTCTTTTTTTTTGAATTTTTAAGGAAGAGTTATACATTTTATAAGATCTTTAAGTGAATTAAGAATTAATTAATGCATTTAACTAAGCCCTGGCTCATGGCGATGCGTGGCAATGGCAGTTAGCACGCTTTACAAGGGTCATGCTGTGAGGGGGTAACTTAAATTTTCATGTCACGGGGGTGGCTGGTGGCGCACGCGCTTTAATCCTCTACCATCCGATCAAAGATCGGACGGATAAGGATCCCCCACCCGCATTTTAAAATGGATAAATAGATTTCTAAATATGCTAAATAATCTCAATCGTCCATCTAAAATGCATGGATGGACGGTTGAGATCATCCAAGTTCTTCCCCTTGATCAATAGAGATTGTCCATGATCAAGGGGAAGATCCAAGCTATATTTAGCATGGAATCAAACCAAATTTAATTCACACCATCTAAAGACAGAGAGCGGCAAATCCAACCATCAAAAATTGATGGGGTGAATATTTCCTTCACAACACACCACATTGAGTTTAGTGATCAAAAAATCTCATACCTCGCCGAAGGTGATCACCGGCGCTCAATTCCCTTGGAGGAGCTTCATCTAGTTGAGACGAAGCCTTGCAAAGAGTATGAGCTCTTGAGATGAAGTGGATCAATGTATGGACCAACTCCTCCTTGCTTGGGCTTCATCTTTGATTGAATTGGATCCTTCCTTGTTGTGGGAACTCCAATAGAAGCTTAGGTGCACTCGACTTAGCTCCAAGATGAAGTGTGCAAGTGCAATTGGAAGGAAATTGAGTGAGGAAGAAATTGGCTAATGGATTGAGCTACCCTATTTTTGCACTATGCAAAACTGAGAAATGGGAAATTCTAATCCTCTCTAAGAAGCTTAGGAGTGCTCTCTGATAATTGGTTTGAGTTCCTTAGCTTCAATCGATAGGCAAGTGAGAATTGAATTGAATTAGTGGGAGTATATCTCCCCTTGAAGGATCGGACGGTCGGCAATGCTCTTGCTATTTTGATCTAATTGATCATATTGGGAGGGTTGTTTGATTTATTTTGAGTGTGCACATGGTCGGTTTGATCCAAGGAATGGATTGCCAACCTCTCATGTGCCTTAATTTAGGTTTAAGAAGGAGTTTGAAAATTCAATTTTAAGCTAGGGGGTCGGGTTTAGTCTAGGGACCAAATGACTGACCCAAACCCATTGAATTGGGTGCACCACTCATCACTAAGTCCCCTTGAGCTTTTAAGAAAGCCTCAAGTGAATGTGAAGAGGGTATGACCAAATTACCCATAGGTTAGGCCAAAATTTGTTTTATGGCCTATGGGTAGGATGGTTATTTTACTATTTTTTTCACTTTGGACATGTTGGGTATGTGGTGAAACTAAGCTTGGCCAAGTTTCATGATGTTTGGAATTCATTTCATAAGGTTTGGCTCATGTTGGCCCATTTAGGTTAAAATGAGTCAACTTGGGTCAAGTTGACCAATTGGTCAAATTAGGTCAAACCAAGGGCTGGGTCAAGTTCACATGACCATTTGAAATGTTTTGGTGGCTTTGGTTTGGTTCAATTTGGTATAGTTTTGAATTTGGCTCATATGACTTCATTTAGGTCAAATGGGTCAAGTTGACCTATTTGACCCATTTGACCTATTTGAGGTAGGTTAAGGGTAGGTTTGGGTTAGGTTGGTCATATGGAGTTGATTGGTATCTTTGTTTCCAATCAATTTTGGTTATGTTCAAATTTGCCTCAACATGACCCCTTCAGGTCATGTTGGGTCTAAGGTCAATTGGGCTAGGTTGGGTCTAGTTGGCCAATTAAGGCTTTGGTCAAGTTCAACAAGTGATTTGAATGAACTTGACCCATTGCTTTGGATCAATTTGGCTTTGGTGGAATTTGGCTATGTTGGGTTTCATTTTGGGTTAAGTGTTGACTTGGTCAACCCTTAGGTTTGACTTGGTTTGACCCAATTTGATTGATTGATCATCCCATGATGATTGTTGACCATGATGAGAGGGATATATGAGTTTGGTTCAATCCAATTTGGTTAGGATCAAATTTTGGCTCATGGTTAGGTCACTTTGGGTCAAGTGAGCCTAATGGGTTGGTCAAAGCTTGATTTGAAGTTGGTTGATCTTGTATATGGACTCATGATTGAAATATAAATCCATTTATAAGTGGTTTGAAGTCAAATAGGTTTTGATCCATTTGAAAATTTCATATTCAAAGGAAGAATATGAAAGGCTTTGGGTTTGATTTTTGTTTTTTTTTGTTTTACTTAAATTTTGATTGGGTGATTGAAGTTTGGATTTATATATGAGCTCATGATTGTAGGGTTGATTGAATCATGAGAGAAAATCAAGAGTTTGGCTTGATTTAACATTGATTTGGCTAAGTTCAAGATTTTGGTTTGAAAGGCTTTTAGATTTTCAGTAGATTTGAGTTTGATTTTTTTGGAATTGGTTTTGATTTTTTGAATTTATATTTAATTTATATATGTGAATATAAATGAGAATATAAATGGATCATGAGAAAATTTCAAGGATTTGAAGTGGTTTAATCATGATTTGGGTTAAATCCATTAAAGGGAATTTAAAGGATTTAAAGAAATTTTTAAATTTAAATTTAATTTTTTGGATGGGAATTGATTGATTTATATTTATATTTCATTTATATATGAGAATATAAATGAGGATATAAATAAGTTATGAGAAAATCCCATGACTTTGAATAGGTTTGATCATGATTTAGGTTAAATCCATTAAAGGGAATTTAAAGGATTTAAGGGAAATTTTAAATTGGAATTTAATTCTTGGATTTGATTTGATTGGTTTTTATTTATATTTCATTTATATATGAGAATATAAATGAGGATATAAATAAGTTTTGAAAAATCCCAAGCATTTGAATTGATTTGATCATGATTTAGGTTAAATCCATTAAAGGGAAAATTAAGGGACTTAAGGAAATTTTCATGAATTAATTTTGGAGTTTTGAGTTTGATTTGATTGATTTAAATTTATATTTCATTTATATATGTGAATATAAATGAGAATATAAATTCATTATGAGAAAATCTCAAAGATTTGAATTGGTTTTCATCATGATTTTGGTTAAGTCCTTAAGGGAGGATTAAGAAATTTGGCAAAATTTGGACTTAGGAATTTTTTGATGAATTTTGATCATGGGTTTCAATCATAGATTTCAATCATGGATTTCAATCATAGAATTGATTTGAGGTTTGAAGAAAATCAAATAGAATTGATTTTGAGTTTGACTTGAATGAAGGAAAGTGAGGAATGGTTCAAGCTAAGGGTAGGCAATTTCTAACATCCCTAAGGCATGACTATTCCTATGGCTAACTCTTATAAGTCTTCTAGGGCTAGGTAGAGTGTCCACCTATTCACTAGATGTGTCTTAAGACTAAGGAACTCTTAAATTCTAAGAGGAGGTCTTATGTCTAAGATGGAGGGGTTGAGAGATCATTCTAAAAATGAGGTTAACAGTAAGCTAGTAGGCTCCACCCTTGTACACCTTCTCTATGATGTAAGGATCTTCCCGGTTAGCTATGAATTTACCACTGATCTTACGATAATGATTGATTGGTCTTCTCAGCACCATAACCAATTCACCTTTCTAGAACTAAACTATTGAAAGCTTTGGACATCCTTGCTCGATAGATTTCTAAACTCTATTGAGCTTGGAGTCTAACTCTATCAAGCGCATCCAACTCTTTCATTCACAGGAGAGAATTTTGTCTTGAGTAAGATTGAATTAGAAAGCTACTCGAAGTGATGGTAGCTCAACTTCTAGTGGTAGCACAGCTTCAACTCCAAATGTTAGAGCATAAGGAGTGGCCTAGGTTGGCATTTTGTAAGTTGTTCTATATGCCCAGAGTGCTTCCATCATTTTAGTGTGTCACTCTCTTTTATTCTTCGTGAGAATCTTCTTGAGCAATTTTACTAAAGTTTTATTGAAAGCCACTATTAAACCATTAGCCATTAGATTATAGATTGATGAGTATCATCAATCATTTTTATGTTGATCAGTGAATTTATATATCTTCACACTCTTGAAAGCCGAGCCATTATCTGAAATGGTACGTCATGGCACCCTGAATCTGTAGACAACATTATTGGTGAAGAAATCAATGACTTGATCAGTAGTGACTTCCTTAAACAGAGCAGCTTCAGCCAATTTGGAGAAATAGTCAGTAGCTGTTAGAATGAACTTATGTCTGGTTGATGATGGAGGATCAATCGGTCCCATTATATTTGTGCCCCAGCTTTCAAACAATCGGGATGCTATTGTCGGGTGTAGAGGATTCGAAGGTTGATGAATGTGATCCCCATGGATTTGGCATTCATGGCATCTCTTAGTATAATCAATGCAGTCTTTCACCATTAAAGGCTAATAGTATCCCATTCTTTTAACTTTTGCAATCATTTTGGGATCTAACTGGTGTGCGCCACAGAGTCCTTCATGAATTTTGGACATAACTTTGTTGGCTTCATCCGTCCCCAAACATCATTGCCACATTTGTTCAAAGGATCTATGGTACAATGTGTCATTAATATAAGCATATCATAAGAATTTTTTTGTAATCTGCGTAGCTAGTGATTTACTGCTCAGTAATTTGCTTTCCTTGAAGTAATCGATGAAGGGTTGTCTCCAATCATCAAGCTCTTCCACTTATGAAAGCTTCACATGATTTCTTTGTAGTATTTTTGAGTTTTTTCATCTATTGTACTTATTATTCTTTAGGAGAGTGAGGTGCAATTCAAATTGCTTCCTACTGGCTTGAGTTTGATGTCACCTCTACCTTTGAGGAGTATGAATTTATTGGTTGCAGAACTCGATGAGTGTCACTTCAATCAACACATCATCATCGTCCCTATTTGTCATCTCTTTTTCCAGCTTGGCTAAGCAATCCTCTTTACTATTTTTTTTATTGAGAAACTCGAGCTAGTTTAACATTCAAAATTTATTTTATGAGCTCAAGCACTCACTTATGATAGTATGCTAGTTCAAGCTTATTAATTTTGTAAATGCCTAACACTTTGTTGATCACCAACTGAGAGTCTCCAAAGATTCATAAATTTTAAATGTCGATGATAATAGCTTCTTCGAGGTCTGCCACCAATGCCTCGTATTCAGCTTCATTTTAGTTCTTGGCTCAGTCAGCCTATATGAACGCTTCATTAGGCCACCTTTTGGTGTTATGAAGATGAAGCCAACACCATCTCTTGCTTTTGGTAGATTTGGGAGTTGAGAAGGCTTAATAGATCATGCACCATCAAAATACATTTCCCAGATCTACAATTTTTCTCTTTCACAGATTAGCAGTATCTGATCATTAAGTAAATCATCATTAAGTGTTGAATTTGCTGGGATAAGATGCGTGAGAAAGTCTGCTAGTATCCCCATTTATAGCTTTTGGAGGTACATATGTAATATTAAATTGTAATAGAGTACCGCCCATCATGTCAAATGACCTATCAATGCTGATCTTATCATCAAAAATTTCAGCAGATTGATCTTTGAGATAAGAATTATCTTGTGCAACAATATATAATGTCTAAGCTTTCAAACAGTAAAAATTAGTGCAAGATAATGTTTCTCAATTAGATAATATCTCGCTTCTGCTCCTACTAATCTTCGACTTATGTAATGCAGAGTGTTCTCCTTGCTTTCTACATTATTCTACGCGAGCAATGCTCCAAGGGATTCTTCTAGCATGGTTGTATATAAAATGAGGGGCTTTCATGGGATTGACATTACTAGAATTAATGGATTCAATAAGTATTTTTTAATGCTATTAAATGCTTTTTGACATTCATTGTCCCACTTAAATGGTGCATTCTTCTTCATTAATTTAGTAAATGGTTGACACTTACCTGATAGATTTGATATGAAGCGTCGGATGAATGCCAAATGTCCCTGTATAGAACGAAGCTAATGAAGATTCTTTAGCAATGGCATATCCACTATCACTTTGATTTTATTAGGTTTGATCTCAATTTCTCTATGTCACACAACGTAGCCAAGGAACTTTCTAGATGAAATCCCAAATGCACATTTAAGAGGATTCATCATGAGATTGTATTCAATTTTCAAGACCATTCTCAGGTCATCAAAATGATCTTCTCGATCTATGCTCTTAACGATGAGGTCATCCACATAGCATTCTACTTTCTAATGAATCAACTTGTTGAAAATGCTTGTCATGGCCCTCTGATACATAGCTCTAGCATTTTTCAATCCGAAGGGCATGACTATATAGCAATATATACTAATTGGCATCTTGAATGATGTGTGTCTTTCATCTTCAGGAGTCATCTTGATTTGATTATACCCTGATGATCCATCCATGAATGAGAGCATGTCATAGTAGTAAGTATTACCCACTAGTAGTTCTGATATTGGAAGTGAAAAGTCATCTTTTGAGCATCCTTTGTTTAGATCTCAGAAGTCAATGCAGATATGGATTTGACCATTCTTCTTTCTAATTTGGACAATGTTGGCTATCCAATATGCATATTTCTCTTCTCGAATAAAGCCTACTTTAATGAGCTTTTTAGTTTCTACAATCACCTATTCTTCAATCTCCAATCTCATTTTCCTAGGAACTTGTTTAATTGGTGTTGCATCTAACTTAATGTCTAATCTATGGACTACCACTTTAGGGGATAAGCCTGGCATTTCAGAATATGTCCAAGTAAAGCAGTCCATGAATTCACATAGTATAGCTCTTAATTCTTCAACTTTTTCATCAGGTAGAAGGGCGCTGATGAAAGTTGGGTGGGAATCATCCTCTGTTCCCAAGTTGATTTCCTTCAACTCATCCATGGTAGTCACCACCACCATCTTCAAACTCTTCAAGCTTGGCTTTTCCACTTCTTCATCATTGGTCAGATAAATATCATAATATTATCTTCATCTTCAATTTCATTTTGAACTTCATTTCCCATTATTATATAGCAAGCTCTTCAAGGATGCCTACGTCGGATGTATCCAAGACCTTTATATGTATGGCTATTACACTTTCGTAAGGTCTATGGACTTTTCAAATTCCAGAAGGTGTCGAAAAGGTGAGCTCGCCACTTATCAGTGCCAACATTAACCCCTAATTTGTGCATTATCTTATGAATCTTTAGAGAATAATATTTTGGCATTCTTGTGGGAACCACATCATCAAATTCATCAAATTGCATGAGCCAATAAGAGTCTTGGTGATAACACTCCTCAGACTTATAAAATGAAATTTCATGTTCATCACTTCCAGGCAAAGGAGACACATAGAATGTCTTTAACTCTTCAATAATGTAGACCTCACGCGGAGTGATTTCCTTCCGACCATTAATGAATCTTCTGATATCAATAGGTCTATCATCCTTCTTGAAGAGATATAATGAACTTCACTTTCTTAAGTAGGTTTAGAATCATAATCGAAGTTTAAGTACTCTAAATTTTCTTTTCTTTCACCAGAGACTTGTTCACTCCCTTAGGCCCAATAGTGGGATCATCCTCTTCTTCTTCTGTGCCACTGCCCAGATGAGGGACTAGTCTTTTCAACTTTGGTGATGCACTAGTTGCTTTAGGAAGAGTCGGTGTCACCTTCTTTCTTCCCTTTTCTTTCTTCACTTCTTTGGATTATTTTGCAACCTTTGAAGTAGAAGCTCTTGATTGTTGATGCCTAGGCTCCATCAAAAAATAGTATTTCGTATCTTCATAGATTTTAGCTTCATGGACTGTGAATGTTGAAGATTGTCAGGAATTCTATGTTCTTCATCATCTTTTATGTATTTCATGCATTGGTGCAAAGTAGATGGGGCTATTCTGTACTCATGTAGCCAAGGACGACCCAATAAAGCCCTGAATGAGGTGTCAGTGTTAATGACATAGAATTTAGCTTCTGTGTAAAGCTCCTCGAATCTTAGTGGCAAGGTAAAAGATCCGAGAGTCTTTTGCCATTTTTTATTGAAGCTGTGGATCATCAATTTGTCCCGTCCTAGATGTTGAATATCAAGGGACAATCCTCTCAATGCTCATAGGCTCATGAGATTAACATATAAACCTAGATCAATCAAAATTCAATTGACTATGACACCATCGCTCTCTGTAGAGACATATAGCGGGCGATTGTGTTTGATATTCCAAGCATAAGATCCTCCTCAGAGAAGGTGATTGTTGGAAGGTCTTGAGATTGTGATACTTCAGTCATACACCTCTCTGAAGTATGCTTCCTATTTCTCCATATTCTTAAGAGCCTGAGTTAAGGCTTCACGGAGATCCTGCGACATCAAGAGGGCTCATACACACTTAATTATGTTGGGATCTTCTTCAGGTGTGACAGGATGTTGTGATCGATTCCTTTATCCATATTAAACTTCTTCTTTGGATCTTTAGGAATGATATTTTGATTAGCTTTTATATTTTTGTCATTACCTTTATTTAATGTTCCATTCTTCTATGATGATGACAACATCTTGTCACTTCTTAACTACATTGGGGCTGCTCTATTTGGCTCAGATTCTTCTGAAGAAGTCTCCCCTTCATAATCATTGTTTATGCTAGAGAATTGGATGGAGACTTCAGAATCACTTCCCAATTTTATTCCTTTCATCAATGGTGATATTGAAGACTCTGACTCATCTTCCTCTAGAAAGCACAAGTCTTCTTTCGAGTTATCATTTGTTTGTTTAACCATCAGACAAAACATGAATTCCACATCGTTGGTGGTTCCTCTTCTTGAATTATCTTGAAGAAATGAACTCTGTCGGGGAGTATCCAAGAACACTAAGACAACACGATATACTTCTCCAAAAAGAGATTCTTTGTCACCATCATCTCTTCATCATTTGTTTCAATAATTTGGAGTCCTGACATAAAATCAACAAGCTTAATTGGTCATATTGTTGGTTGTTGATATTCTTCCATATTATTAATAATATTTTAGGTGGTAGATTTCTTCTTCATCTTATTTTGTTTAGATGGTCTTTTGGGAGTTTTTGGTGGGTTTTGAATAGGCTGCTTCTCAGGTCAAAGGGTGTCAATCACCTTGGACTGCCTTTGAAGAGCATAACTTTTTGAAGTGGACCCTACCTTCAGTTCTAATATCGGCCCAAACGGTGATTTCCATCTAACACTAGGAACTCCTTCTAATTGTTTAAACATCTTTATAGTTTAGTTTGAGATCGTAGTCTTCCATCTATCATCCTCAACTATCTTTTCTTTTGCTTTATTTTTTTGTGGGGGCACGGAAGAGGATGTAACCACCATTATAAATTTTTTCTTTGGGTGAATAAGAACACTATTGGATAGCATGAATTTGCCCTTTTTGTAATTCCTTTCTAGTCTTTGAATACATAACAATCTTCTATATGGTGGCTAACTACTTGATGATATGGATAGTAATTTGGGCTGGGAGTATGTCCTGACTCTTCTGGCCTTTTAAATTCCTTGAGTGCTTGTCAGAATAGTTTAGCTACACTTTCTATTTCAAAGAGTATTTTTTATTCATTTTCTCCTTAAGAGATGGATGCATTTGATCATCATCTCCTAATGATTGCCTTGAGCTCTCACCATTACCCAAGAAAGTTCTAGGTTTATCATTACCTCCAAGAACTAACTTTGGTTGGGAATTGAAGGGCTATTTGACATTTTCTTCAAAATAAATGAGTTTCTTCCCCTTATCCACATTATAGAATTCTATTTTCCTCTATTCGAATAGTATGAAGCAGTGTGAGATTCACTTCTCCTTGATTCTGAGAACTTCCCTTTCTTTGTTCTGTCTAAATGGCTTTCAGGCTTGGAAAGGTTTAGCATTTCAAATTTCATCACCCAGTCAAGTAGTTCTTGGAAGGTGGTGATGGAGTCATGCATAAATGGGGCATCATTTTATCATCAATGTTGCCCATTAGTAGCTGAATTGCATGTTCCTCTTCAATTGTTGCTCGCGCTTCATACTCATATTGTGCCAACGAGTTATGTATTTTGTAACTGACTCATCTTTCTTCTTTTTCTCCAAGGTGAGGTCACATAGTAGTCTTTCTATCAAGACCGGCAAATCTTTCGATGAACATTGCCTCCATCTCGGTGAATGTCTTAACTGAGTCATTCGGCAACTCTATGTACCTTTCGAAAGCAGTTGAAATTAAGCTGCTAACGAATTGGCAAAATAACAGTGCATCATTTCCCCTATTGTTACCACAAGTCACTTTGAATTGTGCTAGGTGTTGCCTTGAGGTACCGTTGCCATCAAATGAGTGGAATTTTGGCACCGAGTAATCTTTAGGATATGACACCTGGTCATATTCTACATGGTATGGGCAACTTATGTTCAGTAGTTTCTCTATATATTCTACAGCTTTGACAGTTTTAATCTTTTCACTTATAATAAATTCAAATTGTACAGCTGTCAGGCATGGATGTGCTTAGTATATGCTGAGGGGTAGGTTGAGCAGTCAATTAATTGACTTCATTTCTACCATAGTGAGCACTTTATGCTCCGAAAGTTTGCGGCGCTTGCTCAACTGGTGGGTTGATGGACGTAATGTGGTTGTTTGATGATTGGTTGGGGGAACTGGTGTAGGCACTATGGTAGTATTCCTTGCAATATTTGCATCATGAGATTCATCTACGTCATCATCTGATTCATCTTTGAATTCAGCTGAGAGATCTCTTTATCCTTCATTTTCACCTACCGATGTATTTGCCTTTGCACCTGAGCAAGCATAGCAATGTCAGCGAATACTATATTATCTTCTTTTTCTTATTCCTTTTCTTGCTCATCACTTGAGGAGGAACTAAAAGGTTCTGCTTCTGTTTGACCTTGTACTGGTTCTCCAATGTGGGTAGGAGGTGCGGCTCAATAACGCTTGGATCGGTATTATCATACACAAGATGATTCTCCGATGTGTTGTATTATATACACCACTTCTACCCTTATGGTGTCTTCTTCATCATCTTCTTCTTCTTGAAGCTTTATCTTCGACCAACGTCTCCATCTGATTTCAAGTTCAGAGTGTGGGATGGGCACCCCCTCGATCAAAGGGCTACAATCAAAATCAAGGGAAGAACGTTTAGGTTGGTGATGGGATTCCCTGAAGGATTCTCCAGGGTGTCGACCACCAACAGCCTCATTGATTATAACATTCTTTTTAGGAACCCATTCTTGTTGGGCCTTATTATCGGCGGATCTCCAAATATGCAAATCAGATTTCACGTCTTTCTACCTTTACGCTTCAAAGCTTCCTCCATACTTATTTTTTTTCTTGGGACCTTTTCGGATTCTGAACATGTGATTCAAGTGTCACGCCCCGATGTTCACCGTATAGGGTTTGTTTGTAATGCTCTTAAGTTCTTACTATTATTGATGGTAGCTTCTGTAGTGGAGCATTATTGACCTCTCTAATAATTAGTCTTTGATATCTTTTCTTCATAAGGCATTGTTCTTTTACAACTTTTAAAATTTTATGCACTCGAATAGATAGAGTTTCATCTTGTTTCTTCTGAGGGGTTGGAGCTAACCACTGTTGAGCCTAGAAAGACTGCTTAACATCACCAATAGAGATATTCCTTTTTACTCATTTCAAATTTTCAAATTTATTGTGGGTAGAATTCTCACTTCTGGTTGTAAAGCTGGTTGTGTAACATATGGGTCGTGGAGATGGGCTCGCAAATTCATCTTCTCCTCTGCCTTCTAGTCAGCTTTCCTCTAGATGAGGAAGTTGCAGCATCATATTGGTTACACAAAGGGCAAGGTTGACAGGGAAGTAGCATTCACATGCACTATTAAAATTGTCTGCTTAGTGATAATTCTTCATGGCTAGAGCTTCAATATGTCCCAACCTTTCAAATAGAGAGGCCCTCTTTCGAGGAACCTCAATAGCAGTAGCAATAGGAGCTTTGGTAGACTTGGCCTGCTGCACGGGTTGATGTGGAAGTTATGCATGATTATCTTGTGCAGTCCTAGTAGTAGTTCGGTAGCGATCACTAGGAAATCTATGCTACTAAATTGTATAGTAGCTCCAACATCTCAGTGACTATGGTCTAGCGCATGGCTGAACTTGTTCTAAAGATTCATTCTACACAAATGAAAGATGGGGATTAGTAATCAGTAATTCATATATTATCCCACACTTTCAAAATGCAGTGATACAACATAACAAACATGATAGAATATTAAAGCAAGTTATGTATAAATAAAATCTTGAAAATTTCATAATTATGTTCATTATAAAAATAATTTTGAATTTCAATCAATTGAATTTTATAAATAACTTTAAATTTTGATTTAACTATACTCTACTACTATCATTGCTTTGATTTGACTAGCCAAAGATGGAAAGAGAAACCTATCCCCAGCGAAGGCGCTAAAAATTTGTGGGCTTCGAAAATTCACCATCGACCTCTCGATGAAGAGAGTATGATTTAAATGTCGGTGAAATTTTCAGAAGGTAGATGGAGTAGTATATAAGACACTACCTAGAGATTTTGCCCTCATTTTGTGATGACTTTAGATCTGGTTTCAAGTTTCCTATAGGTGCAAGCACCTATAGTTAATTACACATCCCAATGCTAAGAGAGAACTTTCAATTATGGCTAGTCATTAAATTGTTGAATGCATAGCATATAGTAGCAATATGTGGAGCTTTAAAATTTAGATTTATGAAATTCATCATCATTTGCTTAAAGAGGATGGTTGGGGGAATGATGGCGCGCCCGATCAAGATCTCATGGTTCCGTCATCCCGGGTTGTCGTGTCCCTAGTCTGCTTAGTCAGAGGAGTTAGTCGACCCAACCTGACCAAAGGATCCTTATCAGCAGTCATGGGTTGTGTCGTCTAAGTAATCCTTGTAGACCTAGTGTGGTGTTTATCTAATGAGAGATGTTTAAGTTCACCTTAGCTAACAAAGAGCTTTTTGACCAATCAGGTGCACCCATATGGTTCACATCTTAAAGAGCAAAGTCATTGGGGAACATACGGGCTGCAGTCATGACCATAATATAATGGCGTCATTTGATGACATCCACCCGATCAGAGGACTCGGGTTATAAATGCATCATATGTGTGGAGCATACTTATCAAACCATGCGGTCAGAGGACACGGGCTACATCCTTACTAGCATGAGATTGATTGATAGTGAACATAGAAATACACTTGACTTGACATTGACTCCTTTGTGAGCTAGAGTTTTCTTAATTTATCACATTCAACAAACAATTGCGGAAAGTGAATTAGATTTTAGCTTTAAGTTTTTTAAATATTGAATTTCATTTAAACATTTAACACTTAGGAATTTATCTGATATTATAATTGTATTGATACTTGATTTTGATTATTTTGATTTGAGCTTGTAAGCACATTTTAATTGTAAGTATCCCCTCTGGTTGAAATCTCCATTCAACACAGCCATCATCGAGATTGATGTATTATTTTGTTATTCTAGATCCTATCAGCTCTATTAATTTAATAATAGAGGATCAGATCTACTGTCATGTGATAGGATTAGCTTCTCAGATATTTTACTAAGTTGAAATTCTTATAATATTATTATTAGATTTTTTAGGTTTTGTTAACCCAGTCTCGGGATGATTCATTGTTTCAAAATTTATAATCCTTCAAACTTTGTCAACTTTAGTTTGAGCATAGAGGATCGGGTTGGATACTTTACTCTTGAGGGTTTAAACTTGAGAAATTACATTAACAATGATGTTGGTAGATTTATCTTTTGTAATTCTATGATAGAACTAACTTTTCAAATTTTATTAAGCTAAAAATATTATAATAGCATCATCTGATATTTAGGTTTTGTTAACGACCGGTCTAAGACCAAAATCAAACATCCACCAAGTTTAAACATTCAGCATAGCGTCGGGGCCCATATGGGTGAATTTTTAGATTACTTGCATAATTTAAAAGCATTGGATTTGAGTTTTAATCATACTTCATAATGTCTACAAAGCTCATCTAATTAGTTTATTTATATGCATCTTGATACTATAAATTTGAATACATGATTGCCTGTTGCATTTACTCTTCATTTTATTGATAACTTTGATTGTTTGCACACATTTTGAGATGAATTTAATTACAAGCTCACTTCATAATGCATGAAATAGTTCAATTGAAGTCTTAATTATCACATTCTGTTTGCTTGTACGATGTGTTGTAAATCCGGTGGCATATATTATAGGTTCCATACATATTCAACTTTAATTCTTTTGAATTTTCATTGCATAGTGTATTTCTTATTCATTCAAGTATTTTGCTTGCATTGGATAGACATCTAATTTATTACAGACTATTATCAGTCAGATGATCGTAAGCTCAATCTTGTCTCAGTAGCTTAGTCATTGTATTTAGTTTAATTATTAATCTTATTACTTTTTTAAACTTCAAATATTATTCTTTAACTATTTCATTTTTCATTGATTATTTATCTTTTGATGAAATTTCTGACCTCATATCGCTCCACATAAGAGCTTGTTAGAGTGTTCTCTATGCTTACATGTAGTACGTCTTCATACAGCTGGGGTTTAGAGTCTTATAAACCTACCATACAGAAAGCATAAATGCCAATATCCAATTTAAATTCAGATTTTAATTTTGAGCTTAAAATTTATTTTGCGTTAAATTAATTAAGCCATTTGTCAATCCGAATCTCAGCAATCTCACGGCACCGTCCACACATAAGGGACTTTAAATTCAGTTTTTTTTTTTTTTTTTGTCTCACTTTCTTTAAAGAGAAATTGTTTTATTCCACCTTTGTACTTTAAAGAGAGGAATTAAATTGATCACCGTTTATTCTCATTTACAACACTACCACCATATTTTCGTCTTATCTTTCTCATTCAAGAGGAGGGCCATCCTGACTGTCTAGAATCATCTTCACAACCCTCGATTATTACTTTAAAGTCGCATCATCTCCACCATTAAGGGAGGTCCAATCTAACTTTCTTGAGTGATATCCACGACTTTTATGTAGCATCTCACTCATCACTATCAGGTTATATCACCTTAACCTCTATATAAATACGACTAAAGTAGTCACATTCTACCTTAATAACTTCCTTGTCTCTTCATCACTAGAGAGAGATTTGCAACTATTTTCTCTCACAAATATAAAATAATTATATGAATTTCTTTTATATTTTTATTATGAAAATAAAATAAATTGTTTCATGAAATTATTTCATCTGTATTTTATTTTATTTCTTTAAAGACAATTTTTAAAAGGTGAACATATTTTTTATTAATATATAATCTTTAATAAAAACAAATTAATATTTTTAGATGGCTTTTTTGTTTTTTTATGTAGAATAATACTTAATAAAATTATTTTAAAAATGTTACAATCAGATTTATTATCAATATTTTAACATATTAGTCTCTATCTTCCTTTAATATTATTTTTTGATGTAGTTATTTGTAAATAATACAACAAGTTAATCATCATTTTTTAATAAATATGATTAACACTTCTTTAATTATATTAAGTTCAAGAATTATACTAATTTATCATTTATTTAGAATTTAGAGTGTAAGTTAATTGAATATAATTTAATTTTAAGTTTTTGATATGATACAAAGTAAAATTTTAACGTATTTGTATTATATTTGAAATAAATAATTATTTTAGTGTATTTAATTTGATTTATGAATTCTAAATACATATAATTATGTTTTATCTGTAACCTCCATCAATCAATATAATGTTTTATCTGTATCATGCTTGTCGGTCACTCTGCTTTGGGTTCATATTTTGCACCATATATAATCTCAAAAATAATTTATATTATATTTATTTTATAAAAAAAATAAATTCATATATTTGTAGTATTTTCAATCAAATAAGTTAAAATAATTTAAATATACTATATTTATTTTATAATGTATTCTTTTTTCAGGTAATAAAAAAGCCCCTAAATTGGAATTTAAAGTCAGAAATAAATACTCAACTCAAAATTTATTTTCTAATCATATATATATATATATATATATATATATATATATATATATATATATATATATATATATATATATATATATAATATTATTGATTATATTTTGTTGTATATATTATACATTTCATATAAATATTTTTTTATGATTTCAAAGAGTCAAAATAAACTTAAATTTTATTAGAATTTGATTTTGATTGCCGTTTTTTTTCGAATAAATTATAATTTCGATTATTATTTTTTAGTAATCTTGTTAATCATAAAATAAAGAATAAATTTTAATTAATTCGAGCTCAAGTCGGCAATAAAAATCAGAAAACTCACAGCCACTCGATGACACCTTATTCTTCTCTCCCTTTCAATCCAATCAGAACATAAACAAAAAATAAAATATTTGTCAAATCTACTTTTAAGCATTAATAAATAAATAAAAACTGATAATGATATAATTATTTTAATATTTTAATAAATTTAAATTTTTAATCAAAAGTATAATTATTATTTTTCTGCGATGAAGAGATTAACATCACTTCTGTATTTATTATTTTACATTCTTGATAATTTTGAAAATGGTGCTGGCCATCTACTTTTTTTAAATATATTAGAAGATCTGATGGGATATATCAGTAAATATCAGAGGTCAAATGCTCTGATTTAATTATCTTTCTTATAAAAAAATTTATTTTAGAGATAAGTTATCAGTAAGATTCGAGAATTGACCAAAGATTAAAAAAAAAATATTTATTGTACTTTTTAATCTTTAAAAAAAATGACTGGAATAATTTTTTTTAGTTTGTCAGTAATAAATCACGTGTTTATTCACAACCTGTTGTCGCAATCTACAATCTATATTAGATTTTTTTTTGGACCAATTTAATTAATCCATTAATAGTTAATTAATTATTAAAAACAAAAGAAATCCTGAGATATCTTAGTTCTATTTGAAGAATATACTTAAATATTTTATTTAATTAAAATTTGACTTAAAATAACACTTTTAAGCTATTTTTTAATCTTATAATCATATTTTTAAAAAATTATGACAAGTGATTCCGTCACTTAAACAAATAATTATAATATGCTATAAAATTATCATTAAATAATTATTTGTAATCAGTCAAATAACCTTCAAGCTGCCAATAACAATAATAATATATAATTTTAATCATATTATTTAAAAATTATTAACTTAACTCAAAATTCTTATATATAAACATATTAACTTTAAAAAATATTTTAAAAAAATATTTTTCAATAAAAAAATTAAATATTACTAAGAAACCAACACAGCTCCACAAAAAACTATAATGTACACATTCCCCATCAACTGATCAAAGTCCATACTTTGCACTTATCGCCAAATCCTCAATTTCTTAATCTCCACGGGGAATGAAAAAATAAAAAAATTTAAATAAACACAGTAATGTGCAATTTTTCCATATTTATCATGATAATAATAGAAATGATTTATCAAAAATAAAATTAAAATTAAAGAATATTTTTAAAAGCATACTAATTTCAATAAATTTATTTTTAATCATTAAAAATATATTAAATAGCTAAAATTAAATCATGATAATTATGAAAAAATAAAGCTTATCTACTTCTGCCTGCAGTCCATCTGTGGTTAACAACTCATTTATTTTATTTTACTTTTTTATTAATTAATTTTTTAATTAGAGATAAAATTGTTATATTTAGACAAGATAAAGTGGGTTGAGGTGGGTTTTGGTTGGATGGATAGGAATAGCACTCATCATAATTATATAATTAAGGGTGCGTTTGTGATAATTTATTAGTGCTTTTATTTTATGATTTTAAGTGATTGTCATATTTCTATTTAATTCTATTTTTGATTAGTTTTAAAAGTTCATATTATTAAAAGAATTATTTTCTCTTTTAGATTAATTTATAGCAATAAAAATTTGTTCACTATTTTTTAAAGATAAAAAAATCATGATAATAAAATATTATTTAAAAAATAGACTAAAATTAAGTTGATACAAGATTTAAAATTATTAGATTTATTAAAAAAAATTAAAAAACAAATAAAAAGTTTTAGGTTTATTCAAATGAGTAAAATATGAAATTTAATGTCAGTTGATGGTATATATAACACTTATCTCTAAGCAAATATAAGGGTTATATATAAGTAAAATCCTGGAGGAGAATCTCCCTTCAGAGATAGCTACAATCTACATCAATCTCATAAAGTCTAGTTAATATTCACATCTCCTTCTTCCAACCAACCAAGCCATGCACCCCATCCTCCTCCTCCTCTCTCTTATCACCACCGCCCTCCTCCTCCTGCTCCTCCTCCTCCTCCTCCACACCATCCTATGGATCCCTTATCGAACCCAACTCCACTTCCGCCGCCAAGGCATCACTGGTCCACCGTACCGTCCCTTCATGGGCAACGCCGGCGACATACGCAAGTTTGCGGCCGCAGCCGTGTCACGGCCGATGCCGGAACTCGGCCACAATATTTTGTGGCGAGTGGACCCGCGATATGCTATATGGTCGACGGTGCATGGCAAGACATTCCTCTTCTGGTTCTCGCGGCTGGCTTTCGCCGAGCCGGAGATGGTGAAGGAGGTGCTGTTGAATACAAGTAGCGGAGGAGGAGCGTTTGAGAGACTCCTCTTGTGAAGTATTTGCTTGGTGATGGCTTGTTTAGGCTAAGGGGACAGAAGTGGGCAAAGCATAGGAGGATTATTAGCCCGGCTTTCAACATGGAGCGTGTCAAGGTAAGTTGTATCTAATATATATATATATATATATATATATATATATATATATATATATATATATATATATATATATATATATATATATATATATATCAACTTTATATAAATAGATTTATATTTTTTGGATAAAAAAAAAGGAAAATAAATATAATTATCTACTAATTTGAAATAAATAAAATTATTTTTAGTTTAAATATAGGATACTCATTTTTCATGATTTAATGTAGTTAAAATACTCTCTCAAGAAAAAAATTTTAATATACTGTCTGAATATAGTTCAACATCCAGACTTTAATAATATTATATCATGTGATAAATACATAACTTGTTTACATAATCTAAATAATATATACATATTATGTATTATGTACTAAATATATGATATAATTTTATTTGAATTTGTACGAATTTATTTAATTATGATTGCTATTAATTAATAAGCACTTAGAGCATTTTGTGTGTAATTAATTAAGAATAATTATGTATTAATTTATGATTTGATAGGTTTTTATTGTTTTAATTTATAGGTCACGTGAAAATGAAGTGTGAGCCACCACTATAGAAAATGGCAGCCATCTTATTCAACACATGCCTTTCGAATTACTCAAATAGGCCTCTAATAATATATGTCATAGTATTATTAAAGCTGTTAAAAGAATATATTATTGACGAGAGAGAGAGAGAGAGAGAGAGAGAGAGAGAGAGAGAGAGAGAGAGAGAGATTTTGATTTGATTTGATATGAGCAAAGTCTAAAGTATGATTCTTTTGTTTAAATCGATCTTAATTATAGCTAAAAATTAATTTATTTGATTTTGTCACTCTAAAATATTTTTTGTCAAGCATATATTTCACACATTTAGAATAAATTGGGTTCAATTGGATATATATCTCGGATGCGAATATAAACAGATTCAAAAGATTTGGATTTAGACGTTCTTGAACACGTGCATTGCACTCAAAGGACACGAGAAATGGGATATATTTAGGAAGAATACAGGAATGTGTAACTCGAAATTCTTAATATATGTATACTATAGCTCTAGTCATCTCCTCCTCAAGTCTTCACTCACACTCTCTTGTCTCATTTTTCTTGACCTCTATATCACAACGATGTATCCACTACAAAGATAAAGGTATATTCACCTCTCTGTCTCGATCATTACCCATATTATCATATACAAGCTTGAACTATAATGTGTCGTGCTATATTATGTCAAAGCTATGCCATTGCCTACCTATGCATTTGCTGAAACCATAGCCAAACCCAAAGCCATCTTCTCTAAAGCCTTTATCCAAATCTTTGAGCCCGTGAGTTGCACATGCGGCTCATTGATATCGAGTTGACTCTTAATACATAATATTTAGTAGATTTATGAATGCAAAGAACTAGCATATGAGTAAGTTTATTAAAAAAAAAAATATGACTCATGAGTATTAAGTTCTATATAAACAAATTGGTGTGAACAAAATTAGTGATATAATCATATTTATAAATTTAAATGAGTTTAATAGATGATGTAAGTGGTGTCAACTCTGGAAGTTGATATGGGCTACTTTTGACCAACTAAATTATCAAATGTAGGGATGTCCACATCATCATTTTGCTTCACTTAATGAAGAATAAATAATTTAAGCTTTAAAAGAAGCGATGGTTTATTTCTTTGAAATAAATGTGATGTGAAATTACGCTTAAAATGAATTTATTTTAATTGGCGCCCCAAAGATGAACTTATTTATTGTGCATTAAAAAAACCCTATTTCAAATTTTCATATAAATAAAATAGAGATCATATGTTTAAAAAATAAATTTATATAAAATAGTTCCATTTGGCCCCAACACGTGTACCTGTTATTTAAAGTGCATGTTGTTATTTAATTTAGAATCTGATATAAAAGAAAATGGTCCAAATGAATAAAACATAGTTGTTTGACCAAAACTTCAAATCTTATTTCATTTTGATTGATAAAATGAAATTAAAGAAATTATAAGTTTAGATCATTCGTTGAATAGAATATATGACCATCTACTTTACGCGATACTCAAAGTTCTTCTAATATCCTCTTCCTTTCTTCTAAAATCACTATTCCAATGGCCTTGTGTTTACTCTCCAGGCTCTCTCTCTCTTTCTCCCTCTCTCACTTTTCTCTTTGTTTTCAAATTACATATAAATCATTCTTTGAAATCTCAATCACTGTATTTGGTTTATCAAACAATAGATGGTCCAAACATGTGACCACCCACTTAAACCTTATTTCCGAATAAAGAAAATTGTCAAAGATCTTACTATTCGATTAATAGAATAAATAGACCTGTTGACTACTTTGAGGTAGATTATGACTTTCAAAGCTTGTTTAATAACCATTCGTTTTTTTCTCTCGCTCTCTCTCTCTCTCTCTCTCTTTCTCTCTCTGTGTTTTTACTGAAAAGACTGGCACAAAATTCATTGCTACTTCAGGAAGTTTCTCCTTCAAATCATAATAAGAATTTTGCTAATTTATTTATAAATAAGTGATCTTAGATCACTCATCAACAAAACTCTTAAATTTATTATATATATATATATATATATATATATATATATATATATGAAATTAGAAATATAATATATAATTCTTATATGTTTATGTATTATATATCTAATACTTAAAATTTGATATTTTATATAATAATTAAATCTTTAATATTACATAAAAATAACTATAATATTAACTTGTTTAGTGGAAAATATTGAACATTGATTTTGATATAATTATGATACTATAATATTATATAAAAAATATAAAAATGTATGTATTGGATATATAAATATACAAGAATTATGTGACATATGAATATAGAAGAATTATGAAGTATATATGTGGGTATAAATTTCAACTGATATTGAGCTAATCTAAATCTAGTTCAAACTCAATCAAATCCAATCAAAATTGTGCTCAAGATTATCATTAGCTTTAATCTTAACTTGAGCCAAATAGCTATTCTTGAGTGATATTAGGGAACATGATTGAACCCAACTAATTCACATATCTAACCCTAAGTTAACAGTGAATTTGAATGAAGGAAAGTGTTTATAAACTTACCAATTAATGTCAATCACTCTATCACAGCAAATCATTTTACAATATGTTCTACTTTATAAATGTACATATAATGATAGATTTCATTACAACAGGAGTGGGTACCAGTGATGGTAGCGAGCACTTTAAGGATGCTAAACAAATGGGATGAAGAAAACGAAGGCAATACAACATTTGAAATAGAAGTTCACAAAGAGCTTCACAATTTCACAGCAGATGTCATCTCCAGAGTTGCTTTTGGCAGCAACTATGATGAGGGAAAGCGTATCTTTCAGCTGCAAGAAGAGCAAATGATTAACGTTTCTCATGCTATACGACAGGTTTATATTCCTGGATTCAGGTAAACATCATATTTTATTCATAATGATGCAATTTATCTATAGAAATGGTCTATAGACCAAGAAAAACCTATGGCCGCCTCTAACCATTAATAACTGTACTTTGGGGTGTAAACGAGTCAAGCTCGAGCGAACTAAGGCTCTGTTCATGTTTGACTCATTTGTATTAACCTGTGTTCGAATTAGGCTTGTAAGAAGTTTGTTCATGTTTGGCTCAAAGTTAGGCATTTTGTTCAAATTGACTCCTATTCAGCTCGAATTGCCCAACAAAACTAACCGAAAAGAGCCTTGTTCAAGGCTTTACAAACTTAAGACGGGATATCTATGCATGCATTCATCCTACGAAAAACTTCTCCTTATAATGTGGAACTAAAAGTATGACACCAGTAAAAAATAAATAACAAATTATAATAGAAATATAAAATGGAGAGGGCAAGAATCAAACCTCCATCATTCAAAATCTCTAGCTTCACTCGCACCACTATGCTATGTTTGCTGCAATAAATAAATTGCACACACACACAGAGTACTACATCAAGTAAACATTTTATAATAAAAAATTTATAACTCAAGTTGAAGAAAAGAAAATCCAAAAACAACTATAAGTATACAAAGAATTGGATGGGAAAAATGAAGGGCTCAATAAATGAATACAAAGTCAAAAGGGGAGTAGTTTCATATCACTAATAAATAATAAAATTTTAAAAGAAACAAATCTCTTTAGATTTTTTTACTACAGAGGCACTCAAATTAGAGAATCTTTCAGTGAATCTGTATGAATATAGTTATATAGATAGTAATTGATACAGTTTTAATGCATACTCAATACATATCTTATTGATATCTTCCCTCAATTGATGTTGATTTGTCAAGAAGCACCAATTTGTCCACATAACATTGTTGTTTTTTGTCGTTAACACCTTAGTAAATATGTAATATGTTTACAATATGAAAGTTTGTAAAGATGAAAGAAAGAGGTGATATAAGCTTCAAAAGTTTACCGAATTACCTTTAATGTGTTTTGTCTATTTATAATAAATTATATTATCTACAATTTGGATGGATTTGGTATTGATGCATGTAATGGAGTAATATTTTTCTAAGGAGAACCAGGTTTAGATGATTTAGACAGACAAGGCTCATCTTTACTCTTCCTTTAGATCAAAGAATCACTAAATTGTTTGATTGCCTAAAAAAAATTGCAATGTATTGTGAATACTTTATAGTTATTTGGTTGTCTGTAAAGTAAATACATAAAAATTATTTTTTCTATTTGATTGAGTGTATGCAAAGTGAAAATAGTATATTCTTAATGTTTTAGAATTGTTTAGTTATATGTAAAATAGTTATATAAAAAAATTAGTGCTAAGAAAATTATCAAATTTTTTTTAAAAAAAACTTGATGCTAATAGTACAGAAAAATAGGTTTGAAAAGATGATTATGAATTATATTTTTTAGAGAAGCTCCTTATATATTCTTATCTACTAGTTGAATCTTGAACCACGATATGTATAAAACACTTTCATCATGTGCTATGATTAACAACTTAAGTTCTGCTACCTAGAAAAGAGCACAACTTGTGAGATTCAGCCAACACTTTCAAAACATGAGCAACAACAACAGCAAGCCTTTATCCCCCCAAGTGGGGTTGGCTACATAAATCCTTTGTCTCCATTGTGTCCTATTATGTGTTAAATTCTCATTTAATTCAAGTATATTAAGGCCATTTTTTATACATCTTAACCATGTGTTTTTAGGTCTACCTCTACCTTTCTTAACATAAGGCAAATCTAATGCATCTACTTTCCTAATCGGATCATTGGACTGACACTTTATGTGGCCAAACCATCTATGGCGACTCTCTGTAATCTTATCGCCATTGAGCTTTTTCCGAACATACTCATTTCATATTTTATCTCTAAGAGTAAAGCCACTCATCCACTGAGCATCCTCATCTCGCAACACTTAACTTAGTCTCATGCTTCTCTTTTATTGGCCAACATTGCATGATAAATCATGTCTTACCATCTTATAAAATTTTCCTTAAGTTTGTACTTTTCTATCAGATATGCATTCCTTCAACCATGATTCTCTAATAATATTCTCTATTTCACCATCATTTTGAACAATGAAATAAATATAATCGTTCACTCTTTTTAATGACTTGTTCATCTAATGTTGCAACACTACCACTATAACTTCTACAACTAAAATTACACTCCATATATTCAATTTTAGATCTACTTAAATGAATACCTTTAGACTCTAAGATTGACCTCCATAATTCAAGTTTGTCTTGAACTCCCTCTCGAGTCTTATCAACAAGAAGAATGTCATCAGCAAAAAGCATACACCATGGTACATCTTTCTGTAAATGCCTAGTAAGAACATCCATAACTAAAGCAAAAAAGATAAGGGCTTAAAGCTAGTCCTTAATGTAATCCAACTGAAATAAGAAAATATTTTGTCAATCCAGCTCTAGAATACATATCCTTAATGACTTGAATATAACCAATATTAACTCATTTCTTTTCTAGAACTCTCCAAAGAACATATTTTGAAACTTTATCATAAGCTTTCTCTAAATCAATATATATCCTATGTAGATCCTCCTTCCTTTCTCTGTACTTCTCCATCAAACCTCTTAACAAATGTATAACATCCATAGTAGATCTATGTGGCATGAAACCAAACATTGTAAACTTTTGTATCACATCATAACCTATGCTCAATTACACTCTCCCATAATTTTAATGTATGACACATTAACTTAATTCCTCTATAATTTGCACACTTGTGCATCATCTTTATTCTTAAATATAAGAACTAACAAACTCTTTCTCCACTCATCTAACATCTTTTTAGTCTTTAAAATAACATTGAAAAGATTTGTAAGCTAAGAAATTCCTTGATCTCCTAAATATTTTCATACTTCTATTGGAATATCATCAAGGTCCTATTATTTTTCCACATTTCATTTTCTTTAATTACTAATACGATGATAAAAACAAAATTCTCTATTTTTATGTAAGGTATTAAGGTTGTTAAAGTCAATTGTTTTTTTAGATCCTTCTTTGAAAAGTTTATTAAAATACCTCATCCACCTATTTTCAATATCCTTTTATAAGAAAAATACTTTATGATTTTCATCCTTAATACATCTCACTTTAGATCTTTACTTCTTATCTCTTTGGTTTAACTTATACATACATCTTTTACATTCTTGGTATATAATCTATTGTATAAATTACTAAAGCTAAATTTTTTTGCATCATATTGCTTTCTTAGAATCTCTACAGGTCACTTTATATTTTTCCCAATTCTCCAAGTTTTTTATAATCAAATTTTATAACAACATTTTTTTATTTTTATCTCTTGTACATTGACTCCATCACCAACTATTTTAATTGAAAGAAGCATTTCTTTTGATTCTCCAAGCACATTTTATCAATTTGTTTAATTTCACTTGCTATTTTTTCCACATAATATTAGATTCCTTATGAACATCCCAAATTCTAAGCTATTGTATTTAAAATATTTTTAGTGTTCTTTTAATTTATCTAATTAGGACAATAAATTATTTTATTTTTTATCTTCCAATCTTTCATCTTAAAATCAAAGACTAATAATTAATGTTGGGTATTTAAACTTTCAATTGGAATGACCTTACAATCTTTACAATCTAAATGATCTATTTTTCTTATTAAAAAAAATAATTGTTATTAGATCCATTTTTATAAGTAATAATATGCTCATCTCTTTTCTTAAATAAAGTATTAGCAACTACAAAACCATAGACTAAAATAAAATCTAATATAATCCTACCTTCTTCATTAACCACTCCAAATCCATAATCATCATGAATACTTTTAAAATCTTCTTTCATTTTACCAACATGTCCATTTAAATCTCCTCCAATAAATATTTTTTCTTCAAGAGATATCTTTTGTATTAATCCCTCTAATTTATTCCAAAATATTTCTTTTGAGCCTACATCCAAGCCTATTTGAGGAGCATAAATACTTATAATATTGATAATCTTAGTATCAACAATAATCTTTAAAATTATAATTATATCTCTGCATCTATTAATATTTATAACATTATCTTTCAAACTTTTATCTATAATCACTACACCATTTTAATATGACTTCTACCAATACCAAAGTTTAAAACCTAAACTATCAATCTCCTTAGCTTTCTCCCCAACCCATTTAGTTTCTTGAACACATAAAATATTTATCTTCCTATGAACCATAATATCTATTAATTTCATTAGTTTATCCTTATATTCTAAGTTTCTAACCTAATTCTAGTTTCATGGACTAAGTTCTTTGCCCTCATCCATCCATAATGTGGGAATCCTTGCTTATTTAACACTGGGCGTCAATGTACTTGCACACTTGTATTCAGTCATACATTAACATACGGGGCCTTCTAGTAATAAGATTCATATCATGATTATTTTGACAAGTTTTATGTCGGTTATCAACCCTCCATTTTTTACATCCGGACTTGGGACGGTAGTTGTAGTGTTACTTTCAAAACATGAGCAATTGAAATAAATTCATACATGCTGATATGAAACTAGGAGTCAATATATCGTGTGAAAAATTGGACAAAAAAAAAATATATCTCTACATCAAATGAAACCCCTCAAGATCCTACTAGTAGCAAAGTGCCACCAAGACCTTATATATTCCTACCATGTAGTAAACAATCAGGAAAGACAATAGAGATCATCAACATAAAAGAATTTTCGAAGATTAAAGTAAGAGATATGTTGATATCATTTTTTTTTTTTTCAATAAATGCAGAAATATTACTCCATTAGATTCATGGTCCTAAATATCTTAAGCAAATTTAGAGCTAGAGTCCCCATTACTATATGGCTTATAGATAATGCAGTTATCAGCTACATATAAAAATATTGGAGATAAGTCTATCAAATATAAAAACAATCATAACCATTCATACGTTCAATAGTATATGAAAATATCAGTTCAAAATACTGATTTGTCAAATATCATTACAACTCAATGTCAAGCTAAATATTACAATTCAAAATATTTAATCCAAAAGACAAGACTCGTCTCACAAAATCATCTCTCCAAATGCTTTCCCATCCATCATGTTAGTGAGGCTTAAAGATAAAGGCGAGGTAGGAGCTCATCTATAGAGCTTTCTCCAAATTAGGCTTGAAATTTTTTTTAACGCATATGAAATATCATGCAAACAAAAAATACGTCGAATGAAATCTATGAA
The DNA here is from genome assembly GCA_021442155.1 of Cymbidium sinense. NCBI lineage: Eukaryota > Viridiplantae > Streptophyta > Magnoliopsida > Asparagales > Orchidaceae > Cymbidium > Cymbidium sinense. The sequence goes on along the minus strand of CM038221.1, from coordinate 70,333,953 downwards.
TTTTGAACTTTCAGCAGAGAGATGGAATGTAAATTCTGCACCGTAGAAGTGATGCATCAAAGGCTTTGGATTATTCCTTCTTATGAACTTTCAGATGAAACCAACTATTAGATCTAGCCTCCCTAGGAACACCATCCAAATATTTCTCAATTTTAAAAACAAAACCAAACCAATAACAAAGCAAATAAGTGGCAAAGAGCAAAACTCACTACATCTAAAAAGCAACTGTAATTTTATATCTCAACATTACTCGCTAGTTTTGTGATGAAATCGAAGTGGCGTGTGAAAGTGTCATAACAAGGATGCTTTGTGCCAAGCAAGCCAAAGAGGAATAGGTGAGGGGAATTGTCTGAGGGATAGGGCCGCCAAATCTGAACTAGAGAGGGTGTTTCAAGAGCATAGGAGGAGAAGCCATGCTTTACATGAGTTTTGTATTCACTCAATTCAGGCGTAAATGAAATATACCGTAAAATAGCAAGTAGATGCATTTTGAATACACTGCAATTTTTACTTTACTTTTACTCTGCATCAACCCAAAAACACAAAAAAATAAATACACTACATTCACTTTACAACCAAAATTCAGCCAACCAAATAGCCCTTAAGTAACATACACCAACTTGTGACGATGCATCAAGTATTAGGGCACTCAACTCAATTTGCATCACTATGTCCCACGAGATAAAAAGGAGATCTGATTGGAAAAAATAAGTCATAGCTTAATGTCGTGATAGAATGATTCAACAAATAATAGCCGAATGTAAGTTCACAAATTCATGCTTACATTTGCATATGACCTTTAATCCCTTTTATGAAGAAAATTTATATCAAGATGATAAGCCTCGATATTGTATTCCTAAAATGCATAATAGCGAGTTGTCCTCTAGACTTTATTCTCTATAGCGTGATAAATTCCGAAGTAAACTCAAACCACATGCAAAGTAGTGACCAATACTATTCTGGCAAGAAATAGCATAAACAATAACTAAAGTGACAAAATGAAATCATTCAATACATCGTGATAATAGATGTGTTGAAAATAAATCTCTATTGGAGAGGACCTTATTACCAAAATGCCTCTTAAATCCTCATGTAAATTACTCGGGGCTTAAATCAAAATAAACATGCCAAAATTTCTAGAAAATTCTAAAAATCAAAATATTCAAAAGAAAGTTATCATCTAAAAACTTAAAACAAAACTCATCCACCCTCTACAACAATTAATTGAGGGTGCAAATTTTAAAGTAGTCTAAATTCACAAATAGTCAATGTCGTATCAAATGTACGTCCTTGATCACTCTCAAATGTCTTATGGAAATAGAGATGTAGCAACTATTCTTTGGCCATATAATTTTATCATCAAATGACAACATAAAAAGTGATTAATACTAGAGCCTTCTAACCAAGTGATTCATCATAAAGTAGCACCATTAAATGACGGTGATAGTCAAAACCCATATGTTCACCAATGACCTAAATTCCCAAAGCGGAGTCATATGGTGAACTTGATAGCATAAAGCCCTATATTAAATAAGGTTAACTTAGAATTATCTTTTTAGGAAAGCATCTACCTCAGATATATAAAATTTTCATGGACGATGAAATCATGACTAATAAAAAGCCTTTGGTGAGGTTGGGTCGATTACATTCTCTGATTGAGTAAATCGAAGATCACGACAACCTAGTACAACGAACATATAAGATCATAATCAAGTTTGTCAATATTTTCCCCCACCATCTTCTTTTAAGCTAATGTAGTAAATTTTATCTATTTTAACACCTAAACTACGCTTATTATAAGTATTTAGCTAATGATTGAATTAACCTTAATTGAAATTTATCTCGATTGTTGAGGGATAATATCGATAGGGCTTAAGCCCCAAAATTAGTTTTTAAAATCCTCATAAAATGAGAGCAAAATCTCTAAAGTAGTGTCTTATCTAAATATCAATCTCCCTTATGAAAATTTGACTCTGAACATCAAACTCTCTAAGGAGAGCTGAATTTTCAAAGCCCAAAATAATTATTTTATTGTATTTATTTATCATGCATTTATCTTAGTCCCCTCATATCTACCATTTAAACTTTCCTATAAATGACTTTTGGATTTATATGTATCTATCCATAAATACATTGGCTCATCTACAACTCGTGGCATGCTACTTTTAATATGTGTCAAATTTGGTGGCTTGGTTGAGATCAAGTAAATTCATAAGCTTTTGACTCCGAAGTCCTTTCTATCATAGTTAAAATTCAAGAGAAGATATTGTATGTGATATTTTCATATGATTGAATGAGATTTGCATACATGACATTTGATGATATTAAAAAACTTCCATTTTAGAGGGAAAGATAGTCGAAGTGGATGATTTTTACATGGTGAAGAAATTGTTGAAATACACGAGTTAAGACTAATCCCACATTAGGCTTAAATTTTGTATCAAATGTGTTGAGCACATCTTGGTCCCATATTGCACTTCCAAAACTTTTAATTTCATGTTTCTAAATTCAAACACATTGAATTATTGTATTCAAGAATTACTAAAATAAACGTAGAAGAAAAGTAATGCCCAATGAAGCCCAAATTTTTAGCATGATGAACCATTTGGCGCCATCATTCATAGATTATTGAAAATATTATCATTATTTCACTGAATTTTAACATCATTTCTATTATTTTTTGGATGCAGATTCCTACCTACAAAGTCAAATAAAAGAATGTGGAGTATAGACAAAGAGATACAAGCATTATTAAAGAAGCTTGTTCAATCAAACCAAGATATTGATAAAAACTCTAGATATCTGCTTAATCTTATGATATCTGCAAAAAAACATCAAAAACAAGAAGAAAGAATTGAGACACAAGAAATCATAGAGGAATGCAAAGCATTCTATTTTGCTGGAAAAGAAACAGGTGCTAACTTCTTAACTTGGGTGCTAATATTGCTAGCATTATATCCAGAATGGCAGCAAAAAGTGCGTGAAGAGGTCATTAAAATTTGTGGTCAGCAACATGTTCCTGAGGTCGAGGACTTGGGCAAGCTTAATCTTGTAAGGTTCAGCTTTTTATTTTGATGTTTGAAATTTTATATTTAAGAATTTAAATTTAGAGCTTGAATCACATTTATTTTAACATATTTGCAAGGAAGTATAACATAGAAATAGATCAAAACGTTGATGACAATTATGATACGTTTGAAATACAACATTGAAGACAATGTAGAGGAAAGTACCAATTGTGTTATAAGTTTGATGTAATGAACTGGTGTGGATTTTGATCCAGAGAGCACAAATCTGGCCATCATAACTTGCAGTTTATCGTTCATAAGCATAGATTTTGTGCAGCAAAGATTGCAATAAATAAATAAATAGAAGCAACTATATCAACATGATAGTCATTAAAATAGGCATTAATATCATATTACTTATTACCTATAAATTATAGCTAGAAATAGATGTAAATAATAACATAACTATGAATAATAAATCTGATTGAGTAGAACAATCAACCATTATCATGTATGATATATTTTTCTTTTCTAAATAATGAGTAGAACCCTCTAAATAAGGGCAAAAAATTTATGCATCAAATCTTATTTGTCATATTAACAAGCCACTGCTTTAAATATTCATCTCTCATCAAGAATTCATCAATGAATAGTGATGATCCTTTGTATTATTGCACAGAGGTTCTATAAAACTTTATAAGGATTCATCACTCGTGATTCTCTCACCTACAATTCGCTTCATTCAAGTGAGGCTTGATTGCTACTCTAATTGCCCAATCACACTCACTACATAGAGTCCACTCTCAAATCTCAATTATTTTGTATGCTAGCTCTATTCACAATATCAAATCTCCCAGAAGACGATAATATTGCTCATCAGTTTGCTCAATCCATCTTAACCACATTACTCAAGCTTGCTTATGCTATCACGTTTTGCTTACACATGCTTGACTCGATTCACCTGATATTACTTCGAACAGTTTGCCGTTCTGCAATCTACAACACAAATAAGAAGATCGACTTATGCTCACATTATCGTAAATTCTATTCTTATTCTCATTGTGATAAGACTCAAAACATCATATTAAATATGCCCAACATAACAACAAATAATTTATTTATTTTAGTTAATTATGTTAAATTATTCTACATGTGAATTTCAATTTCATTATTTGTTATGGGAAAAGAATTATGGGAATGCATAGATGGGAGTGAAACTACACTATCTGAATCGCCAAAACTAACTCTAGCAAAATAAAGATTCAAAAGTCATGACTTATATTTTAAAATTCTTATTGAAAGACTATATAAGATAGATAATGATATGTGAGAGTATTTATGAAAAAATTACTATCAAGATAATTAGGCATTTCTAATTAGAATATGAGATTGTTAATTACACCTAATAAGACCTCTCAATTCAAGATTTTTTTTTAAAACTTATAAACTAAATTACTTGACATAATTTATACCAAAGTACCTTAGGAATCTCTTTTGACCATTCAAAAGGTTCACAAAAGCAAAAAAGATCAATTGTGTGCTTTGGAGAATCATTTTGTGAGGAGCAAGGATTTGCAACACAAATAATGTTTCAATAATATCAAGTGCAAAGAATGCAGTTGCATATGTAGCCTAAGGGAGAATAAAGGAAAAGATATAAAAAAAATGTAATGCTTCATTAGCAAGGGCTTTGGGCATGTTGGCAACTGTGATAAGAAATCTTAAAATTATTGTAGGAGGCCTAAGCACATTATTAAGTAATGTCATAGAAGTTCTCAAAATTAGTAATCAAACTCTAAGCAAGTAGTCACTATTGATCAGGTTGTTGGTATGGTTCAATAAACAATAATTAAAGAAATTTCAACTTGGGTTACTAGGTATGAATGTACTACCTCCTTTATTTTAACTTTGGGTACTTTATATAATAATATCCTCTTTATGATATTTAACCAACCATCTATTTAGATAGCTTATGATATCCAATTACCCATTAAAGCTATTGAAGGCACCAATCATTCCATAAAAGATGTTATCGTGTCTTCTAAGTTTTCTACTAATCTTATCTTAGTAGCAAAATTTATTAACTATAATTATGAAATTCAATTTTCTCATGATTATATTATGCATGATCCAGTATTCATGAAGTTGACTAAAGTTGATTTTTTTTTCTTTGAATCCTTCTATTTTTGAGGTTGTCTCTTTGTCTTGTACTTTGTAACTGCAAAATTCTATTACATTATTACATTTAATAAACTTTAGCCTACTAGGCAACAAGGATCAATTTTCTTCTCATCTCACATTTGATTGCTCCACATGCAAAATTTGAAAAAGTAAGAGCCTTTATTTTCCATCACACAATAGTCATGCTAAAAATTATTTTAATGTGATTCATAATAATGTATAAAGTATCACTCATGTAATATCACATGGAAAGTATAAATACTGTAATGTTCATTGAGGATTACAATAGGTATATCGATTTATTTTCTTAGTCAAAATCTTAAGTATTGCTTATCTTTCAAACATTTGTTGCTTATGTTGAAACTCAATTCTCATCTCACATCAAAATATTCAAATTTGATTCAAGAGGTGAATATATGCCACTTATATTCCATGGATTTTTCCAAAAGAAGAAATTTATTTCCCATAGATCATATCCCTATACACCACAACAAAATGATGTTCTTGAACATAAAAACCACAATTGCTTAGACATTATTCAAACCTTATTGCTTAAATCTTCCATTCTACCTAAACTAGCATTAACCATAATAATCTATCTAATTAGTACACCCTGACTTTTAGAATTTGATTATCCTTATTATCATCTCTTTAGAAGCATCTCAACCACCATGTTTTACATACATTTAGTTGTATTTATTTTGTCTGCTTAACATCACATAAATGTCATAAATTTTCCACTCAATCTATTAAATGTCCATTTATGAGATAAAGCACTTCTCACAAAGGTTTCATTTGTTAAGATCCATGCTCCGAAAGACTTCAAATATCTTGTCATGTTGTATTCATTGAAATCAATCATTCTTCTCTACTCAATGAAGTTCCATCAAAAATTTATATTATTCCTAATCTTGATGAATTAAATTCAAATATTGAAAGATTCAAACTTGGATTTGTGTGTGAAAAAAGTTTAACTTTATTAATTCCTGAGCTAAATTCGTCACCCAAACTTGTGCAAATTAATCCACCACTGCATGTTATCAAGAATTCAATCTCCTAAAGGATATTCAAGATATCTCATTCTTAAAATTGGTATAGCTTTCACATTATACTAGCCTCAATCTCCATTCATTCATGCTATTCAGAGGAAAGTAAACATTATTTTTAGAAAGAGACTATGATTGAAGAACTCTAAGCACTTCAGGAAAACTCAATCAAATTTTTCTTTAATGGTATCCAGGATTAAGGCATGCTTGGATGTCCTTGGTAATAAAGAAAATATAAGATTAACTCTAAATATGTTTTCTTTAGTAGAAAAAAAATGATCATGGTATGAATGATTATCTTGATTATGATTTACAAAGATGGTCACTTCACCAAATGGATGTTAAAAAACATTTATTTATGGTAATCTCAAAGTAAACTTTATGACTTTTCTACATAGTAATTTTGCCTCTTCTTCACCAAATGATTCATCATTATTTATATGTAAAACAATTAGTGGGACTGTTTTTCTTGTTAATGTTAATGGCATAAATATCATTGGGACATATTTATCTCTAATTTGCCATTTACAACATCTCTGCGCCATGTTTCATATGAAGAGTTAGGGTGGCCTTACTTCTAGGTTTGAAGGTTAACACTAATTCCCCAAACAAATTTTTGAACCAAGATAAGTATATGCATAATCTAATTCATTACAACCGCCTCCAAAATTCATTGCCCAAATACTCCATTAGAAGTAAGAAACAAAGTATCACAATGAGAAAAATGATCTTCTCCCTAATTCCACCATATTTAGACAATTAGTAGACAATATTGAACTATTTGAAAAATGTCAACCTAATATTTGCATCGTAGTTCAACAAGTCTATTCATGAAAAATTCTCATCACTTATATTTGGTTGTCATTTGTCAGATTATTCATTATCTTACTGGGACATCAAGTCATAGTTTGTTCTTTATACATGATTCTTTTCATCTTATAAGTTATAATGATACAAATTAGAATGGGTGTTTAATACTCCCTGCTTGGTTAAAGGGTGATGTATGTTTCTTCATAATCTTTAACCTCATGAAAAGAAAAAATAACCCACATATATAAAATCTATTAGCTTGAATATCATGCAATGCCTCATCATGCTCGAGATTATCTAGCTCTGAACTTCTATCTAAACTTAGCTATCTTTGAAATAATCCCATCACTTTGTATACAAAAAAAAATGCCATCAAAATTGTTGACAATCTAGTCTAACATGATTGAACAAAATATATTAAAATTGACTTGATAACACAATTTGGGAGCCTTATGTCATATTATTTCTCTTCCTCCCATATCTACAAATCTTCATATTGTAAACATATTTATGAAAGTGATGATGCAACAAAGATGTCAATTTTCTATAAGTAACTTAATGCTTCTAAATAAATTAGCATCAATTAAGTGGTATGTTAGTGTGACTAAAATAAACATTAGTTATTATCAATTAGTACAAATTATGGCTAGAAATAGATTTTTCTAGGTTTAATTAATAAAATAACTATGAATGTTAATAATTTATGACTATAATTTTTATGTCTTATTAAGAAAAATCTAATTGACCATGCAATTAATTATTATTGCCATGTATGATGCCTTTTTTTCTATAGAATGAGTATAGCCTTCTCGAGAAGGGCAAAGTTTGTCAAACTAGTCAAACAAGGAATGAAAGATGAGGGATAAATAAACATCATAATAGTTAGAAAAAAGGCGATGATGCAACGAGATAAAATCATTACACCTAGAGAAAGTGATAATAATCCGTGCAACTTGTTACTTTTGATGGAATATGTATGTGTATGGTTTTGATAATTATGAGCTTGTATGATACTATGATGTTTAACCAAAATATTCAACTATTTAACCATCTTTTATAAGATGAATCATTACTAAAATCTCAATTCATAAAAGAAATAATGATACTTTTTTAAAAGAATATTAATAATGATAAAAAAAATTGTTCTTTTTTACTCATTTATTAAAGAAAATATAACCACAAATTACTATCTAGCCATACTGTTTAAGTAACACATGATAATATTTTTAAATTATATTAAATAGTAAAATATTAATAGTAAAAATAGCTCAAAGTGTATCTATGATACAAGTGTTTTTATGTTCTTGCTAACTATCATTTATGATACCATAAAACAAAAAATTTCATGGCATCTCCTGCATCTATTCTTCTATCTCTAAACACTTTTTTTTATTAATAACAGGTAAATATGATACTATGTGAGACTCTTTTGTACCCACCTTGTTGTATCACTAACAAGACAAACATGCAAGAATGTAAGGTTAGGAGCCCTTAATATTCCTAAAGGAACACAACTCTACATCCCAACTTCAGCCAGACATCATGATGTTAAGATTTGGGGTGAAGATGCAAATGAGTTCAATCCATTGAGATTCTCAGATACCAAAAGACCTATGGCTACATTTGTTCCATTTGGATTAGGAGCAAGAATATGTATTGGTCAGAACTTGGTTATGATGGAAGCAAAGTTAGCCCTCACAATAATTCTTCAGCGTTACAATTTCAAAATCTCTTCATCTTACGCTCATGTTCATGCTCCTATGTTGTTGCTCACACTGCAACCCCAACATGGTGCCTATATTCAATTTCAAAGGTTGGTAAATATGAAATTACATGAAGCATAATGTGAAATGTTCTTTAATGTCATTTTAATCACAATGTAAAGTTTTCGCTTTGAACATTTGCAATGAAGAATGTGACCACAATCAAGATAATCAGGTTTGAGAACTTTTGACCAATTTTCTCTTATTTTGTGTGATGAAAATGAAATTCACCGTCGATAGAATTTAAAAAGATGGAATATCCCAAGCTCTAACCTCATCATACACACAAGCAGATGAAACAAATGGTCAATAGCTGATCCAAGGGCTTTGCTTCAAACTAGTCATATTACTCAAAATCTTTGCGTGCTTTGAATTTTCTAATTCACTTCATTACTTGAAGAAGTAGATTGCAAGAAAATACTCGACTTGAAAGCACGTTGTCTACTCTACACAATTAATCATAAGTGGAATTCAACCAAAATATTTATATTACTACAATTAATAAATTTACCTCCATATTCACTTCTCTTTCTTTCGTCTTCGATATCAGCCGAATATCCTAGTGGGGACCCTCATTAGCTTGAAAATATTCATCAAAGAAAAAAAGAAAGAATCAAATTACAATAAAATACCGTGTTTGTTTTCAAATAGAGAAGAACGACATCCCCAATGCCTACTCTTGATCATGCCAACTCCCAGCTCTAAAAAAATGAAAACATTGAAACCTTGCTTAAGGCCACCGAGAGTTCCAGTGACAACAAAACCCTAGGATAGTTTGTATAGTTATGTTTATGCACTTTTGCCCTCGTAGTATAATAATTGAACAAATATTTAAATATTTATTTTCATGAAATAATATATTTGAAATTTTTTGTAAAAAAGTATATTGGAGGTAGAAGTTGATAAATTATTGTCCTAAAATAAACTAAATTTGAGAGCTAATATGTGTGTATATATATAGTAATTTGATTTTTAAATACTATGTATCGAAGTTCATTATGAACATAGAATGTCATTATCCTATGAATGATAAATTTATTGTCGCTAATACTAGTGATGATGAGATGACTAAAGTTATGCTTGTGGAAGCTTCTTATAAGATTATAGTTATTTATGTGATGAATGTTCATACTCGATGCATAATATTACGTCCATCATCATCAAATTTTATTTTTGGAGAGCAAGGATTGTGTGAGGGACAACCAAGCACGTGCATGTAGGATATTGATATGAATCAATAAGTAGTTGTTGAATTATAGTTATTGTAATAAGTTGATTGACAATAATCCTTCTATAATTATTTCACCTATAGAAAAACATGTTTACTAGCAATTCTAATAGAATAGAAAACTTCACCAAAAATTTAGACTTGTGTGTGGTTGTTGGGATTCTTTTTTAAGAGCAGGATATGGGCACTATCTTGGACATTTGAACGAGAACTTAAAAAAAATTATGTTTAGCTTTTATGCCAATAAATGTACTAAATTGACAACATTGATGATATGTAAAGTGTTTAATCATTATATGGAAGGCATTTTGAATGTCAAAGTTGAAGTAGCATATAGTCTTCTGTTCATTCTAAAACCACTTAAGGAATCCTATTACAATCATTTATTTAACCAATGGCAAAACCTAGATAAAGTCCAAGCTTCCTCTTCATTAGGTGGTGATATCTTCTTTAATCTTGGAAAAATCACTTCCAATATACTTGTGTGTGGCCATAAATTTTTTCTTGCAATCATAATAATAAGCCATCGAGTCTATATCTTTATTTATTTTTGTAGCAGTGTGAAAGCTCATTTGCTAACTTATATGGATCATTTGCTAACTTTGGTGGATACTAAAAGACTTAGAAACATCATTGGCTTTACCTCGACAATTTCTTAAATTATTTTTAAGCTCAACATTATCTACCCAAAAACTAATTTCTTTACTCATTTATATCTTAATTTGTTATAGAAATTGAAGTTTTCCAACATTTCCTCTATACAATTAACTTTTGAAAGCTTATCTCTCACTAAAGATATTAGTTTATGTCGATCTTCAACTAACAACGTATTGTTAATGAGGAAGAAATAAGGCTTTCCACCATCATCTCTTTTTAATATTCCTATTCAATCAATAAACTTCATTATTTGATACATATTTTCAAATGAGTTGAACATGCACATTATTATCATACTTAATAGTGTTTTGCAAACTACATAAATAAACTCTATAATTTTTTTTTTGAACCATTTGAGCTATTTTCATGGCAAACTCACACACTTACTGCATTCCTCTGAGGAACTCTCAAGAATGAAGCAAAGCCTCAACCAGTAAGCTGAAACAAGGAATGCAACTCTATAAAATTTGATAAGGTGGTGAATATGCTGATATATATAAATAGTGCACCATATAAATGAAAAATAATGATGCAAGTAGTTATCGAGGTTAGTTGAATGGATTATCATAAGAATAAAATATTAAATGATATTTGCAAAATCAAAAGGGCACACACTAGGACATGACCTGACATGAGTACTAGCCTGATTAGATTTTATTTAATATAATATTTTCAAAAAAGAATATTATAACAAGTTGAACAATATAAGCTAATAATTTAGATGACCTAATTTAATGTATCATTCATGGTTTTCTTATCTCAAATTTAATCAAATATTTTCAATATATTAATTATAATACAATAAAAAAAATTAAATGTGATGAACAAGACTATAAAAATTAAGTTGCATTTTTAAAATTATGATATTTATAAAATAAAATCAATATGCTTGAATGAATTAACTTCTTTAATTAAAATTACAACAAATAATTCAAAATTATTTTCCCATAGTATTTAATTAAAGTACTCATAAAATAGATATTTCTTTGCCACACATTACTAAATTATATTAGTAATAATATATTTTAAATTTATCATTAATATTGAATTTTATTTAATATAATTTTTTTCTTTGTATATAAAATGGTTGAGAACAACTATTTTATTGTTTAAGAAGATAATTAATTAAAGTCATCAAGCTAAGTTTCACAAATAGCCATATGTCATGACTCACAGCGACTTATGTTACGTGATAGTCAAGACGCCGTGTGACATGAAGACTTAATCTTGAGCTCTGACTTACATTTTATACATATTATATTAAACACATTTAATGATTTCCAAGTAGGAAGTAATTATTGAAATTGTTGATCATGATCTCACTGTGGTTAGATGAGCTATTGTCAACACGTTATAAATGACTTGCCTAGTGGATCTCATTGTTAAGTACCTGGACGAGTAACCCTAGAACTCAAGCGAATAACATCAAATACATATATTTTTTTAAATCTTTTTAACGGTAAAAACAAACAAATACAATATATATATATATATATATATATATATATATATATATATATATATATATAGTTTTATTTAAAAATGAATTTGATTTAAATTCATAAATACATAAAAAATTTTATTGCAAAGTCACAAGACAGTCAATTTTAAATAACATAATTATTTTTGTTAGCGTTTAACGGTATATTATGGGGATATGATTTTTAAAAATAAATAATATTGTTTTTAAAAAATTTAAAATAATTTTTAGATATTTAAAAAAAATATAAAAATAAAATAAAAAATTAAAAGAGATCCCAAGCAGCCCCTATACATGCGACTCACAGCTCTCTCTCTCTCTCTCCTGCGATCATAAAGCTTGCGAAAGTGGAGTTTTCTTTTGTTTTATGAGATAATTGTGCTCCTCAGTGGTACTCCGGGGTTGCGGGTACTGTTTTCCGGCTTTTGCCTGGGCAAGTGGTCTTCCCCTTTTACCTACTGCCAATTGCTACAATGCTACTCTTCAATAGATACGGCTTTAGCCGCCGCAACGGCCAGAGGCGGAGTGCGGAGAAGTGGGATTCTGGTTCTGTGAAGTGGTTTCTTCCGAAGTGGTGAGTTTGTTTTCTTTAATGGCTTATTACTTTCTCGTTTTCTATGCTGTCTCGTTGTTTCCTCGTTGTTTTGTTTCTTGATGCCTCTTTTTCCCTCTGGATCTACTGGAAAGTTAGTGAGCGGATCAGCTTTGGTTGTTTCTTTGAATGCGACGGGATCAGGATCCTTTATTGCTATTTTTTTGGGATTTTTTCTCTTCTTGATTTAAAATCATGGCCTGCTTCGAACTTTCTTGAAAATGAGTTTATTTTTCTCAATTTTTTTTCTTTGGAACGCCAGCGAGTTGGTTAGGATGCCATTTTTCTCCAAGTTTTTCTCTGATTTTTCATATTTTTACATACTAAACAGTTTACAGGATGTAGCGCCTTCGAGAGTAAATATGGATTTACGAGATGTACTAATTTTTACTTGAATTACGTCTTACTGGTACCCAAACAAACCCTTAGCATTAGAGGACATTAGATGAATCTTGAAACAAGATATGTCCTTACAACAAACAAACTCTCAATTATGGGGCTTTATTTGGTCAAAATTATTTTCTTGTTTCATCGAAGAAGTTCTAGATGATTTTAAAATTCCAATTCAAATGGAATAATTCAGCCTATTCCACATTCATATGAGTACTTTTATGTTTCTGCTTCACGAATATGATATTTTCTGGCCATTCCTAATAATATCAAGCATCATTCCTATCTTGGCAATTCTTGAAGCACTTTTATTTTCTTTATTAATCTCTCTATAATAGGAAGACAGATACAACAGGCGTCAATACACCTTCCTTATTTCTCATACTAGATGGCAATTAGAATGTGTTAATAGATCTTCCTATTCTTTGCCGGTAGGTGTTAATACTCCTTTTAAAAAAAAAATTCACTCCATATTATGAAGACAAGTAAAGGTATCAATACACATTTTTATTCTTGGCTAATCTCGTGATTATATATGCATGCATTCCTCATGTAAAGATTATGCAAGGATGAATTATTTTTTCTCTTCATCATTCCATTTTTACATGATATCATAACAATAACAATCTCTTATCAAACACTCATCTAATCTCTCACCTTTTTCACTTTTTTCACCTTTTTCACCTTTTCTTCAATCCCCGTTGATGAACCCTCTCCCCTAGCTAAGTACTCCACCTCCTTGCACCTTAACAACCATACTATCATCAACCCACTAATAAATAAAAAAAAAATTCAATCCTCATCTTTATCCACATGAACACACAATTCAAACTTGCTCCATTTAGCTATTCTTTATGGTACTTCTAATTTCATGCTATCCTCACTGCATATGAGCTCTTAGTTTAATCAATGATTCCCATCCATGCCCCTCTCAGAACCCTAACAATAGTAGAAATACTCCTTCACCAGGATTAGCTCATTCTAAGTTCCATAGTTGAATCCCTCTTCCCAAATCTTGTTCTCTTTATCGCCTTCTATAGTATATCACGAGAAGTGTGGAATGTCTTGGCTAATACCTATGCCAAATCATCTTGTAGATGCATTTCTCAATTGAAGACCACCAACTTCTCATCAAATGCAATGAATACATCACTATAACATACATCAAGTCAAAATGATTTCCAAATAATTAGCTTTGCTCGACCATTTGATTGGTGAAGATGTCATTGCACTCAAAATTTTTGTTAGCCTTGATAATGATTACAAGAATATTATCTACACCATTCATGTTTAAAAAATTCTATCACATTCATGGAATTATATGAAAACTCATCAACTTTGAAGCTCACCTTAATTGTGATGCAAGAAAGTAAGCCATCTTGTTTGGCATATTTATCATTGCCAACCTAGTTTACAAATCCCCATATAGCCATCATCCCAACAATAAACCAAGCATTACTCCTTTAACAATCACCTATCACATATTATTACATGAACAACTCTTATAGACTGGAAAATGGCAATGTAAATTATGACGCCAATAAGGTTGTTCGACATAATGATGTCTTAATTTCATCCACAACCCCATCACCTCTTCGATCCACCATGTATGCTCCTCAAGCTTATTTAGCCAATCACCCAGTGAGTTGCCATAAACACCCCAACTAGAATCGCACTATTGACTTGATCTTAGACTCATATGTCTCTAATCATATCAAAATTGATCTTAAAATCTCTCACGTCTCTTAGAATATCCAACCATTGAGAGTATTCTCATTAACTATGGAAAATGACTACTTATCACTCACTCATGCTCTACCACTTTCCCCTCTCCCTTTACATTCATCTCTTTCAAAACATTCGCTATGACCAAATACATTATTTCTCTCTCTCAATTTTGTCAAAATAATGATATTTTTATTAAATCTCATTTTTTTGTTAATGATCTTCATTACAAGGCTACCCTCTTGGAAGGCAGGGATAAATATGGCATTTATGAGTGTGGCCCCATTCAATACTTGTTCTTGCCTTCTCCACTACTATAACCTCGTTCAATCAATTTCATCATCTTCTTGGTTGTCACTCAATAGCTTTACATCATTTGGTCTCTAAGCACATCTTACATGTATTATTCATATGTGGCATCTCAATTTACTAGTAATTCCTGTCATTGTGGAACAATTCATAAGTTAACGTTCAATGTCTCATCCCTTGGAGCTTCTCTCTTATGATGTTTAGATCTTTCTAAACTCAATATGACATGCATAAAAGTCATGTCATTTTTGTTGACCATTTTACTCGGTATACATGACCCTATCATCTCAAATGGAAATTTGACGTCCAATCTATTTTCATTACCTTTAAATCTTCATCAGAAAATATTTTCAATGATTTATCATTTCTCTCTACTTTGACAATTTTGGCAAATATATGGCTTTCAAATCTTTTTTTTTTTGTTGTCTTCTAGAATCTCTCACTTGACTACACAACTTCAAACTATATAGTATAATGGGCTAGTTGAATGACATCATTGTTATCTAATTGAAATTGGACCTAGTCTCATCCTCCTACATCATGCCTTTATGCCACTTACATTCTGGCCACTCGTCATCTTTATTGCAACATATCTTATCATTTGTATGCCCTTTGCCATCACTTACATACAATCTTCATATGAGGAACTATTTGGGCTTCCTTCTAGCTATGCTAAATTGAAGTTCTTTCAGTGTCTCTACCACCCAGCTTTGTCCTAGTGAGACTCATAAATTGGGCTACTATTCTCAATCATATGCTTTTCTTAGCTACTCTGCTTTGCAAAGTTCTTGTATGTGTTATGGCACCCTCATAAAAAAAAAACTCTATCTCGTGTCATATCACATTTGTGTAAACTTTTTTCCATTATGTTTTTAAATTTCTAATACTCTGCTCTTCATAGATTCGATCTGCAATCACGACTTTGTCTCTCTAAATATTCTTCCATAAATAACACCAATCATCTTTCTCACTCTTTTCAAAACAACTCATCACCCCAATTGTAAAACATTACCTCATTATTGAAATCACCTCTACAATGCCAATGCTTCAACATCCAATATATTGCAACAACCTATTTTCCTCAAATAATCCAATTCAATCTCCCATGCTTACTAATGCGTTTAAGTTATCCCATTACTTTTGAAACCTAACCACCTCAATTAATAATCTAACTCGGCTACCAAATCAACCCATATTGCATATAACATTTCTTGTTAATGCCTTTTGAACATCTCTTCCCCACAAAACCAACCTGGTCACACATACTTAGATTATATCTTTATGTCAACCAACCTCCATCCATCCCCTCTTTGCCACTCACTTTCTCAATCCCATAACTCAACTCTAGTTAGTGTTTCCAAATTTCTATCACCCACAAACTTTGTATCCATCTACTTTCTCTTCTCCAAGCAACCTTACCACTTAGCACCCACACCTACAGCTATACATTATCGTAAACTCCAAACCATTCCTCAAAAATCTCAACAATGAAAACTTGCGCCGAAAACTACATTTACAAATCTCTCACCAAATTCAATCCTATCTCCTTATTTTTATCTCCCTTTCTTCATGAATTGAACATTCTCCCAGGACTTAAGATAGCTTATGGAGGGCCACCTTGCTCAATGTGTTCGATGTACTCATTTGCAATAATACTTGGACTCTTGTTCCTCCTTATTCATCTCATAGTATTGTCAGTTGCAAATGGGTGATTCGTATCAAATGTAATCCTGATGGGTCCATAGATCGTTATAAAGCTCGGCTTATGGCCAAAGACTTCTATTAATGAGTAGGCATTGATTTCCATAAAACCTTTAATCTGGTTGTCAAACCAGTTGCAATTTGTCATATCTTCAGACTTGCTCCATCTAAAAAATGTCTACTTCATAAATTAGGCATCAATAATGCTTTTCTCCATGGACTTTTTGTTGATGACGTTTGCATGAACCAACCTCTGGGTTTTCACAACTTGACATGTGCTACCATTGGGTGCCACATAATAATGGCTCTTCATAGCCTCAAACAAGCACCTCATAGTTGGTGCTATCAACTACACTAGTTTCTCCTCACAGTTTACGAATTTCAAAGATAATGCCTCACTTTTCATTTTCTCTCATCAACATTGTATAGTTTACCTCTTTACTAATTCCAAAGATAATGTTTCACTTTTCATTTACTCTCATCAACATTTTATAGTTTACCTCTTTATATATGTGGATGACCCATGCTCATTACTCTGGGCAACTTCAATAGTTCACCACCAAATTGGCGTAAACATTCTTTTTTAAAGTCCTGGTTAACTTCTTTATTTCTATTGTGTAGAAATTTTTCCGTTCGATTGTGGCATCTTTCTATACAACATGTACATTCATGATCTCCTTTAGCATACAAACATTGTGAACTCTAAAGAGGTCACTTCTCCCATGTCTCCAACTCATATGCTTACAAATTTTGCTCGTGTCCATCTCATTGATACATTAGATTATCATTTTCTTATTTAGGACTTCAATATATATCTCTCACTCAGCCTAACATTGCATTTGCTATCAACAAACTCTCCCCATTCATGTATCAACTATTGGATCATTGCTAAACCATTCTTTGTTATCTTTGAACCACCATCAACCATTGCCTCTTCTTTTATAGATGCTCATGCTCTCTCATGGATTCTTAGATCTTGATTGATTGGGAGCATCTATAAGTGCTTATGTTGTCTTCTTAGGCTTCAATGCAATCTCTTAGAGCTTTAGGAAGCAGCATACAATAGCTTAGTCTTCTACGAAAGCCTAATGTTGGGCAGTTATCTCTTTAATAGTGCAATGTCTTCGTAATGAGCTTTATATTACTCTTCCGAAACCATGTAGAATTTAATGTGACTATTAGGGCCACCTACCTATGTGAAAAATTGATCCTCTAGTCCTAAATGAAACACATTGTTCTTGACCTTTACTTTGTCATAAAAGAAGGTTATATTGGCCTTCTTCATGTATCATTTGTCGATGCTCTCGCTAAACATCTCTCTCAATGATGTCTTATGAGTGAATATCTGTGTCATTTCTCCAAGGACTTCATCTTGATTATAGCGGGAAGACATTCACATTAGATGATAACACACTTTCCTTATTTCTTACTTTACATTAGGAAGGCAATTAGATTATGTGTTAATATACCTCCCTATTCTTTACCAATAGGTGTTAATACACTATCTCTTATTCTAATAGGTGTTAATTCGCCTTCCTATTCTTTGCCAATTTTGTGATTATACGTGTATTCCTCATGTAAGGATTCTGCAAGGAATTATTTTACCCTCTTCGTTATTCCATTTCTGCACTTAGATTTTCTGTATTGGTTTTGATCGATAAATACCAGACGATAGTGGTTTTTTAATTTCATTATTTATACAAAAAATGAACATTTTCAAATTCACCAGTGCTGCTTTAAAATTGTGTTTGCCATAGAGGATATCTAAAACATAGTTTTGATTGTGCTTAATTGGTCTTGTTGTTCTTTTGTTCTTATATTGAAGGAATATGAAATCAGGTTTAAAAAAGAATTGGAAGTCCCTTATGCCACTTCGGGTTGGTAGGAAATCTATCTCCTAGTTTTGCATGTTCATGAACATGAAAGTTCGTTCAGCTGGTCAAACATCTTGGACTACACCTGTTTATCTGAACGTATATGACCTGACGCCTTTTAATGGCTATGTTCACTGGGCAGGCTTTGGAATATTCCACACCGGCGTCGAAGGTCTGACTTGTTTTCCTTGTTTTATACCTTGTACATGGTGGATCAGTAGCAGCATAAATGTTAAGCATCAGTTAAATTGTGTATGATGTGGTGTAAAATATGTGCAAATTCTTATAGATTTATCTTATTGCTTTTTTTTTTCCTGGAAGTACAAATAAAATTCATAATATTTCTTGTAACATTGTTCCATATTATCATTCTATTCTAAAATGACGCACTATTGTTAAGATTCAAGGATTTGTTGTTTGTGGGAAATCTAGCTGGAGTGACGATCTTTCTATTGGTTTTAGGTTTCTTGACATTGTACACACAGAAGAACAAAATGCAAGTTTTTTATGCAGAAGTTTTTGGAAGTTAGTTAGAAACTATGTGGCCTAGGTTTGAACGATTCACTGTATGTAAAAAATTGCCACTTGAGAGACCCACCTGCAAACAATTCGAGTCTTTAGTATAAGACACCTCATAGGCAAGTAGAGAGGCAAAGCTTATGGGCATGGCATGTCCTCACGTGTTGGTTGTGAATATTATAGATATATGCGATTACAAGAACTATGCATATCCGTAGGTGGTTTTAGTATAATCTTAGTTGTAGATGGATGCGGTGTCTATCTTGTTGAAGATGGTTGTGACACAAAAATCGAAGGAGACAGCTTTGACGCTTGTGAGACGGCAACATATATATGACAGTAGATGTTCGCAACACAAATCTAGTATGTGGTGTAGGTCTGAAGGAGATAATTGCAGTGCATGAGAGGTCATGATGCATATTTTATATAAGATATTGCGACATAGGTGAGGTTGCGACATTGGTCTTAAATAAGGCAATTGTGGAATAGATGAGGTTGTGCGACAGGTTTAGAAGGAGATCGTTGTGGTGCATGCAACCTTATGATGTGAGTCTTGAAGGAGACAATTGTAGGACACATAATATCGAGTTTGGAAAGAGATGGATGTGACTTAAGAGAGGGTTCAACAATGTTTTCAAAGCATTGACCCCCTATGTAGAATGAAATATAAGCTTCAAAGTACAATAGTGTAAACTTCATCATTTTTATTTTATGGAAGATTTACATACGTACCACACAATTTTTATGCATTTACATATCTACTTATTTAACACTTTCCTATGCTTAAAAATGTGCATTTCACTTTTAAAAAGTGAGTGATGATGGTATTTTTGATGTGATATTGAAGATTTGGGTGTTATATATATATATATGTAATAATTGAAGTTTAGGTATTAGATATATAAATACATAAGAATTATTTGGTATGTATGAAAATCCTCCTATTTTTATATATTTGAAGTAATAAAACGTATTATGATAATATACAGTTTATAAAATATTAAAAAAAAACGTTTTAATACTTATTAAGATACAAGTTTTTACATTTTCAATTAGTCTCATTATTGTAGTGCATATTAAAACATGATCATAGTGACATGATTTCATTATCTAACATCTCTTTATTTTTAAATATTATTATTATAATAAACATGTGTTATAGAGCATGCTTAAAGTAAACTTGTTACAAATAAATAATATATGATGATAAGTTAAAATTAAAATCACCTATTGCGGGTGCAGCTCACTATTAAAGTAGAGGTGATTAATACAAATTAGCTGATTACTAAAAGTTAGATGTTGGGCTTGGATGAATGGGGAAGGGATTAGGATAAATAATCCAAAAAAAATGTGGCATGGGAAAAGAGAGTATAGATATGATAAGGTAGAAATAACATGAATTTTTTATTATCTTGAAGTGACAAAAGAGGGAATATATGAGAAATGAGAAGCTTCTTTTTTTCTTTCTTTTTGACTATTTTATTTTGAATAATATAAGATGATGAATTAGGCTGTCAAGCTTTAAGAAAAACTAAAGCATAAGCTTTTCATTCTTTAAAGTACATTATGTACACTTCACATCTAGAAGAGTGCTTTTCATACTACATGCTACAAACCCTTTGACATTCAGACTTTAGAGCATTTTGGAACCATTTCTACTTCAAAATGTGTTTTTTTTTGTGCTTTAAAGCATACCTTTTAAACATTGGGTTGCAATGGATGTCTTGAAGGAGATGAGGACATTACAATTAAGATTGTCACATACATTTTGAAGGATATGGCGACAATGCAGGTCTAGAAGGAGACGAGTAGCAAGCAAAGTAGCGGTGTGGACATGAAGGAGATGACCGTGGCATAGGCAAGGACATGGTGCAAGTTTGTAAGGAGAAGACTACGATGCAAATGAGGTTGTGGTGCGTGTCTTGAGGAAGATGCATGCGATATAAGAGATTTGTTATATAGGTTTGGAGGGAGTTGGTTGTGACACAAATTATGTGCAATGTAGGTTTCGAAGAAGATGACTGCAACAGGTGTGGTTTTATCGCAAGTTTTGTAGGGCTCGATATTTAAAGATTATATATATATATATATAATTTATTAATTGATTGACAAAATGATTTCTAGACATTTTAAGTGGGTTTATTTCAGATTCTAGGTATTCAATTTAGCTCCATACTTTTTTCAAGTGTTTTGTTTAGTTCTTCAACTCATCAAATGTGAAGCAGTTTGGTTCAACTATCAACTTCTTTGATGGAAATTAGTGGAGGAAAGTTTTTATGAGATTATTGTAGACTTTTTAAGTTAAATCTCACTACTTAATACCAGCTCAAACTAATGGGCTTGACTATTGAATATCCAAAATATTCACATTAAAAGCTTGCCGACACTAATTTTCATCAAGGAAATGGAAAATTTAATGATAGGATTATATTGATTCATATTTGATAAGTTTATGAACTAAATTGAACGCCTTGAAATGTTTGTAACTAAAATAGTTACACCTAAAAAGTTGAGAACTTTTTGATCTTGTACTTATAATTTATTGCTAACAAATATAATGTATAGAACTTAAACAAATACAACACTATCTTTGTCGGTCCCAAGTCTGGATGTGAAAAGTGGAGGGTTATAGTGAAAAGTAAAATTTGTCGAAATAATGTCATGAATCCTTTAAATCATTGTGTTAATGTTAGGCGTCCAGAAGTCTTTGTACAGATCTGATGAAAAATGCAGAACTTTGCAAGAGATGCATGTTAAATCATAAGTTCAATTGGGAGATAGTCCATGAAACTAAAATTAGGTTAGGATCTTGGAATATATGTACTCTTCTAAATTAATCAATTAATAGATATTATGGTTCATAGAAAAAAATATTTTATGTGTTTAAGAAACTAAATGGGTAGGGAGAAGGCCAGGAGATTGATAGTTTAGGTTTTAAACTTTGGTATGTAGTAAGTAGAAATGAGGTATGATTATAGATAAAATTTGAAGGATAATGTTAGAAATATTAGATGTGGAGATAGAACTTTTAAGATTATTGTTGATCTTGAGATTATGATGTTATAAGTGTTTATGCTTCAGTAGGTTTGGATGTATTTCAAAAATTTTGGAATGAATTAGAGGATTAATACAAAAATACCTCTTGAAGAAAAATATTTATTGGAGGAGATTTAAATTACTTGGTAGGGTAGAAGAACTTTAAAAGTGTTTATGGTGGTTATGAATTTGGGTGTAATGAAGAAGGTAGGATTATATTATATTTTATTTAAACATGATTTTGTAGTTACTAATATTTTATTTAAGAAAAGAGATGAACATATTATTACTTATAAAATAGATAGTAAAACACATATTGATTATTTTTAATAAGAAAAATAGATTAGATTTGAAAGATGGTAGGTCATTCAGTGAAAGTTTAAGTCGTGATGTTAGTTTTAGATTTTAAGATGAAGAAAGAGAGGAAAAATAAATCAAATTATCTAGGATTAGATGTGGATACTTAAAGAATAGAAATAAAATATTTTAAGAAACAAGTGTTTAGAATTTGGGATGTTCATGAAATTTAAATGTGGGAAAAAAAAGTGAATTAGTTCTTAAAATGAGAATCAAAAAAACTTCTTTAATAAAATAGTTGGTGGTGGAGTTAGTGTAAATGCAAGAAAAGATAAAATAAGCGTTGTTATAAAATTTGGTTTAGATATAAAATTTGGAGAATTAGGAAAGATATAAAGTGGCATGTAAAGATTAAAAAAAGCGATATATGATGCAAAAAATTTTAGTGATTTATATGATATAAAAAGAGAAAAGATGTATGTATAAGTTAAAGCCAAAAAGAGATAGGAGAAGTAAAGACTTAGTTGATGTATTAAGGATGAAAATAATAAAGTCTTCTTAGAAAGGATATTGAAAATAGGTGGATAAGATATTTTGATAAACTTTTGATGAAGGATTTGAAGACGATTGATTTTAAGCTAATACCTAAATAAATAGAATTTTATTGTTATCATTATTAGTAAATTTGAAGTTGAAGCTTTAAAGAAAATGAAATGTGAAAAAACAGAGAGATGATATTCCAATAGAAGTGTGGAAATGTTTAGGAGATCAAGGAATTTCTTGGCTTACAAATCTTGTTTAAGTAGATCTAAAATTGAATATATGAAGTGTAATTTTAGTTATAAAAAATCTAATCGTGGGGTTGTGATATTGGGTGATCAAATCATTAAAAAAAGTGAACATTTCAAATATCTCGGGTCTATTGTTCAAAATAATGGTGAAATAGATGATGATATTATTAATAGAATTTAAGTTGGATGATTGAAGTGGAGAAATACATCTGGCCTATTGTGTGATAGAAAAGTATTGCTTTGTCTTAAGAAAAATTTTATAAGATGGTGGGAAGACCTGTAATGATTTATGGTGCAGAATGTTGGCTAGTAAAAGAGAAACATAAAACTAAGTTAGGTGTTGCAGATATGATGATGCTCAGGATGAGTGGATTTACTCTTAGAGATAAAATGCAAAATAAATCTATACATGATAAAATTGGAGTAGCTCTACTAACATATAAGATTAGAGAGAGTCACCAGGTTTGACCACATAAAGCATCGACTATCCGATGACCCAGTTAGGAGACCAAATGTACCATATGCATTTTATGTTAAGAAAAGTAGATAGAGACCTAAAAAGACTTGTTTAGGATGTATAAAAAGTCATCTTAGTTTATTAGAATTAAATAAGATTTTGACACTTAATAAGACACAATGGAGAAAAGAGATTCATGTAGCCTACCCCACATAGTGGGATAAAGGCTTACTGTTGTTGTTGTTGCTTGTTTCAAATTTCATTAAATTGTCACTTTGTAATTTGTACATCATCTTTTCATCTCTTTGTAAATTGTTTTTTGGTGGACTACAATATCATTTTTCATTTATGATAAATTTATATACAACTCAACATACATGAAGCCTTGAACATGCCAATGAACTGCGGTGGTTAAAATCCCTTCATGGTTCAAGGAAAATATTTAGGTTACTTTACTAAATGGCGTATGATCAAGGCCCTTTATGCCCAAAATATAGTTATTGCTGAAGCCATCATACTACTATCTTATTTTTTCAAGTTTTCATGTATTTAAAATTATAGAAGGCTACATTTTTTAGTTAATTCTGATGCTAGTGCTAAGATGCTTATATAAGTCAAGAGATTAAAATAATAAGTATAATAGATGAGATTATCCTCAGCTATGAGAATATTCGCAATAATAAAGCTGTAAATATATAATAAATAATAAACATTTAAACATATGTGACAATATTAATATATTAACATAATGATTTTAATAACTCTAAGGCCCCCACAAATTCATGGTGTGATTGCATGAAGCATCAAGTGTTTGTATAGTGGGTGAAGAATTGAGAAATCTAAGCTAAGAGCTACTTAATAGATTTCAAAAATTGTTGATGCGACTCTTTTGATGCTAAAATGAGAAGTTATCAATGAAAATCTAGAACAATCAAGAGAGTATAGGGCTTATCGTTGCTGTGATCAAAGACTTAACTGGTCATTATTGAGAGCAAAGATTTTAAGTTGATGTCATTTTATAAGCATTATTATGACATGAATTCTAAAAAATAAATTTTATATTAAGAGAGATGGTAATGTGCCAAGCATCGAGTGTTAAGCAAGATCAAGGAGATATCAAGTGATCCAATTGAGCATTCATCATTGAGAGAATGCTTGATGACAAGGTGTTGAGATGAGCATGCAGTAAGTGCTCAATTAGTGAATTAGAGACTTCTAAGCACATGCGAGATCAATGAGCGAACTCAAGATGTGAGATAACGAGCAAACCAAAGAAATAGCAAAGTGAATACTTAAATCCAAGCAAATGTGACATTGATGAGTGAGAGAGCTGTGAACCAAAGAGCACTTGTATAGAGCAGTGGGCAAGATTTGTGGATGAGCAAAAGCAAGAGATCATAGTGATGCAGATCAATGAGAACAATATTTGTGTGTATGATATTTTTAGAACAATGATATCAACAAGTCAAGAGCAAAGCATAGCACTTGGGGACAATCACATGTGACAAAGACAACCACGTACAAAACACTTCACAAAAGCTTGGGCACTATCAAGTTCAAGATGAAGATGATTGCAAACGAAGACCTACATGATGAAGACAATTGCGAGTGATCTAGAGAAAGCTGAGATAAGAAGATTGCAAGCAAGCGAGCTAGAGAAGCTGCAATTTCCTAAAGAAGCTGTGATCGCAAGTGAGCCAACTAGAGAAAGCCACAATCACCTAGCTTTTATAAGTTATTGCTTATATTCCATTTTATAAATCATAGAAGGCTACATCTTTATTTGATTGATCATATTGCTAGTACAAACTTGCCTATATAAAGTAAGAGAATAGAGCAATAATAAAGGTACAATAAAGGAGAATATTCTCTATTATGATGATATATTGCAATAATAAATGCTATAAATTCCTAGTAAATATTAAGCATACTTTGGGAATATTTATATTATAGCATAATTATTCTAATAACTCTAATTTCATGGAGTGGATATTTCTTTGTGGGTGAGTGAATGGGTGTTGGGTTAGCAAATTGTGCATTTTATTAAGTATTGTTTTTCAGGCATGTAATTAAATAATTAAGAAGGATCACAATTTAAAGATTAGGAGTCATGTTCAAGTTGGATGGTTGAAGTGGAGGAATGCATCTGGTCTGTTGTGTGATAGAAAAGTATTTCTTAGACTTAAGCAAAAATTTTATAAGATGGTGGTAAGACCTACAATGATTTTTGGTGCAAAATGTTGGCAAATAAAAGAGAAACATAAGACTAAGTTAAGTGTTGCAGAGATGAGAATGCTCAGATGGATGAGTGACTTTAGATAAAATGTGAAAAAGTATGTTCGGAAAAAAGTTGGAGTAGCTCTAGTGGTAGATAAGATTAGGTTGAGTCACCTTAGATGGTTTGGCTACATAAAGTGTCATCATCGATGGTTGGGTTAGATGTATTAGATTTGTCTTATATTAAGAAAGGTAGAGGTAGACTTAAAAGACTTGGTTAAGGTGTATAAAAAATGATCTTAGTTTATTAGAATTATATGAGAATTTGACACATAATAGGACACGTTGGAGAAGATTCATTCACAGTGGGATAAAGGCTTGTTGTTGTTGTTGTTGTTAAGTCATGTCCAATGAAAATCGTGATGGAACCTATTTGAAATGATTCTTATATACAAACATCAACTAAGTGCAATACACCTATTCGATTGACAAATTGAACTTTGATTTCTCATCTTTGGCTTTATGACTAGAATAATGCTTTAAACTTTACAAATTAGTTCAAAAAATGTAGCAACATCAAATTTAATGGATATTACTATAAAAAAATGCACTAAATTAAATCTGAGGAGCTTGAAGATGGTGGATAGGTTGTTGTGATGAATGAGCTAAAGGAAATCAATTTAGAAACTAATAAAGATCCTCACCTAACTATTATTAATACCCCTCTTCTCAAGGATAAAGTGGAAGATTGAAAGTGTTGCTTTGATTCAGAGATTATTTTGTGTGGGCATATATTGAGATGTTGGAACCTATCTCTTGATGTAGTTCATAGATAAGCCATCAAATTGGATGCAATGCCAAGTAAATAAGTTCTTGACAGAATGATATTAGAGATTAAAGAATAGGTGATCATAGAAAGTAAAAATGTTATTGAAACAAATGTTATTTGAAAGGATAAAATATCGATTGGATAGCTAATGTTGTGTCCATGAACAAGAAAAATCAGTCAAATTTGCATTTACATTAACTTTTGATATCTCAATATGGCGTGTCTAAACGATGACTTCTTTTGTTGTTTGTATCGGAACTATTTGTGAACAATACTTCCAATTATGGCATGTTATCCTTTATGGATAGCTTATTAGGCTATAATTATATTAAAATGGCTTCCGAAGATAAGAAGAACAATCATTCAGAATGCCTATCATCGGTTGTTATATAGTCATGCATTTTGCTCTGAAAAATATTGAGGTTATTTATCAAAGGGATATAACATACATCTTTGGCGACTTAATTCATCAAAAAGTAGTGTTATATTGATAATCTTGTCATAAAAAATACAGATCATAAGGATCATCTTGATAATTTGAGGATTATGTTCAAATGAATAAGAAAATATAGGATCTTAAGATGAATCCTATTTAAATATATTTTTGAGGTTTTATCAGGAAACATTTTTGGTTGCATTGTGCGACTCTGAGAAATTGAAATTGACCATAATAAGATTAAAGCAGTCATTGAGATGCATGCCAACTTCATTCTTTGCAAGGATAGCTTATATTCATTAAGTGATTTACCATTTATAAAGCTAATGAAGAAGAATGATCATTTCAAATGAGAAAAGGAATACTAAGAAGTCTTTATTAATATTAAGAAATACTTGTTGAACTTGATTATCCTTGTACTGCCAAGTCTAAAAAAGCCTCTCATCCTGTACACCTTAGTACTAGAACAACCCCATAAAATATTATTGGTATAACACAATGGAGAAGCAAGATGAACACTCTCTGATATATTAGCTGAATATTAATAGGAGTGGATGTACAAATATTCCTAAATTGAGAAGAGTCGCTTGACATTGATCTATATTGCTCAAAAGATTCACCACTACATGCTCTCTTATAAAATCATACTTATCATAAGGATTGATCTGCTAAAATCCTTAATGATAAGATCGATGGTATCAAGCCACTTAGCTAGATGGACAACTCTTATAATTTGACATGACATATATTTCTCAGAAGTAGTGAAAGAATAGGTTCGATGAGACTTTCTTGTTACACACTCTTTTTCCATAGAGTCACCACTTAGTGATGATCTACCTAATAAATATTTATTGTCATTCCGGAGGAGAAAAAGATGTAAATGCGAGAAATATATTTTGATGGAGCATTGTCATTCAAACATGTTAAACCTCTAAATCTCTCGAGGACGCGAGCTGACATTGGTTTCATCTTTATAACACCTAAGGGAGGTATAATGAGATGCTCAGCCATGAATCAATAATAAAGCCATGTATGAGGCGCTAGTAGTAGGTCTTAAAGAGGGCATTTTCATAAGCATTTAAAACTTGCAAATATTTGGAGACTCAATTTATCATTAATCAAGTGTTGGACATCTATAAAATTAATAAGCTTGAATTAGTTTATTATCATATATGAAATTTCAAATTTATGAACAAATTTTAAATGTTACATTGATTCAAGTCTCTCAAACTAAAAATAATAAAGGGAATTGCTTAGCCAAGAGGACTAAAGAAATGACGAGTATGTATTAATTAGAGTCCACACCTGTCAGCTTTTATAGCTAGGAGTTTTATAATCCTTGTAGATGGAGAAGTTATCAAACTTCAGGCAACATGATGCAACTCAAGTTACTACTTATAGTTCTTATAAATCATTCTCAAAAATCTCCTCGCTAGACCTGCACAATCTCACTTACCTCTCCTCTTCCTCTAGACCAAGCCGACCTCGCCAACCCTATCGCCACCCACTCACAACGTTGACAACACCTGCCTCCTAGGCCTCCACCCACCTCTTCTCACCTCCTCTCTCTCTCTCTCTCACACACACACACGCACACACACACCTCAAAATCTCCCTTCCCACTTTATTGTCTCTAGATAGAGAGAATAGAAAAAAAATGTCTTCTCTCTCTTGTTTCTCTCTCTAAATAGATAGAAACACCTCTCTCTCCTCTCCCTTTCTCTCTAATATTTTTCAGCTTCATTCTCTTTAACTCCCCTTACTCTTTCTCTCTCTTAAAAGAGAGAAATCTCTCTCATTCTCTATCTAAATAAAGGGACCTCTC
The DNA here is from genome assembly GCA_021442155.1 of Cymbidium sinense. Taxonomy (NCBI): domain Eukaryota; kingdom Viridiplantae; phylum Streptophyta; class Magnoliopsida; order Asparagales; family Orchidaceae; genus Cymbidium; species Cymbidium sinense. Next base: position 70,304,782 of record CM038221.1, on the reverse strand, counting down.
TCTCTCATTACATTCTCTTTCTAACAAAAAATAAGTGAGCAAAAAAAAAAACAAAGTCAAATAAGAAGAAAAAAAAAGAGGGAGTTTTAAAAAAAATAGAGATAATTTTAAAAAAAAATTATATTGTCCTTGCAAATCTCGTCATTGCCTTGTCATCTCGACGTTGTCCCTCAAGCACAATGTTAAAAATACAGGAAAAATTAAGGTACTCGTATCATTGTTTTAATGTGCAGAAAAATTTACTAAATTTTAAGTATCTGTATATGTTGTTTAAACTTAGTGGGGAATATTGTAGCATTGAGTACTCGTGTGTGTGCTAGCGTGATAAGAAAATCCTTTGTGCATCTTTTATGCATGTATTAAAGGCTTATGTGCTTTTATGCTTTTTTTAAAAGCATGGTATAAGGATTCCCTGGCTTTTTTTAAACTGTTCATGCGCATCTTCTTAAGTTTAGTACTCCCGTAAATACCACCTACATGAGGGAGATCATAGGAGGTTGCCAAATTTTGAGCTAGATGAATTTATGTCCTCTACATGAGGGAGTAGGAGGATTCCAGATTTTAGACTAAATGAATTTACAGGGAACAAAACTTAAAACAGCTTCTAAATGCTAAAATGTGACTTTAATTTATGAAGATGGTGATAATGCTAAACATCATGCAAGAGACATTAATTAGAAATTAAATATAAAATGAAATAAGCAGAGCACTTGTGATTGAAAGAACTTGCCTACGTGCAAGGACCTAAATAAGGCCTCTTCTATCAAACACTCTCAGAACACCTTTAGCTAAACAAGACACTCAAATTGATATAACCCACCGAAGTAAAATTCAAGCATATACAATCAAAATCTCCAGGTTTTGAAAACACCTAAAATATTTCAGTTCGCCACAAACGCCACCAAAACTATAATATCCAAATACAAGCTGACAGAAAATGTCTTCCAAAAATAACAATATGGAGACAATTTTTATTCACTTGCTTTGATTCAGCATAAAGCTTTGTTTGAATAGTGTATCTGTACATTAATTAATTTTGTGATGAGTTGTTATACTATTTTCTTTACCTGCCCATAGTTTCTTGTAACATAATAGTTCGGTAACTCAGTTATCTCCTTGTGACCAATGCAGGAATGGTGGACATATGTCCGTATGGGTCCTTCTGATCCCCACCCAAATTGGCACCTTGGGTTGCGCGGCACACTACACCGTGCTGTGATGTGGAGAGTCTGGAAAGAGGGTGGCACTGGCTTTCTTTATTGGGGTGCAAATTGTTATGAGAAGGCAACGGTGCCCAGTGCTGAGGTACTTGTCATCGGAAACTAAACAAACAATTTTACTCCTTAGCATTTTTTATCGATATTGTGTTCCATAAAAACTATGGTACCTATCAGTATTACTTATTTATTGCCACTGTGAACCAGTATTGATTAAAGAACACTTTTTAACTCGGTTATTCAAGTTTGGTGATTGATGAACTAGAATGCATTGTTTTTACAAAATAGACTTTGTCGACCACTAACTCTTCAAAACAATCATATCACAGGTTATAAGAAACTTGTTCTCGTCATTGCTAATGTGTTAGGCGTTTTATGTCTGTCAAGTGGCATTAATTAGTTATTTACAACAGAAATTTTTGTAGATGCCTTCTTTGATACAATTTTTATGCTGATGCAGATAAGATTTCGACGAGGTCTACCTCCAGGTGATGGAGTCTTGTTTTATCCTGGTGAAGTATTTTCTTCTTCACATGAACCAGTTGCTTCTGTCAGGCTTGAGAGGTTGCTTAGTGGTTTGCAGGTATTGTTAAAGATATTTGATAGTTTGTTTGCTATTTTAGTAGTTTTATATTAAAAGTTTTCATGCCTTGTATGTAAAAGTTATTGCGAGTATTGCTAGTATGATTTGGCCTGATATTTGACTTTTCACCATTACTTGGTTGAAAATTCTATTTTTATTAAATCTGTAAGCCTCCAGTTTCACTAACCAAGTTCTAAATGATAAATTAAATTCCAGGACATCGAATACCTGAAGCTCTACTCATCAAAACTCGGCAGGCAAGCCAGTATAGCTCTTCTAGAAAAAACCGGTGTCTATCTAAGCCCTGAGCGCTACGTGTCAGTGGACTTGATGCGAGCTGAGATCTACCGCACTTGCCATTCTTAAATTAAACAAGGATTTTTCTTATGCAATTTTGTCCTTCTTTACGATTCTTCCACCATCTTTTTTTTTTTGGTATAAATTATTGAACTGTAATAAGCACAGAGAGGTAATGGGGTTGAGCAGTATCAAGAAGAGCTGATGTCTTCAGGTCTGTTGATTTGCTTCAGTGCGCTAATGGTTCTCTCAGTCGAGGAAAAGAATGGGAGAAGAGCTGCTCAGGGAACGACAAGTTGAGACTGGTGAGCTTTTTTTAACGGTTATCTGTTGTATTTGTATGAAATGGTTTTGGTCGATTGGGAAGAAAGTTACTTTGTTTTTCATGTAACCATGATTGAAAATTTTGGTTAAGATATTTTAATCTAGGGGAATTTATATAAATAGCACACAATTCTTATATATTATGTATCTAATATTTAAAATTTTATATTTATTTAAGTAGTACTTAAATTTTTATTATTACGTCAAAAATAATATCATCATTATTTTTTTTAAAGTGAAATTACTTTTTATGCATAAAAAAGTATTATGTTTGTAAATATTTAGATGTTAAACATATAAATGCATACAAATTGTGTGATATGTATGAATTTTTTTTTAATCTAAATTGGTTCTGTCATCCTGAGTCATTCCCTACCTACTTAGTATGTCAACCCAACCCGACCGAGTGATCCTTAGTATCAGTCGTTCGTAATTTTCAGAATTTGTGTGGTGTTTGTCTAAGGAGGCAAGTTTAAGTTCACCTTAGTTAGTAGAGCTTTTGTCCATCAAGAGATCCCATGGTTCACATTTCAAAGGTAAAAGTCAGAACATACTGCTAGCCTGAGCGTAATATAATGACATCATTTACAGAATCACCCAATCGGGACTCTTGTAGAATCATCATATATGGAGTTCATTCAATCACGCGGTCAGAGGACATATGTCACGTCTTTACCGGTATGAGATTAATTGAGAGTGAATATAGAAATACATTTGACTTAACATTGGCTCTTTTATGAGCTAGATTTTTCTTAATTTGCCACCTTTCAAATAATCATGGGTGAGTTGAATTTTAGCTTTAAGTTTTTTAAATATTGAATTTTATTTAATCATTTAACACTTGGTAATTTATCTGATTTTATAGTTGTTTTGATACTTGATTTTGATTAATTTAAATTGAGCTTGCAAGTACATTTTAATAGTAAGTATCCCATTCGGTTGAAATATTTATTCAACACAGTCATCATCGAGGTGGATGTATTATTTTGCTATTCTAGATTCTATTGACTCTATTAATTTAATAATAGTGGATCAAATCTATTTTCATGTGATAAAATTAGCTTCTCAAATATTTTAATGAGTTGAAATTCTTATAATATTATTATTAGATTTTTTAAATTTTGTTAACTCGGACTCGGTCCTAAGATCCAATAGGGATGATTTATTGTTTCAAAATTTATAGTCCTCCAAATCTTGTCAACTTTAGCTTGATGACAGAGGATCGGGTTGAGGATTTTACTCTTGAGGGTTTAAATTTGAGAAATTATATTAACAATATTGTTGGTAGATTTATCTTTTGTAATTCTATGACAAAATTAACTTTTTAGATTTTAAGTTGAAAATATTATAATAACATTATTAGATTTTTAAGTTTTGTTAACCCAGACTCGATCTTTAAGACTCAATCGGGATTCAACCTGCACAACATACTCAGACACTAAGTTTTAGCATTCAACGTAGTGTTGGAGCCCATGCAGGTATATTTTTAGATCGCTTGCATAATTTTAAGGCATTGAATTTGAGTTTTAATCATACTTCATAATGTGTACAAAGCTCATCCAATTAGTTTATTTATATGCATCTCGATGTTATAAATTTGAATATATGATTGACTCGTGCTACATATACTCTTCGTTTCATTGAAAATTTTGAGACGAATTTAATTACAAGCTCACTTGATAATGCATGCAAGAGTTCAATTGAAGTTTTAATTAATGCCTTCTATAAGCTTGTATAATGTGTTGTGAATTCGGTGGCTTATATTGTATATTTCATTCATATTCGACTTCAATTCTTTTTAATGTTTCATTGCACATTATATTTCTTATTCATTTAAGTATTTTGCTTGTATTTGATAGACATTTAATTTTTTGTAGACTAGTATCAGTCACATGATCATAAGCTCAATCTCGTCTCAGTAGCTTAGTCATTGTATTTAGTTTAATTACTAATCTTATTACTCGTTTAAACTTTAAATATTATTCTTTAACTATTTCATTTTCATTAATTATTTATCTTTATTTTGATGACATTTTTGACCTCTCTACATGGGGCGGAGTGTTAGAGCATTCCAACCATGCTTAAGAAAGGATGCATAGTCAGTGTCTTGCGACACTACGGTTTGGAAAGTCTTCTAAATCTACGACACTTAAAAAAGCATGCATAGACCTTCAATATCTGCAATTTAAATTCAGATTTTAATTTTGAGCTTAAAATTCATTTTGTGTTAAATTAATTAAGCCATCTGTCAATCCGAATTTTGGTAGCCTCCCGGAGTCATCACATAGGGGGCTGCTTCGGAGGTGCTATAGCATTCCCATCATGCTTATAGGAAGCGTGCATGGTAGGTGTCTTGCGACATCGAAGCTAAGATATTTTTGCACCTACAACGTTGTGGTGTTTATTTTTGGTTGTCATGTGTGTGTATATGTGAGGGGATACCACGCAGATCTGAGAATGTACTTATTAAGGTGATCGGGTACTACATCAAGGAATAGTACACTATCTCGAAAGATAGAAATCACTATCCTACGATAGACTTAATCACATAGTAAGGATTCCTAAGGCATGATGAGTCTTCGAATATACCAGAGATTTTTCCCTATTTTATATGAAAAAATAAAGCAGGGTTCATTTAAATCGGGTTCGTTAAGTTCCTTATGGAGGCAAACCCTCATAGTTAATTACATCTTAAGGAAGGTGCGTTTCTTAAGAATAAATTATTATTTTCAAAGAATTTAAAGATAGGACTATCAATAAATTAGTTATATTTAGAAGATCAAATGGAATAGATCGAAAGGAAAAACTTATTATCGAAGCTAAGGGAAGATGAGTAGGGGATGCTCATAATACTAGGAAGCCTAGTGAGCATCCCAAATTTTGCTTTGGTTGGGCTTTATATGTTTGAAATTGAGGAGAGTTACATATTTGAGTTAGAATTTTTATTAGAAATTTAGGACTTATAATTCAACAATACAAGATTGTGAAAACGCTTAAGAGGTAATGATTTATGCTTGTAGCCCATAAGAAACAACGACCTCAGATCCTAAATTTAGGGAGCTTTGGCGAGGGCAAAAGTGTGACCTAAATCTAAGGCGAAAATGGGTATATGATTTACCTCCATAAGAGAGAGTAAACCAACTGACTATTAGGGTTATACCACCCTGGAGTTTCAGCCAGCTAACTCCTCCTACATTTTAAATCCATATAAGCAAATCATATGCTTTTGCAAGATGATTAAGTTGTTATTAATTAGAAAAGAAATTAAGTTTTTAAACTCACTCAAAAGACTAGAGCATGAGGGGCATGAATAATGATTTAATCTAATGCAAATTTTTATCAAATTTTATTTAATTTGGGACTTTTTATTTTGACACAGGCCAGACGATGTTATATGCCTAAATGCCTGAGAAGTTGATTATGGGCCAAATCAAAAGGGAAAGAAGTGTTCTTCCATCATAGGCTCTCAAAGGTTAAGCCCATTCTATCTGGTAAAGATGGAAGTCCTCTATTAACAAGAGTGAAATAAGATGATTATGCATGATGTTAAATATACAACATCTAGTTAAGGGGTTGTTAAATAAATTATTATCTTGATTTAATGCTTAGTTTCTTATATGAGATTGTGAGTTATTTTAAAAGTTTAGTTATGAGTTATTAATGGGATAAAAATTTTATTTTTATCTTAGAGCCTAATCGCATCTATGTCATACAATAATCACCAATCATAAATAAATTATAAAAAGACATGTCATTTCTAATGCATAAGCTAAACAAAATATCAAACAATTTTTTATAAAGCTATCACAAAAGAATAAAAGGCTGTTGCGTCGGGTGCCGTCATGCAACTCGAAAAGAAATATTGGTAGTTGAGCTCTATCCTTATACAACCCAGATTATAAAAGAATAATTACAATTAAGAATAATGAATGTTATGGGGATCTTTACTCTTTATTCTTCATATTTTATTTTTCATCTCTCATTTCTTCATTTTGATTTGCTCCATTTATTTCTTTCTTTTGGCTTGACTTGGATATGCTTGCTTTAAAGGCATCACATAGTACATAACACTTGGTTTTATAACTAATGCTCATCTTAATCTCCTATAACACTCATCATAATCTTAATGCAAAATTACATTAAAAGGAGGAAAGTAAATCTAGCTATATTTGTAAAATAAATGTTAGTTAAGCACACCATATAATCGAAGTAATTATATGAACAATTTGGACTTAGCACCTCACATATGGGTAATCAAGCTAATTTGTCTTAACTTAGATTATGCTTAGGGGATAAACAACCTGCACAACAAAAAATATTTATATTTTTATTTAGCGGCCCCTTAAGCACAATCCCCTACAAAAAGCATTATTAGGCTAATATCGGCCTAACATCTAGACTACACATATATACCATAACATCTAGTTTACAACAAAAGCATATATCAAACCATATCTTAACATGATAGAGTTTGTCAAATGTGTGTGCATATTAAAACTTGTGTGGTATGTCTGAACTAGGCTTTAGAGTTGTAATTTGCTAAGTGTGAGGGATTTAATTTATAAGGGGTTGATTTCTCTTTAAGTGATTTAATTGATTTGAAGATTTTACTTAATATTTTCTTTTGTTTTCTATAGTCTATATTTAACAACTAAGTGTTATGAAGAGAAGAAAGAGATGAAATCTCTCTTTTATCCCCACCTTAAGTAATTTCTAAAGCAACTTAATTAATCAATCTTCTTTAGTGAGTGGCTTATTATATGTTTTAATCAAACCTAAGTTTAAGTTCACTTTAAATGACCCTATTCAATAAGAAAAACATCTTAAGATTAATTAGAATGGATTATTATCACATAAGACATGCTTATTCATTTCTTTTCATCATATATATCATGCATATGATTCAATCTTAAACATACCTATACATATAATGTATGTCTTATCACACTTGAATGATGAATGCAAAGAAGTATGTTTAGAGTTTAGGTATTTCGTTTAATTGAATTATGAATGCACGGCTTTTTAATAAAAAAGAGGGATTTTTTATCCATTAGCTAGATACACATTCACATGTGTAAAAGTTTTAAGTGAGTACATCATCATTGTTCTACACCAGGGGAGTAAGGTACAAGACCTACTTAGGGCTACTTAAAGTCTTACAGCTCCGGGGTGTTTAGACTAATATATCACTTTTCTTAGATACATATGGATATATAAGCAAATATAAGGATATAAAAACTCATGCAAAAGTTGTATTTGATTTGTTTGATATATGATTCTTGTTCATTGGTCGATATACATATATATATATATATATATATATATATATATATATATATATATATATATATATATATATATATGTATGTATAAGAGTTTTAAGTGAGTACGATGTTATTATTTTGCACTAGGGGCTTAAGATACAAGACCTACTTAGGGCTATTAAAGCCTCGCAATCCCGGGGTGTCTAGACTAATATACCACTTTTCTCAGATACATATGAATGTACAAAAAGAACCACAAGAATAAGAAGTCATGCAAGAAGTCATATTTGATTCAATTATATGATTTACATATGTAATATGAAATTCTTCCTAAGTCTGAATCATGGAGGTGCATAGAAGTAGATTTAGATAAATGTTGTGTTCTTTTTAAATAAACTATACATTTGTAAATCCTATATGAACCCATGTAAGATAAGGAAAGAGAGCTTCATATTACATATCTTATATTATCAACACATGCAAACTTATGGATATTTGTAATTAACATAACTTCATTTATAATAATTGATTTATGGGCTTTTGAAAATAACATTTGATTTAATAGTAATAATAGTCACACCTATTTAATTTAAATCAATACATGGAATTAGACAAAAATGAAATCATTTCATTTAGTTAATTTTAAAAGAAATGAATGCATAATTACACATGATAAGTAACATTTTACATGATTGGAAAGAAATAAAGGAAAATAAGTACATGATCTCATTCATTCCAATTAATTCCTAAGGATAATTATACTAAATAAGACTATTTAAAATAAACTAAAGTTTTTAAATGAGATTTTTAATTTGGGTTTGATTTGATTCAGGAAATGAAAGAGGTTTGTTGATCCTAATCTCATTCCTTATGTGTGAGTTGATTTGGTTTAATGAAGAAGTAATTAAGTTGATTTTATGATTTGATTAGGTTAAGATATGAATTAAGCTAATTAATTAACCTTACATCACCTTAAGTTAATTAACCAATTAATAATGAGCTAATATGATATGCAATCACATGAAAAGTAAACTTGCAATGCTCCTAAGAAATGAAAGGGGTCTAATGCAATTGGCTCATGATTAATAGTTAATTAAGTTTAAGGATCTCACTTAACTACTTTTATTATTTTCTCACATATGTGACTTAACCATAATTTCATCATCTCTCACTTTGGGTTATTGAACACTCAAAGAGCTACCCAAGATTAAGTTAGAGAATTAGATTCAATTAAATTAATTAAGTTAATTAATTAATTAATTAAACTCTAATTAACTTTAACTAATCAAAATGAAATGGGCTTAGAGAAAGAGATAAAGAAGGGAGCTTAAGTCTCAATCTCTAAATCCTTTTAAATAATTAATTAAGGTTTAGGTATGATTTGGATTTTTGATTAATTTTGTTAATTAATTAATTAAAAGGGTGTTAATTAATTAATTATTTCAGAGGGATTAGAGGAGATTTAAGGAAAAGATTAGATGAGGGAGTCCCAATCCATTTCTCTGGACTTCATGACCATTAATAGAGGTTAATAAGCTTAATAGATTGATTAATTCATTATTTATTTGCTTAATTATCACTAATTATATTAAGAAAGTGATTAAGGCTTAATTAATTAGTTTTCTTAATTAAGCAATTAATAAAATCTTAGAAAAATAGGGAGGTAGAGATCATCCTTCTAAACATGCACAGAAAGTTTGAGATTAATTGGATAGTTAATTAGAGAGTAATTAGGCTAATTATATTTTCAATTAAACTTTACTTAAGTTAAATATACTTTTCAAAATTAATTAATAATAATTTTCCTGAATTCTACTCTAAAATATCTTTAAAATGGGCCTAATTTTGTATTTTTTTGAATTTTTTTACGATTAGTTATGAATTTAAAAAGTTTGAGAATTACAAATCAATTAATTAGCCTTAATTAAAGCCTTAATCCCATCGACGTGGCGGCTAATGCGGCATGCATTCCACGTGGTGCAACGGGATTCGCTATTTAAGTTGTCACATCCGAGTGCTGACTCGGATGGCGGCGCACGCGGTAACTCCATGGACTGTCCAATCTAAGATCAGACACCCGTGATTAAACCTGCGATTCCGAGGGATTAATCAGGACATCTAAATGTGATCTGATCAGGATCGCCCGTTCGGATCACGCGGGATGGACGGTCCATGATCTATTTCTTCCCGAGCATCGAGCAATGGCAACCGTCCATTGATTGTTGCTCGATTTGAGCTCACCCGAGCTCGGATGGAGACGAAAACGATCCCACACCTTCGGGAAGCACAACAATCAAATCCAACGGTGGAAATTGCATGAAATGAAATGAAATTTTCTTTCACAAAAGACCATCCAATTTTCATTCAAGGATCGCTTTAATGGCATACCACCGAGCTTTAATCGATGGTTCCACGATTGAGAAGCTCGTAGAAACGAAGCTTTGTTGTCGACGAGCTTTGATTTGATGTAGTTTGCTCTAAGAAGATCAATCCACGGGCGTAGGTGGCTTGATCAACTCTACCCTCCAAAGAAGTGAAAGAAGTTGAGCAAGCAATTCTGGGAAAGGTGACCTCCTGCTCTATTTTTGCATAAATCCAAAAATGGGGATTTTAGGGAGATTGGGAAAGCTTGGAAATCGCTCTGGGAACTCTCTCCTTGGCTACTAGGGTTGAATCGAGTGGGACTGTGTGAGTTTGAGTGAGAATGAGGGGGCTATACCTCCTCATTACTTGGATCGACGCCATGATTTGGAATTTTGATCAAGGGGTCACCATGGGGAGCTCGGTTTGGGCAGGGAATCATGTTAGTTGGCTTCCTTTGAGTGGAGGAGGGTGTGAGAGTGGTTGCCAAGGGAGTAGTGGGTGTCCTATGGCTTTCCAAGTGTTCCAATGAGAATGGGGTGATTTCACCTCCCCATAGATCATGGCCGACCCAACCACCTTTGGGTCAGGTTAGTCATGGTCCAAGGTGTCTACGTGGACTTATGGGTGCCAAGTGGCTGGGGAGAGAATGACCCAACAAGCATGTGTCTTATTTCATGGGATGGCCTAATACCAAGGACAAAATGGTCATTTGGCTATGGGTTTGATTTGGGAGATTTGGGATGTCAAAAGTTAGCCCAAATTTCAAGTGGTTTGGAGTTTGTTTAGTTTGGTTTGGCTTGATTTGACTTATATAGGTCAAATTGGGTTAAGTTAGGTCAAGTTGGCCAATTGGTCAAATTGGGTCAAACTAAAGGTTGGGTCAAGTTCACATGACCAATTGGAGTGTATTGGTGTCATCGGTTTGATTCAATTTGCTTTGAATTTGATTATGGCTCATTTGGGTTCATATAGGTCAAGTTGACTAATTGACCAATTGGATCAATTGGATCAAGTTAGGTTATGTTGAGTCAAGTTCAATTGGATAATTGAAAATGATTGTAGGCTTTGGTTTGGTTTAATTTAGAATTAGTTTGGATTTTGCTAATTTGACCCTTGAGATCAATTTGGGCTAAGTTTGGTAAAATTGATCAGTCAAATTCTCAATCATGACTTTAGTCAAGTTCAATAAGTGATTTGAGGTGAACTTGAACCATTAGTTGCTATCAATTTGGGTTGGATTGTGATTTGAGCCATTTTGGCTCTTTAGGCCAATTTGGGTCAAATGACCAATTAAGCTTGGTTTGACTCAATTGAGAGTTTGGTCATGTTCAATCATTGATTATGAATAGGTTTGAATCAATGGTTTTAATCAATTTAGCATATGAGAGATTTTAGCTAATTTGGGTTTCATTTGGGTTAAATGTTGACTTGGTCAATTGCTAGGTTTGATTTGGTTTGACCCAATTTAAGATAATTGATTTACCTAGGATGATTGTTGATCATGATATGAGGTTTGGATTGGCTTAGTTCAATCTAATTTGGGTTGAATTAGAACTTGTCTCAAAAAGATCTTTTAGGTCACTTTGGGTCAAGCGAAACTAAATGGGTTGGTTGGCTTGATTCAAGTTTAGTTGAGTTGATATATGGATTTAAGATGGAAATGTAAATCCAATTGCAAGTGATTTGAAACCATATGAGTTTTGGTTCATATGACAATTTTCAAGTCAAAAGGGTCAACATGGGCTTGACTTGGGTTGACTTGGGTTTGGTTTGATAATAGTGATTTATGTTTATATTTATAATAATGATTGAAGGAATGATTGAATCATGAAGAAATTCATGAATCTTGAGTTGATTTGGATATCATTTAGCAAAGTTCAAAAAATTGGCTATATAAATTGGATTTTGGTTTGATTTTGAATTTAGTTTTGGCTATTTGAATTTCCATTTATATTTGAGAATATAAATGAAGATATAAATAATTCATGAGAAAATTACTTAGGTTTGGAGTGATTTGCATTTGGTTAAGGCTAAGTCATAGGATAAAATCAAAGGGCTTAAGAGGAATTTGGGATTTGAATTCAATCATGAGTTTCAATCATTTGATTTAGAATTGAATTATGATTTGGATTTGGAATTTGAATTTGAGGTTTGGTTTGAATGAAGGAAGCAAGGATCGGTTCAATGCTATAGACAAGTCTTCCTAAATCCTAAGGCATACCCTATTCTTATGGCTAAACCATCTAAGTCTCTGGGTTAAGTGTTCACCTAATCACTAGAAGTATATCTCTGTCTATAAGAGTCTTAAATCTATGATAAGAAAGTTGAGAGCTCACTCCAAAAGTGAGGTCAACACGCGCTTATGAGAAGTGTCGTATAGGCTTTCAAACTTGTGTAAGGGACATCCTGGATTCCTCATCATGCTTAAGTAGCATGCACGAGTACTTATATCTAGAAAATTTTTACAAGTGATGATTAACATCAAATAAATAATTGTAATTATAAATAGTTGTTTAACCTCATTAGATTTTACCAAATAACCAAAAGAAAGTTATAATATTTAATCTAGAATTTAGAGAGAAAATTGTAGAAAACTTGAATTCATTCACCTTAATCTTTACCCATTTATAGCAATTGAAGGTAAAGTGGGTTAGTTGTTATGTCGTGCGGGTAGGAAACATGTCAACTTTGCTGTGCTTGAGAGAACAGAGCAATAGGGGAGGCATTTGGATGAAAGAGAAGAGAGGGAATGTTGCCCTATCATGCAAGATAGACGGAAATAGGGTGGTGTGGTGTTTTATTTATTTATTTATTTTTTGGTTGATGAGATTGACACAATGTAGATCCAGATGTACTTATTAGTGATCTGACATTGAGGAATGATGTACTATCTTGAGAGAAAGAAGTCACCATCCTACAATTGACCTAATCACTAATAAGGACTCTAAGGATAATGGGTCTTGAATGTACCAGATCTTTCCCTTACTTTACATGGAAAAGTAAAGTAGGGCTTATTTTAAATTGGGTTCGTTAAGTTTCCTATGGAGGCAAGCCCCATTAATTACATTCTAAGGAATGAGATTCTTAGGAATACTCGATTAAGGTAAATGATCATTGTCTCCAAAGATTTCAAAGATAGGACTATCAATCAATTGGTTATTTTTAGAAAATCAAGAAGGATTTGAGCAAAGGGAAAGAGTTATTTTCAACCAAAGAGAATGAGTATGAGATGCTCATGATATTAGGAAACCTAGTGAGCATCCCAAATTATTCTATGGTTGGGCTTTATATTTTGAAATTGAGGGGAATTATATGTTTAAGTTGAATTTTTATTAGAAATCCAGGGCTTACAATTCCACAATACAAGATTGTAGAAATGCTTAAGAGGTGATGATTTATGCTTATAGCCCGCAAAAAAAAAAATAACGACCTTAGATCCTAAATCTAGGGAGCGGAGGCAAAAGCACGCACCTAAATCTAATGTGAAAATGGGTATATGGTTTACCTCCACAAGAGAGGATAAATCACTGACATTGGACTTACAACCGCGGGGTGCCAACTAACTATTCCTATGATTTTAAATACATATAAAGTCTTAGGCTTTGCAAGATGGTTAACATGTTATTTATTTAGAAATGAGACTAAATCCTTAAACACACTCCTTAAGAGACTATATCATGAAGGGCATGAATAATGACCTAATCTAATGTAAATTTTGTTAAGCTTTATTTTGATTTTTGGATATTTTTATTTGACACGGGCTATGGGATTTAATATACCTAATGCATGAGAAGATTGGTTATGAGCCAAAATAAAAAAGAAGGAGGTGTGTTTCCACCATGGCTCTCAAAGGTCAAGCCATTTTCTCTGGCGAAGGTGGAAGCCTTCTATTAGAAAGAGTGAAATAATATGATTTATGTATGATGTGAGACATACAACATCCAGCTAAGGGGTTACTAAATCTTCTATTATCTTGAATGTTCTAGGCTTTAGGTGAGGTTATGAGTTGTTTAATTTTAATTTTGAGTTGATTAATTGGATAGAGAATTTATTTTTCCTTAAGAGCCTAATCGCATCTAGACCATTCATCAAATAATGAATAAACTAGGAAAATCATGCCAACTTAATTGCACAATCATATACAAAACATCAATCAATTTATAAAATTGGTTCAAAAGAATAAGAGGCCGATGTGGTCAGGCTCCACCGCACAAACCCGATAAGAAAAATGGGTAGTCGAACTCTACCTTTATACAACCCGGATTATAAATAAATAATTACAATTAAAAAGAATTCATGTTATAGGGGTCTTCATTCTTCATTTTTTTATTTCTTTCTTTCTTCTTTTTTGCTTGATCGGGATATGATTTCTCCAAAGATGTCACATGGTGCATAAGGCTTAGGCTTATGACCAATGTTCATCCTTTATCCCCCATTACATTCATTCCAAATCTTAATTACAAAATTTACATAAAAATGGAAAAAAAATAAATCTAACTAAACGTGCAAAATAAAGATTAGTTAAACACACCACACAACCTAAGCAGTTATATGAATAAGTTGGACTTAGCATCCCACACATGGGTAATCAAGTCCACATGTCCTACTTTAGATTATGCTTAGGGGCATAAGCAACATGCACAATAAAAATATTTACAATTTTATTATAACACCCCTTAAGCACAATCCCATGTTAAAAATGATTAGGCTAAGATTGTCCTATCATCCAGTTTACGCACATACACCCTAACATCCAGTCTAAAAATATTACATCACAAAACAAAATTAGGCATCAAACGATGCATTGCCCTAACATAGAGCTAAAAATGGTGACATAACCTAATGTGTGTGCCATTTAAGGCTTGTGTGATATATCTTAACTAGGCTTTAGGGTTGGAATTTTCTAAGTTTGAGAGATTCAATTAAAGTTTGGTTTCATTTCAAGTGATTTATTGATTCATCAATTTTTAGTTGATAATTTGATTTGGTTTGAATGAACTTATACAAAGTTATCAAATATTGTGAAGAGAAGAAAGAAAGGAGAACTCTCTTTCATCCCTACCTTATAGTATTTTTATGGTAGATTCATTAATGATTTTTCTTTAGTGAATGTTTTATTCTATATTTTTATTTAATCCTAAGTTTAGATTTACTCTAAATAATTTTATTCAATAAGAAAGGCCTTTTAGGATTACTTAGGGTGAATTACTATCATATAACACACCCATTCATTTCTTTCCACCATGAATACCATGCATATGAATAATCTTAAGTACAGTTATACATGTAATGAAAATTTTAGCACACTTTGATGATGAATGCTAAGAGATATGATTTGAAAATTTGGATATCCCATAAATGCATGTATTTTATTATGTAGAAAAGAGGGACTCTTTTATCCATTAATAAAATGCACATCCATATGTATAAAAGACATAAGTGAGTATGACGTCATTATTTTCTACACCAGGGCGTAAGGTACAAGATCTACTTAGGGTTACTTAAAGCCACAATCTCGAGATGTCCAGACTAATATACCATTTTTCTTAAATACATGTGAATGTACAAAAAGAAAGCAAATGGATGAAGAATCATGCAAAAAATTATGTTTGATTTAGTTATACAATTTACATGTGTAAATGTCAAGATCCTTCTTAAGGCATACCATAAAATGCATAAGAATAGATTAAGGTGTTGTGTTCTTTTCAAATGAATCATACACTTTGTAAATCCTATTCAAATCCATGTTAAGAGAAGAGAAGAAAATAACATAATACACATCTTATGCTATAATCATATGCAAGCTTATAAGCACTTATAAGTAGCATCACTTCATTCATAATCTTTAGTTTATAAGTTTTTAAAAGTAATTTTTGATTTAATAGTGATAATAACTACTCATATTCTTATCTTTAGCCAAAATATGTAATTTGACACAAAGGAAATATTTTATTTATTTGATTTAAAAAAATGAATGCATGATTTCATATGGCATATAATATTTAACATGCTTGGAAAGAGATAAAGGGATGTAAGCACATGACTTCATTCACCTATTACTTTCTAAGGACAATCATATAAAATGGGATTATTTAAAATGAATCAAAATTCTTAAAGAGATTTTTATTTTTGGATTTGATTTGACTTAGGAAATATGAATGTGTTTGTTGGTCCTAATCTATTTCCCATATGTGTGAATCAATTTAGTTTAATTTTAGAATAATGGTTGATTTTATTTTTTTTTGTTTAGGTTAAGGTATGAATTAATCCATTAATTATCCCTTACCTATACCACTTTAATATAATTATTCAAGTAATTATGAGCCAACATATGATATGCAATCACATGAAATTTAAATCAGCAAATGCACCTAAGAAATAAAGGGGCCTAATGCAATTGGCTCATAATTATTGATTAATTAAGCTAAAAGGGTTTAATTAAGTACTTTCATAGCCATCTTACATATGTAGTTTGATTATAATTTCGTTTGAAGTCTCTTAGGTTATTGAACACCTAAGAGTCTACCTAAGATTAAGTAATTAAGTTTTGGAATGATTTGTTTTTTTTTTGAATTTGATTAATTGATCTAATTAATGAAGTGATTAAGCCATTAATTAATTTGAAAATTTATTAAGAGTTTATCCAAATGAAATAAACTTAGGGAAAAATATAGGAAAAGAAATCCTAATCTCATTCCTTAAGTCCATTCACTATTTAATGATGATTAACAAGCTTAATTAATAGATTTATCATTATTTAATAGGTTAATTAATCATTTAATTAATTAAGAAAGGGATTAAGGATGAAATGAGCAATTCCCCTAATTAATCCAACAATAAATTCCAAGAAAATCATGGGAGGCAGAGGTCATCCCACTAATAAACCCTAAGAAGTTTAGAATTAATTGCTGAGATAATTAAGGAGTAATTAATCTAATTATATTACTAATAAAATTCAAACTAAATGAAAGTTATTGTTCAAAATCAATTGATCTTAATTTTATATTATTCTCTTTTAAATTATCTTTAAAATGAACTTGAGTTTGTATCTTTTGGATTTTTTTATAATTAGTTATGAATTTTGGAAGTTTCAGCATTAAAATCTAATTAATTAAGCCTAATTAACCCCTAATCCCGTCGGACCACGATGGCTGACGCGGCAAGCTGATGCGGTGCGCTTTCCACATGGCATGATGGGATAGGGTATTTAAGTTATCACATCTGGTCAGTCGAGGCCGGGCTTTCTCATCGTCCGATCTAAGATCGACCACCGCGATTAATCCCGCATTAGCTTAAATGAGGGAGATAACATGATTTAATCACAATCGCCCCATTCCAATCACACAATGAATGGTGTGTGATCGTCTCTCGAATGCAGAGATGGATGCCATCCATCGATCATCACCGATCCGCTCACTGAGCTCGATGGAGTTCAAACTTACCGCACACCTTCGGGAAAGCACAAGCAATGTATCCAACGGTCAAGATCTCAAGAGATTACAATTTTCTTCACAAATGACCAAACAATTTTTATCTTAAGATCGGTTTTGAGCAATACCTCGCCGAAGGTTATCACCAGTGCTTCCAACGGAGGAGGTAGCTTCATCTAGTAGAGTCAAAGCCCTGTTAAAGGTATCAAATCTTGATTTGAAGTGGATGGCTCAGTTGACCAAGCTCCCTTTCAATGGCAACCGATTTTGATCAAAGTCCTTCGTCCCGTGGCTTGGTGACTTGGGAAACAACTTGATTAAGCTCGACAAGTCCTTTGATGGTGCTTGCAAGTATAATTTGGTTTTGGTGGAGAATTGAGTGACTTGGAAATGGGATGGACCTCCCCTATTTCGATTTTGAGCAAAACCGAGAAGGAGAATTCAAGGGAGCTTGGAAATGGCTTAGGGAAGCTTAGGGATGCTTGGTTTTGACTCCTAGAGCTCAATCAAATTCAGTGCGTGTGGTTTGAGTGGGAATGAGGGGGAGTATATCTCCCCCTCCTTGGATCAGACGGTGAAGAGTAGAGTTGCCATTTTAGCTCAGTTGCTTGGATTGAGGGGATGGTTTGGGCTATTTGGCATCTATGGCGATTTTATTTTCATCTTTAAGGTAAAATGAAAACAAAATATGCTAGTTGTACACTATGTAGATCCGCAGATGTTCTTATTAGGGTGATCATGTAATGACATTGAGGAATGGCCTTGAAAGACAGACGTCACCATCCTACAATGGACTTAATCACCTAGTAAGGACTCCTAAGGATAATGGGTCTTCGAATGTACCAGAGATTCTTCTCATACTTTACATGAAAAAGTAAAGTAGGGTTTATTTTAAATCGGGTTCGTTAAGTTCCCTATGGAGGCAAGCCCCCATAGTTAATTACATCTTAAGGAATGATATTCCTTAATAATACTCTTGATTAAGGTAAATGATCATTATCTCCAAAGATTTCAAAGATAAGGCTATCAATCAATTTGGTTATTTTTGGAAGATCAAGTGGGATTGATTAAGAGGAGGGAGTTATTTTCAGAACCAAAGGGAGATGAGTTGGGGATGCTCATGATACTAGGAAGCTTATTGAGCATCCCAAACTATCTTATGGTTGAGCTTTATATTTTTAAAGTTGAGGGGATTTATTTGTTTGAGTTGAATTTTTATTAGAAATCTAGGGCTTACAATTCCACAATACAAGGTCATGGAAATATTTAAGAGGTGAGGATTTATGCTTGTAGAACAAGAACTACCATCCTAAATCTAGGAGCTTTAGAGGGCAAGACATGATCTAAATCTAAGGTGAAAATGAGTATATGGTTTATTTACCTCCACAAGAGGATACCATCGACTATTAGAGTTACAACCGCCTGGAGGTGGTCGCCAATTAACTCCTCTTATGATTTTAAATATATGTAGGGAAGTCTTATGCTTTTGCAAGATAGCTAGACTGTTGTTTATTTAGAAAGGAGATTAAGTCCTTAAACACACTTCCTAAGAGACTAGATCATGTAGGGCATGAGTAATGACCTAATATAATGCAAATTTTGTTAAGTCTTATTTTGATTTTTGGATAATTTTTTTTGACACAAGCTATGGGATTCATATGCGTAATGCATGAGAAATTGGTTATGGGCCAAAATCAACAAGAAGGAGGTGTGTTTCCACCATAGCTCTCAAAGGTCAAGTAATTTTCTCTGGCAAAGGTGGGAGCCCTCCATTAGTAAGAGTAAAACAAGATGATTTTTATGCATGATGTGAGACATACAACATCTAACTAAGGGGTTGCTAAATATTTTATCTTGATTTATGTCCTGGGCTTTAGGTGAGATTATGAGTTGTTTAATTTTAATTTTAAGTTGATTAATTGGATAGAAAATTTATTTTTCTCTAAGAGGCTAATCGTATCAAGGCCATTCATCAACTAATGAATAAACTCAAAAAATCATGTCATCTTAATGAATAAGTTAAACAAACATTAAAAAATTTATAAAGCTAGCACAAAAGAATAAGAGGCCGATGTGGTCAGGTTCCACTACACAAACCTGAAAAGAAATGTGGGTAGCAGAGCTCTACCCTTATACAACCCGAATTACAAATGAATTTATAATTAAAATGAATTCATGTTATGGGGGTTTTCATTCTTCATTTCTTCATTCTTCATTTTGGTTTGCTTCTTTTGGCTTGGTTGGAATGTGGTTTCTCCAAGGCTTCACATGGTGTATAAGACTTGATCTTATGACCAATGTTCATCCTAATCGCCCATAACATTCATTCTGAATCTTAATTACAAAATTACATGAAAAAGGGAAAGATAAATCTAACTAAACCTACAAAACAGAGATTAGCTAAACATACTTGTTGACCTCATTTTTAGAATGAGTTCTCAACCACTCCATCTTAGACATAGGACTTCTCTTAGACTTTAAGGGTTCCTTAGTCTTAAGACACATCTAGTGATTAGGTGGACACTCAACCTAGCCCTAGAGACTTAGAAGAGTTAGCCATATGAATAGGTCATGCCTTAGGGGTGTTAGGAAAATCTACCTCCATTCCCCACCTTCCTTCCTTCAAGTCAAACTCCAAATCAATCTTATTTGATTTTCTCCAAACTCAAATAAACTCCATGTGATTGAAATCCATTATTGAAACCCATGAATGAAATTCCTAAGTTCAAATTTTCCTAAATCCTTAATTTCTCTCTTAAAGACTTAGCCAAAATCATGATCAAACCAAATCAAATCCTTGAGATTTTCTCATGATCCATTTATATTCTCATTTATATTCACATATATAAATAAAATATAAATTCAAACCAATTAAATTAAACTCAAAATTCAAAATTAATTCATGAAATTTCCTAAGTTCCTTAATTTCCCTTTTAATGGACTTAGCCTAAATCATGATCAAATCAATTCAAATTCATGGGAATTTCTCACAACTCATTTATATTCTCATTTATATTCACATATATAAATGAAATAAAATTTAGGCCAATTAAACTAAACTTAAAATTCAAAATCAATTCATGAAATTTCCTAAGTTCCTTAATTTCCCTTTTAATGGACTTAGCCTAAATCATGATCAAATCAATTCAAATTCATGAGATTTTCTCATAACTCATTTATATTCACATAGATAAATGAAATATAAATATAAATCAATTAAATCCTAAAATTAAATTCCAAATTTTAAATCCTTCTTAAGTCCTTAATGTCCCTTTTAATGGACTTAGCCTAAATCATGATCAAATCAATTCAAATTCATAGGATTTTCTCATAACTTATTTATATTCTCATTTATATTCACATATAAATAAATAAAATATAAATCAATCAAATCAAATCCAAAATTTAAATTCCAAATCTAAAAAAATTTGCCAAGTCCTTTAAATTGACTTTTAATGGACATAACCTAAATCATGATCAAATCATTTCAAATCCTTGAAATTTTCTCATGATCCATTTATATTCTCATTTATATTCACATATATAAATGAAATATAAATTCAAACAATCAAAACTAATTCCAAAAATCAAACTCAAATTCATTCAAAATCTAACATAAGCCTTTCAAGTCAAAATCTTGAACTTAGCTAAATCAACTTCAAATCAAGCCAAACTCTTGATTTTTCTTCATGATTCAATCAACCCTACAATCATAAATCCATATCAAACCCTAAATCCCTTCATATTCTTCCTTTGAATATGAAATTGTCAAATGAATCAAAACCCATTTGAGTTCAAACCACTTGCAAATGGATTTATATTTCAATCATGTGTCCATATACAAGTTCAACTAAACTCAAATCAAGCTTTGACCAAGCCATTTGACCCACTTAGGCTCACTTGATCCAAAGTGACCTAAAGTACCCTGGTGAGCCAAATTCTAATCCTAACCAAATTGGATTGAACCAAACTCACCTATTCCTCTCATCATAATCAGCAATCATCATGGGATGATCAATCAACCAAATTGAGTCAAACCAAGTCAAACCTAAGGGTTGACCAAGTCATCACTTAGCTAAAAATGAAACCTAACATAGCCAAAATTCACCATAGGCCAAATTAATTGAAACCATTGATCTAAGTTCATTCATGACCTATGTTTGAACTTGACTAAGTCAACATTTGAGCCTACCTAGCCCAATTGGCCACTTGACCCAAGTTGACCTAACTTGACCAAAAAAGTCAAAATATGTCAAAACTTGATCTAAGCCAAATTGATTGAAACTAATGGGTCAAGTTCATTCCAAATCACTTATTGAACTTGACCAAAGCCTCAATTAGCCAATTAGACCCAACCTAGCCCAATTGATCTTGAACCCAACTTAACCTAAATGGGTCATGTTGAGCCAAATTCAAACTTAACCAAAATTGATTGGAAACAAAGATACCAATCCACTCCAATTGGTCAACTTGACCCAAGTTGACCCATTTTGACCTATATGGGTCAACATGAGCCAAACCATATCAAATGAATTCCAAATCCAATGAAACTTGGCCAAACCTAGTTTCTCCACATACCCAACATATCCAAATTGAAAAATTAGTCAAATGACTATTTTACCCCTAGGCCATAGAACAAATTTATGTCAAATCCATGGGTAATTTGGTCAAGCCCTCTTCATATTAATGTGATACCTTCCTAATAGCTCAAGTGAACCCAATGAAGAGTGGTGCACTTAACCCAATGGGTTTGGGTCAGCCCAAATGTACCCAAGGCCAAACCCGACCCCCTAGTTCAAATTGGCTAATTAAAAATCCTTTTTCCACTCAATTTGAAGCACATGGGAGGTTACCAATCCACTCAAGACCTCAAACCAACCACGTGCAAAGATCTAACAGCCTAACAACCCCTCCCATATAGTCAATTAGATCAAAATGATAACTCATGGTTTAGACGTTCGATTGCCATAGGGGGAGATATACTTCCTCTAATTCAATTTGAATTGTTGATCCTCACATTCGATTGAACACTAGAGAGAGTTAGAAAACATCAGAGAGAATTCTTAGGCTTTCTAAGAGGGATTTGAGATAGCCATTTCTCAATTTTCTTCCTTAGAAATTAGGGGAGCTCATCTCAATCCTCAACTCCCTCTTCACTCAATTACTCCAATTCCTCACACCCCTGGGGATAAAGTCGAGTGCACCTAAGCATTATCTCAAGTTCCCAAAGCAAGGAGGAGGTGAATTGGAACAAAGCCTTAAAAGGGAGCAAGTGGTGTTGGTCCATAGGGAGATCTACTCAACCCCAATGCTTGAAACTTTCAACAGGCTTCATCTCCACTAGACGAAGCTACCTAACTGAGCCTGCGATCACCTTTGTGAGGTATGAATTTTCCACACCACTTAGGTGGCGTTAGTCCTTTGTGAAAGAAATATTCATGGAATGTAAAATCCTCCATTGGATAGGTTTGTAATTGTGTTTAGATGGTATGGGTAAAGTCTCATTCCAATTCGAGCTCAATCAAGCTCAGATCTTCTCTTAGATCATGGACAATCTCTATTGATTCTGAGGGAAGAACTGGGGGGTGACCTTGGCCATCCATCTACCCATTTTGGATGGATGACCAAGATTAACCACACATTTTAGAAATCCTTTATCCCTTTAGAAATCGCGGGGTGATCCCTGGCCGTTCGATCCTTGATCAAATGACTGGGCTCAAACCACGTCTTGCCACCACGCCATCACCCTGATGTGATGTTTAAGTGAATAGCTCATGACATGATGCGTGTAAAGCACGCTAACCTCCGTCGCCGCATGTCGTACTGTGAGCTGAAGGGATTAGTTAGGAATCTAATTAATTTTAATTAATCTCCTAAACTTAAAAAATTCATCTCTCTCAATAAAATTTAGAAAAATATGAGTTAAATTTCTATGAAAAGATAATTCAACCTAGAATATTTTAAAAATGATTTCAATGAATTTTGAATTACACTTTTATCTGATTTTGGGTTTTAATGGAAACCTTATTTTATTAATTACTTAATTAATCCTCTGATTAATTTCAAATTTTGTAGGTATGTTTTAGGGGTTGACCTCCTATTTTTTTAAAAGTTTCCTAATTACTCCTTAATGTAATTAAGGATAATTAAGATTTGATTAGTGTTTAATTGCTCATTAGGGTTGATTAAGGTTAGATCCAGGGAGGCTTAGAAATAATTTTGGGGTGTTTCCCCAAAGCTATTTCCTAAACTCCTTTTTCTTTCCTTAATCCTCTCTTAATAAAGGGTTAATTCATTAATTATCCTCTTAATTAATTTCTAAAAATTCTAAAACCTTCCAGAACTTAATTAGTCTACTTTGGGTAGATGCTTTGGTGTTGAAGAACCTAAGTTCAATTAAGGAAATCAAAACCCAATTCATATGTGTGAAGGGGTGTTTTGAAATTACTTAAGTTAAACCCTTTAGCTTAATTAACCATTAATTATGAGCCAAATTGCATTAGGCCCTTTTCTTCCTAGGTGCATTGCAAGTTTAAATTCTTTGTGAGTTTTTTTGTCATATGATTGGCTCATAATTACTTGGTTAACTATGCTAAGGTGGTGTAGATAAGGGTTAATTAACTTGTTTAATTCATACCTTAACCTAATTAATATATAAAAAAGAATCTAATCATCTAAAAATTAAACAAAAATATCAAACACATGTGGGAATGGGTTAGGAACAAAAAACTCAACTCAATTTTTCAAAATTAAATCAAACTCTAAATCAAACAAAAATCATCTTATGTGAACTTTGGTTTACTTTAAGCTTTCTTATTTCATAATATTGTCTTTAGGATTTAATTAAAGTGAATGTGTTTACATGCTTTCATTGCTTTGATTCTTCCCCTAACATGTTAAATGTGTTTGTCATATGGTTTCATGCATCCATATTTTTCAAACTCAAATTCAAAATGAAATTATTTACTTTATGTCAAAATTGCTTGTGTTGGCTAAAGTAGAAATATGAGTGGCTATTATCACTACTAAATTCAAATTATTTTCAAAAATATATGAATCAATTATCAAAATTGAAAGTGTGTTACTTATGTTTTAATTATAAACTTGCATGTGAGTAAGATATAAAGATGTGCTTAGCATAGGTTTTCCTTCGCTTCTCCTTTAGTATAGTTTTGAATAGATTTGGTAAGATGTATGTTTCATTTGAAAAGAACCTAACACTTGCCTAATTCCATATCCTATTCATTCCTATGCTATGATTTAAGAAGGATACCTATGCTTGCACATAAAAATTACATAAACAAAATAAATTAACTAATACAAATTTTTGCATTCTTTCTTTCCCATTCATTTCTTTTGTACACATGTTTGTATTTAAGGAAAGTGGTATATTAGTCTAGACAATCCTAAAGTTGCGATGCTTTAAGTAGCCCTAAGTAAGTCTTGTATCTTACACCTCTGGTTAACAATGGCGTTGTACTCACTTATGCCTTTCTTACTTTCATTTGTGCATGTGAAATTGGATAAGAAATCTCTTTTCTACTTAATGAAAATCATACATCATAAGAATTCAAATTTTCTTAAGTAAATTACTTAGCATGCATCATAAAGTGTGCTACACCTTTCCATTTGGTATGTATAGATATGCTTAGGATCCATTCATATGCATGTTATACATGTTGGGAAAGAAATGAAGTGATGTGTGTTTTGTGAATTTGGTTCACTTTACTTAATCTTGAAATGCCTTTCTTTTGAATAGGTTTGTTTAGAGTTCATCTAAACTTAGGATTAATTAAAACACTTAATCAAAACATTCACTAAATAAAATGAAAACTTGAATCCACTTTAGAGATTACTTAAGTTAGGGAAGGAAAGAGAAGTTCTTTTCTCATTCCCTCTCTTTATAACTTAGTAATTAATTGATTCACTTGAACCTAACCAAAACATGAAATAAAATCAACCCAAAATAATTAAACAATTTAAATGAAACCCTCCTCTAAGTAGAACATGCTTCATACTTAGAAAATTCTAACTTAAAGTTTAAGCATAATAAATCTTTAAACACACATTAGCCTAATTCACTATTTCTAGCTTTAGGTTAGGGTGGTGCATGTTTTGATGTTTGTTTTATTTTTGTGATATATGTTTTAGACTTGATGTTAGGATGTATGTTCATGAATGAATGGTAGGGCGATCTTAGTCTAACCATTATTTTTTGTAGCGGATTATACTTAAGGGGCGCTGTAATAAAAATGTAAAGTACTTTTACTTGTAGGTGTTTATACCCCTAAGCATAATCCAATAGGCCAGGTGGACTTAGTCACCCATGTGTGGGGTGATAAGTCTAATATACATGCTTGGGATTCATGTGGTTTGTTTTAGCTAACATTTATTTTGCAGGTGTTAGCTAGATTTCCACTTTTTCTTTTCATGTAAATTTGTGTAATTAGGATTTTTGGAATGATTGTTATGGGGATTAAGGTGAGCATTAGTCATAAGATCTTATCTTATGCACCATGTGAAGCCTTGGAGCATCCACCTTCCAAAGGAACTAAAGAAGAAAGAAGGAAAGGAGAAGAAAGAAGAAAAGAAGAATGAAGAAATGAAGCTTAAAGACCCCCATAACAATGAATTTCTTACTTAATTGTATTTAATTCATTTGTAATTTGAGGTATAAGGGTAGAGCTTTACCCAATTTATTATTTTGGGTTTGGGTGGACCACAATGGCTTCTTATTATTTTTGCTATTAGTTTTATAAATTGATTGATGATTTGTTTAATTTTTGCATTAAGTGGCATCTTTTTTCTAGTTTATTTATCGCTTTATGTATGGCCTGGATGTAGATTAGGCTCTTAGGAAAAAATAAATCTTTTACCAAATCTAACAACTCAAAACTAAAAATAAAGAACTCACAACCTCACCTAATAAAATCAAGATAAAAAAAAAAAAACCCTTTTTTGGATGAGTATTTCTTTATAATATTCAAAATGCATCTTATTTCACTCTTGATTGGAGGGCTTCCACCATTTCCAGAGAAACTTAGCTTGACCTTTGAGAGCCATGGTGGAAACACACCTCCTCCCTTCTCGCTTATTTTGGTCAATAACTTTATTTCTCATGCATTAGACATATGAATCCTATTAGCCTGAGTCAAAATAATTGTCTAAAATTGAAAATAAAATGAAATTTGAATTGCATTAGATTTAGATCATTTGAAGCATGCCCTTACATGATCTGGTCTCTCTAGGGAGTGAGTTTAAGGACTTAGTCTCTTTCTAAATAAATAATAGTCTAACTATCTTGCATAGACATAAGACTTGCCTACATGTATTTAAAATCATAGGAGGAGTTAATTGGCAGCCACCTCTAGGTTGTAAGTCCAAGTAGTCAGGTGGTTTGTCCTCTCTTGTGGAGGCAAACCAAATACCCATTTTTGCTTTAGATTTAGGTTGTGCTTTCGGCCCTTGCCAGAGCTCCATAGATTTAGGTTTTGAGGTTGCTCTTCCCTTTGTGGGCCATAAGAGTAATTCCTCACCTCTTTATTTCCTTAATCTTGTGTTAGGGATCATAAGTCCTAAATTTCTAATGGAAAATGCAACTTAAACAAGCTAAATCACTTTCAAAAATGTAAAGCCCAACCATAAGATAGTTTGAGATGCTCGCTAGGTTTTCTAGCATTATAGGAATCCCCTACTTATCTTTCTTTAGGCTTCGATAATAACTCCCTCTTTTTGATCAATCCCATTTGATCTTCAAAAAATGAACTAATCGATTGATAGTCCTTTCCTACTGAAATCTTTGAGGACAACAATCATTTACTTTAATCGAGAGTATTCCTAAGGGATCCCATCTCTTAGGATGTAATTAACTATGAAGGCTTGCCCCTATAGGGAACTTAACGAACCCGATTTAAAATAAACCCCACTTTGCTTTTCCATGTAAAGTAGGAGAAGAATCTCTGGTACATATGCAGACCCATCGTCCTTAGGAGTCCTTATTGAGGTGATTAGGTCCATTAGAGGGTAGTGACTTCTATCTCTCGAGATAGTACACTATTCTTTGATGACGTACTCGATCACTTGAATAAGCACATCTACGGATCTGCATGGCATCCTAAAAAGATGAATTTCTATATTCTTGCCTTTTTCACCCCATAGAATTTAAAGCGACCATATAGAAATTTTTCTTTACCAACAGATTTTTCTGGCGACTTCGCTAGGGATGGTTCCTCTCTCCATCTTTGATAAATGATCATTGTCTTCAAGTATCAATAATGGGTTTGTTTTTTTGGTATGAATCTGAGACTATCTTTCTTTCCATTGACACTTAGCTTATTTCATCCTTAAGTTGAGTTAGCCAACATCTTTAGGTTTTAGGACCTCACTCTGTGTTGGTCCTGAAACCCCCGTTGGGTTCTCCAATGGGTAAAATTAAAAATATCTAAATAAAAAGAAAACATTTAAAGACTTCCTCCTTATCATTTTTATGATAAGGAAAGGTTTATTCTAAAATAATAAAGACAAAATAAATATTTCATAAAAACTTTGCTTTTCAAAAAAAAAAAATGCACATAATAAAATATTTTCCACAAAATTTTATCACCCTCATTTAACAATTCTCATAATTGTTACATGTAGGAATTTTCAAAAATAAAATTAACAAAATTTTCCAAAAGCACAAATAAACATCTTCCTTCAATTCATTTTGATGAAGATTTCATTTTCAAATTAAAATGAACAATCATCTTTCCAAAAGTCAAAATCAAAATCAAAATAAAATTTTCAAAAAAAGCACACATGAACCTTTCCATTCAATACACGCACACCTATTGAATGAGTTTCATTTCCAAATAAAATTAAAATTTTCAAAAGCACATATGAACATCTTCACTTAATGTACTCAAATTTATTAAATGAAGATTTCATTTCAAAATAAAAATAATATCATTTGGAACCCCACCTAAACATATCCCACATAAGATTAAGTTGGAATTCCTTGTTTTTAAAAAGCAATAATCACACACAAAATAAAATTTTCACATTTGCAAAAATAATATCGATTTCCATTCCTACATACCCAAATTTGTTGTATGGAAGTCTTCTTTTTAAAAAAATCAACAATCATTTTTTCAAAATTCAAACACATTTGGAACTTCATTTAGCATACTCAAATTTGCTAGACGAAGCCTCACAATCCAAAATAAAAAATTTTCAAACACATTTGAAACTTCATTTAACATACTCAAACTTGCTAAGTGAAGTCTCCAAATCCAAAATCAAAATTTTCAAAAAAAAAAAACACATTTTGGAACTTCATTTAGCATACTCAAATTTACTAAGTTTCCAAATCCAAAATCCAAAATTTTCAAACACACTTGAACTTCATTTAGCATACTCAAATTTGCTAAGTGAAGTCTCCAAATTCAAAATAAAAAATTTTCAAAAAAAAAAACACATTTAGAACTTCATTTAGCATACTCAAATTTGCTAAGTAAAGTTCCCAAATCCAAAATCCAAAAATTTTCAAACATTTTGGAACTTCATTCTCTAGCATACCAAATTTGCTAAAGAGAAGTTTCCATTTTCAAAATCAAATCAAAACACAAAAATTTTGAACACATCTTTTGAAATTTTCATTTAGCATACTAAAATTTGCTAAGTGAAATTACAATTTCACAAAACTAAGTGGAACTTCACCCTTAGCATACCATATTTGCTAAAGTAAAGTCTTCACTTTCAAACAAATCAAAAATAAAGAATAAAACACTTAGGATTTTCTTATACATTGGATCCTACTTTCAAAATCAAAATATCCAAAAATAAATAAATAAATGAAACACTTAGGATTTCCTTAGCATACTTAAATTTGCTAAGGATCCTACTTTTTCAAAAAATCAAAACATCCAAAAAATAAATGAAACACTTAGGATTTCCTTAGCATACCCAAATTTGCTAAGAATCTTATTTTCAAAAATTAAACAAAATACATTTGGGTTCTTCACTTAGCATACCTAAATTTGTTAAGTGGGAATTCCAATTTTCAAAAATCAAACAAAACACACTTGGGTTCTCCACTTAGCATACCTAAATTTGTTAAGTGAGAATTCCAAAATCTCAAAAATCAAAACAACAATACAAAAAAGAAACAATCACTTTCAAAAATACTTCACTTAGCATACCCAAATTTGCTAAGTAAAATTCCAAAATCACCAATCAAAAACAAAATCAATTTGACCCTTACTTTAAGATACCCAAATTTGTTAAAGGAAAGGGTCCTCAAATCAAAAGAAAATATAAATTCAAACAAACATGAACCTATGGAAGCATCCTTTTCAAAATATTTGAATCCATTTTTCAACATACCTAAATTTGTTGAAGTTGGATTCATATTCAAAATTTCTCTTTCAATAAAAAATTCTCAAATCTATTTGAACCCCACTTAACACTTCCAAGTTGTTGGATGTGGATTCAAATTCAAAAATCTATAAAGACATAATCTAATACAAACTCATTTCCTATTATAGATTCTTACGATGCAAGGACAGTTCAATTTTCGCCTTTACTTGCTGAGATGGCCGTCACAAGTTCATTTTCACCTTCCCTCATGATATGGATTTGGCTTTGGACCAATCCGCTTCCCCCTATTGAACCATGCACATTTGATCCACTTTGGTAATGGATTCGAGGGAGCGAGGATTACATGTGAGGGCACTCCCCTCACCATGGCGGTGATCGTAAGCCATCATTGATTAATCTACCTTCGACTGATCCTCCCAAGAGGAAAGCGGGCATCCCACAAGCTTCAGTTATGATAGTACCAACAATACCAACAGTGCTAGCCCTAGTTTATGTACGCCCCATGGTTTCTCATGCTGCCCCAATGAGGGCTAGCACCCTCTCATCTATACCCTCTAAGGGTAAGGCTCCCCTGATCTCGGGGATTGCCCCTACTTTTGAGTACGGGTCTAGCTCTCACTCCTCCCATCCTACCAAGACACACAGAATAAGAACGCATGATCACCACACACTGGATCGCTAGAGATAGAAAGATCTCATTCACTGAGAAGTTTCCCATTGTTACTTCAGCACTGGTTATAGTAAACTAGTTCCATCCTCTCTCTGGGTAAGATAGAGATGTTTGGAGGATTCGCTCATCACCTCTACTAATGGTGCAAAGATCACCAACAGCAAGAGGAGGCTCCGATCTATCTTGCACCGTAGGTGAGCTGGAGCTTGAGTTTGAGCTCAATTTGATCTCGCATCCATTATCCCTCATAGTGTGGAAGCATATCCATCGTGAGAGGGCCAGAGGCCCATACAACACTCACATTACCATAGAGAGTGAGGTTCAGTGAGCTTCACACTTATCAATTTTCCACGCCACCGGCGACCATAGACAACATCCTCTTACTTGGGACCGGCCATAGAGGACAACTCCTATGCATAGAGTCGGTGGTGTCTCCACCACCGCTCACCCTTGCCATCACCGCCCGGTCACAAAGATCTCTTCCATCAAAGGCCATGAAGGCCATATCCGGGAGAAGCACCCATTGGTGATCCGGCTATGAGGGGATCCTACCCCATCCACACCACCTATTGGCGTGGTCGAGCTCTCCTGCCGCCCAATGGTGGTGTAAAGGAGTGACCTCTAAGCATCATGGTCCCTTCACCAACTCCGACAGTAGGATGCGAGATGGTGAGTATTTTCGAGAGGTATGATACCCTACCGCAGGATAGGAACCTCCAAGGATTGTCACACCTTTCATGCCTAGTGGCAGTCATGAGTGTCTTTCATATAGTGAGTACAGTCCACATAAGATTGACTCCCCAGTAACAGGCAAGGTCCGGTGCCTTTCAGTGCATGACAATGATCACACCGGTCAACCTAGAGCATTTATTCCCACTCAGATAGATCATTCTCTCGAGGAGATAGTAACTCATTATCTTGTAGAGAAAAATGACATCTTGGGGTGTGATTGGTTAGATGAGGAGAAAGTCATGAAGATGACTTTGAGAGTTGGAGTATGCATGGTTGATACCAGAGGATCTCTCGTGAGCAAGCCATGGAAGGTGATGAGGTTGATCAAGAACAAAGACATCAACACCACACATCGCTTGAGTAGAAGGATGAGAGCAGATGGATGGCACAATAGTTAGAGGACTTATAGCACTTCAAAAATAAGCCCCATAGTTCATCTTACTACACTACATCGTGTGCATGTCTGGACCCAACCGACTTACCTCCCATTGAGCAAGGTAGCACTAGCATGTATAGGAAGATAGTGGAAAGTACCTCCATACAAGAAAAAAATATAAAATCCATGGTTGAGCAGCAAGTGAAGGAAGATTTGGCTCAAACTCGGGGAGGATCATTGGTTCCGAAGGGTAGACCCTACTTAGAGGAATTTGATGCTATTCAATATCCCAAGGGTTTCATGCTACTTTCCTCCAAAAGTTTTGATGGAAAAACCCAAGGCAACATATATAACACACTTGCTAGTTGTTTAGCCGATGGCGCGATGCTTTGCATTTTGCCTTTAGCAAAGTAGGGATTGATTTCGATTGGTATGAACAGTAAGAAAGACATTTGCTGAATTAGAGCAACTCTTCATCAAGAGATTTGCTGGAGCTTAGCAAAGGGTTACTGTAGGTGATCTCATTATAGCACAACAACATCCTGGTGAGTCCCTTGTTGATTATATTCTTTAATGGCATAACCTGAGTATGAAATGCGAGCTGCAGCTGTCTGAGCAGCATGCTATTGAGATTCTCTTGAAGAATATCCCTGGCCCGGTCATCTTCATGCTTAAGGGCTTCACTATCAAGATATTTGAGAAGCTAATCGACAAGGCAGCTAGTCTACAAGGAGAAGCTAAATAGTTGCCTTTTCAAGATCAGTTTCCTAAAGCAAAGGTCACGGAAGATGTGGGGTGTCAACATTAGATAAGGGAAGTAGCCTAAAGATCACCCAGAGACCATGACCTCCTCCACCATCTCTGCTACCTCACACCCTCCACAAGCACAGCCAGCTCCTCACCATACCACCATAGCAGATGCATACCGTAGCTATGGTCCACCTACTCTTTAGATAAGCTTAACAAACCTTATTATTTTAAGAGGGGAGGTAATGAGAAGATCTTTAAGAATCTTAAAGAAGCTGATTTTAGCTACCAGAAGAGACCTGGGAAGTAGAAAAGTCATGATCCAAACTTTTGCCCCTACCACTATATGCTAGGCTATATTTTAGAGGATTGCTTCACATTCAAGGACTGGCTTGAACATAGCTTCAAGATCAATGCAATAGTTATCCCAAAGGTATACCTTGTGGAACAACCTTCCAGTTCCATTAGGATAATCCTTGGGGATACATGTGATCTTACTAAAACCAAAGAAGGTTGGGATATTTCTTTATCTAAAACCTCTAAGAAGATAGTACAGAAGATTAAGAAGCTTTTCTTGCAGGTGCCTAAGTCAGCTCAAACCTCTAACATTAAGGAAGGTTTGCAAGTTGCTAGTGCCAACTCTAAGAAAGGGGGAGCTCGAAGAAGCGAGCATGTGTCAACCCAGCCATTAGCCCATAGATCGACCAGCCTACAATTCAGCTTCCACACTGACTTCTTCCACTAGTTCTTCTTCTTCTACTAGTAGAACTCTTGTATCGGCGGATAAGGGCATCAAATCCCTTACCCACTCACTTTACTTGATTTCTACTTTGTACCTCCAAACAATTTCAAGAAATTGAAGAATAAAGCTAGCTTGAATTACATTTGTGTCACTTTTGATGGGTTGTCTTCTTCTATTCCTAACAATAACTCTTCAAGTCAAAATAACTATAACAATCTACATCTTTTTATTGAGTTGGACTTCCTACTCAATACTATGTTCATCTCTTGAGATAGACAATCATCCGATTAGGGTCCCATAGGAGAAGTGTAGGTGAGCCTAACGAGTAGAACCTTCCATTACCTGCCATAGAGATCACCAAGTTAACCTCCATAGTGGTAAGGTTCTACCTCTCCTAGGGCACACCTCAAGATGAGGGAAATAAGTCATTGGTATAAGGATCGAGAAGCCCCTCCACGATGCTCCACCCTTGGATATGCTTGTGGAGGACCAAGGTGGATTACAATGTCCTTTCTCATCTAAGAAAGTTTCCATCTAAACTAAGCATGCCTTTGTCTTATCCAAAGAGATGAGGGAATCATTAATCTCTCCTTGATCCCGAGATATGCTTAGCTCAACCGCTATAGAGGAAGCACATTATGCAAAAAATAAGCAGGGATCACCTTCTGAGATGAAGACCTTCTTCGAGGGACTTGGAGCACAACCGCCCCTCTACATCATAGTTGACATGGATGGTTCGACTTGCGTGAGTTCTTGGATCGTGCATGAACATTATGAGTCTAAAGACTTGCCTATTTGAGGATTGACATCTCCACACTCGAGGAGATGATGTTGAGAGGATT
Source organism: Cymbidium sinense (assembly GCA_021442155.1). NCBI lineage: Eukaryota > Viridiplantae > Streptophyta > Magnoliopsida > Asparagales > Orchidaceae > Cymbidium > Cymbidium sinense. The sequence continues at coordinate 70,270,837 of CM038221.1, read as the reverse complement.
CAATGAACAAGGTGAGCTGCTTTAGGTTCTATAGTGTTACCTTTGGAGATAAGTGATTGGAAGACTGCCAAGTTTTACATCATTGATTGAATACTTCATTCACTGCTTTGCTCAGTAGGCCTTGGATACATCAGAATAAGATCATTCCATCCTCCATCTATTAGTGCATCAAGTTCAGAAAAGATGGAATTGAATACTGTGTCAACGAAGATGAAAAACCATTTTCAATTAGAGAGGTTGAAATTTATAAGGATGCGACCTATTATCTTACTCAAAATACCCTTTCTCATGAACTTGGACAAAATTCAAATGCAAAAACCAAAGAAAAAGAAAAGAAGAAAAAGAAAAGCCAAAAAGAAAGAAAAGAAAAATGAAAGTCCAAGTGAACAAGAAAGGGGAATTGAAGAAGAAATAGATCCACATATCACATTCCACCCATAGTTCATTCCATCATATGGACATGTGGGTAGGATGGCTCAGGCTCCACTAGGCAAAGGTAGAGGCAGAAATAAAGGCAATTCTAGAGGTGGGAGACCCCCTAGTTGGCCATCAACCAATAAAGGTCATGTTCCAGTTTATAAGAGTACTCCTACTATTGACATAGACTTGGAATCCAGCTCGGAGGATGAGTCTAATGTGATTAGTATACCAGCCAACCCCTCTCAGCAGGTTCCATTGGAGGTGACTTTGATCCATAGAGACAAAGACGCCTTCAGACAAAGCAAAGTATTCGAATCTGGTTTATGTGAAACTATTAGGCAGCAGTTGAGAACCTTAGCTCTAACCCCACTTACATTTCAAAAAGTTATAGGTTTGGTAGTTAAGGAAGTCTTCAGTGACATGAAGTAGAAGAGATTCTTTTTGGGATCATCATCCTCAATTCTTGAAGTTGATGTAGAACTTGAGGAGAATACTTTTAAAGAATTAATGGAATTACCATTTGACTTTTACTCACCTTGTGTTCAAAATCTTATACATAAAGGTTTAGTTCCTCACACATGGTCCAAGCATAGGTCAGAGTACTTTGAAAAGTTATGGAACAATACTGTGAGGAAGCACAATCAAGAGTAGGATTGGGATTGATATAGTGAGTCCAATTGATGAGATTACTGCTTAGTTGTTACTAATCATTTGGAGTCTTATAGTTCTTCTCACACAACACCAACTCTTATGAGAATGTGTGTTTAGAAACCTCAAATGATCCAGATGATCTCCAAGTCAAAGAAGCATCGCCAAAATTTGAAGAGGAGATTCATTTAACAATAAATTAGCTTAAAGAAATCAACCTTGAGATAGAAGAAAATTCACGCCCGATATGCATCAGTTCGTTGCTGAATGAAGAAGAAACCAATGACTTAGTTAGGCTATTGGCTGAGTTTAAAGAATACTTCTCATGGAGTTATGAAGAAATGCTGATTATCTCACATAGTAGTCCAAAAAAGCTAGACCCTAATACTACCCCTATTAAGCAAGCTCCTAGAACATGCGATTAGAAATTGAAAAATAGCTCATTTATGAAGCCAAGAAACTAATCGATGCTGGCTTCATCAGGGAAGAAAAATATCCTACCTGGTTAGCTAGTGTCGTCCCACTTAAGAAGAAGAATGGCCAAATTCATATACATTGATACTAGGGACTCTAAATAAGGCATGTCCTAAAAATGAGTTTTCTCTTCCTATACTAGAATTAATGGTGGACATAGCATCATCTTATGTAGTATTCTCTTTCATGGATCATCCGCTATAACAAAATCAAGATGTCTAAAGATGAAATAAACACGCTTTTCAAACCCCGATCGAATCTTCTATAGGGTCATGCCTTTCTCTTAAAATGCTAGTGCTACATACCAATGCCATGATTCAGATCTTCAATGAACTCATCCATCATTAGGTTGAGTGCTACATTGATGATATAGTAATCAAGAGCAGAGAAAAGGAAGACCATCTCTTTGACTTGAGAGTAGTTTTCAAACGGTTAAGACAATATAACCTTAAAATGAATCCCCTAAAGTGTGCATTCGGAGTAGCTTCAAGGAAATTCCTTGGGTTTGTTGTTCAACACCGAGGAATAGAAATAGATCTAGAAAAGATTAAATCTATCTTAGAAATGCCACCTCCTAAGAGTTTAACTCAACTTAGATCCTTTCAAGGATGGCTAACGTATTATCTCCAACCTATCGGGGAGATGCAAGCCTTTTTCAGCACTTGTCAAACAGGATGCTAAGTTCAAGTGGGATGATAAGTGCCAGTATACATTCAGAGATATCAAGTAGTACTTGATGAAGCCGCCATTTAGTACTCTATCTCAGTGGCCACTCATCACATACATTGGACGACTCTCTCGGTGCTCTGTTAGCCCAAGCCAATGATGAAGGGAAGAAGAACTCTCTCTACTACCTCAACCATCATTTGATTCCTACTGAAGCAAACTATCCACCTATTGAGAAACATTACCTAGCTTTGATCTTTGCTTCCCAAAAGCTATGACACTACATGCTTTCTCATAAGGTGAACTTGATCTCTAGAATAAATCCACTACAGTACCTCATGACATGACTAACACTATCCAGACATTTGACATGCTAGTCCATGATACTTTCGCAGTTTGATTTCACATTTGTACCCCACCGTGTGATAAAAGGATATACACTAGCCAATTTCTTAGCAGCATGCCCAATTCCCGCTGATTCTTCCCTTAGTGATGATCTCCCTGATGAACAAATCATGAACTTAGGGGAGGCAGACAACCACCATTGGGAGATGTATTTTGATGGTGCAGCTTTTTTCTATAAAGGAGAAGCACCATGATCCATTCCGTGAAAGGGTGGGGTAGGAATAGTTCTTCTAACTCCAAACTATGATGTGATGAGATTCTCATACTATCTTTCCAACCTCACACCAACAATGAAGAGGCTTGGCTGGTGGTTTGGAGTTAGCCATCACTATCAGTATCAACATCTTTGGGATTCTTCTGGTCATCAACCGAGCCGGGGTCCTACCAGGTTCTCAAGCCCAGGCTTCATCTTTACTTCGAGTATACCATGAAGCTGTTGGCCCAAAATTTTGAAGTCACCATCTACAAGGTTCCTTGAGCAGAGAACACAGTAGTAGATGCTTTGGCCAAACTTGCCAAAGAATTGGCATATCCAGAAGATGAGTCCATTTCAATAAGGGTCCAAAATAGACAAGTCCTATCACTTATTGATGTTGAACTCATCGAGAGACTTTCTCTTGGGGAGGTAGCCTTTGCCAAAATGGACAAGGAGCTAGATTGAGGCAACCATTCATAGATTACTTGAACACCAAAAACTACCTCAAGAAAAGTCACAAGCCCATCGTGAAATAGAGAGCTCTCTACACTCTTGTTGATGGCACCTGTACCGATCCTTTGACCAATTGTGGTTACATTGTTTAGAAAACACAAAGCATGGCATTGTAGGTACATTTAGGTCTATGAGCACATCAATCTCAAGATGAAGAAGAAGATCACTTGGATACTTGCCTTGATGATTACATACTACATGGATGAGAGATGCCATTAATGCACACAACATGTGGTCCTCCATCCAACCACCCAACATTCTACACTACATTGGCCTCATGGCCATGAGTGTTGGGTACCAATTGTAGGTCAATCGATCCTCCTTCTTCAAGGGGCATCGATTCATCTCCACCGACCACTACTTTTCTAAGTGGGCGGAAGCCATTCCACTCAGAGAGGCACAACTCAACATGTGCTTCAGTTTTTCAGGAACCATATAGTATATAGGTTTGTGGTGCCTCGATGAATTATATTCAGTAATATTACTGCATTCAAAAGCATGAAGATCAACAACTTTGCTAGAAGATATGGTATAGATTGGAGATACTCCACCATCTACTACCCTAGAGCAAATGGCTTAGCATAAGCATTCAACAAAACTCTCATCCAGATACTAAAGAAAACTCTTGATACAAATAAATGATAGTGGAACGAGCAATTGGTTGAAGCCTTGTGGCCTACCGCACCACATACCAACTCCAACTCTTTACCTTTTTCCTTAGTGTATGGGTCCGCCATTCTAGAAGTTCAACTCCCATCACTAAGGATAGCATTGGGTAACAAGATCACTAGAGAATGCAAAGTTGGATTAGAAGATTGAAGGTTTGAGGAGAGTCATGGGCATGCTAGAACCTCGAGTTGTACAAAGCCAAAATGATTCAAGCTCACAATAAGTCGGTCCACCCTAGGTCTTTTCAAAGGAGAACTTGTGTTACGGGGAGACCAATTGTTGCTCATCAAAGATGGGAGGCAAGTTTGAACCCACTTGGGAAGGCCCCTATGTCATAGAGAAGGCTTACCAAAGAGGATCTTATCACTTATTGATTGTAAAGGGGAACACCCGATGCTTCCAATTAATGGGCTCTAAAGAAATATTACCCATGAAATAAATCATGTTTGAAAATAATCATTAAATAAAAAGAATAAAAAGTTGATTCCATTCATCAAATCTTCTCTTCTTTCGAAGTGTTGTTTGCTTGTCTTGTGAATCCATCGTGACATGTCTAGGTTAGGTGTAAGAGTCCCCTAGTGGCATCCTATCCCTCTTTCACAAAACAAATATAATCTCCCGTTGCTATTAGAATATGTGTAAGAGAACCCGAGAGGCATCCTTTTTCGATTAGCATAACTAAGATAGGTGTAAGAGAATCCAAGCAACATCCTTTCTTAGAGAATCCTGTTTGCCATCCATGGCACCATTTCATCAAATTCCCTAGCATGTTTTATGTTAGGTGTAAGAATCCCCCAAAGGGGTCCTATTCCTTTTTACACATGCATAAAAATAAACACAAATTTTTATCTCAAGCTAATTTGATGTGAGAGCAAGCCCTGGCACTCACTCATTAGTCGCTTAGGTTCATGCTACTTCTACTGTCACCCCAGTGATCACTTATTGGAGGATGTGAGTCCCTGCACTTTCTTTTTAACTTGATCACTACAAACAACAAGCATCTTGTTAGTATGGTTGTCTTCACTTCCTAACCAGTAAGCTACCCCATGTTGACTTTTCTTAAGAAGATGTGAGTCCCCATGCTTTCTTCTTGAACTAGCCATCATGCACTAACTAGGTCAAGTATATTTGAGGTTTAGGATAAGTTCTCCAGAGGCTCCTTTCCTCTTGACTACTCTTGAGTTGATATAAGTCCCCCAGTGGCATTCACTCAGTGCTCAGTCGGATGAACTCGTCGAAATAAGATGACTATCCCAAAGAATCGGCCCATTATAGGAGATATGAGTCCCGAGCTTTCTTAGATTATCAAAAACCTAGACACCTTAGGTTGGTTGATGTTCACTATGCTGACAGTGACTCACTCGGTGGATACACCACTCTTGGCAGATATGAGTCCCAAGCATTCTCCTTGAGTTGGCCACTAAATACCTATTGGATATATGACTACCCATGTCATCTTCTCTAGGGTGTTGGATTAAGCCCTTAGCGCCCCCATCCCATGTGGGCACTCTATTTGGATCACATCCTTTGTGACCCCATTTAGACACTACTCGATTTACTTTTGGATTGGACAGTCCCCCATTCCTAGTAGCCACCCCTGTGGTTGGAGAATTTGTTCTGGATGCACAATTCTCCCTTGGTTCAAGAACTGAGATAGTCCGACATATAAGCTCCTTCTTTGATCCCTCACAAACTAACAGGTCCATGATAAAATAAACAAATAAAAACAAAATTAATTTGCTTGTGATTAGAATTCAAGCCTCCAAAGGGCCCTTTTCAAGTGGGCATCCTATCTTTAGGTGTCAGAACTCCATAGGAATTCGACTACGAGTTGAGATAAGTCCCGTCACTCACTCAGTAGTCTGTCGGGTTCAATCTACTTTCAAGTGGTTACCTGCAGTCATTCTTTTGGAAGATATAAGACTATGATGCATTCTTTCTAACATGACTGTCGCAAACTGATGGGAAGCCTTAGGGTTCGATTTATTGTCCAAAGCAATCGATCACCCTAGTGGTCTTTTCTAGTGGAAGATGCGAGTCCCTGATCTTTCTTCCCTTGAATTGATCATTGCAAACTGAAAGACACTCCTTTGGTTGGATAATTCTCCCATCGAAGTTCCCCTTTGGTTTAGTAAATCGAGATAGGTCTAGCTATAAGCTCCTTCTATGATCCATCACAAACCAATGAATCCATCAAAATAAACAACAAACCTAAAAATGAAATTATCTTTGACTATCTTGAGTGATCTAAGTCCCCAATGATTCTCAAAAATCGGTCATCTGTTGTTTTACAACGATCACCCTTGTCCTTATTTTGGAAGATGTGAGTCCCCGCACTTTCTTCCTAACTTGACTATTGCAAACTAAAAGGCATCCACTTTGGTTGGATAGTCCTACCTTGTGGTTGGTAGACTACTCCCCTTGAATTGGTAAATCTGAGTTAGGTCAAGGCCTCCATGGCCCCTACTTAGTGCAGTTCATCACAAATAAATTGGATCCATCTAAATCAAAATAAACAAACTTGGAGAAAATGAAATCGACTTGACTATCTTTGAGTTGATCTAAGTCCCCAACGATATTCACACAATAGTCAGCCCTTTGTTGGGTTTCAATCTGTTTTCTTGCCAATAGATTACCCCAGAATTGGTCTCTACTTTGGAGGATGTAAGTCTACTATGCCTTCTTCCGATATTGTACATACCAAAGACATTTTGGTTGGCTAGTCCCTACTATGTGTTTAGTAGACTACCCATTTGGATTGGTAATCAGTATGCCTCCTATGCTCCATTGCAAAACCAACAAAGTTCATCTCAAAATTCAAACCTAACAAAAACTAAATTTTTTTTCAATTAGCTTCCCCAGTGAAAGTTTCTCCTCAGTGAGACCTCAAAACAAATCAAACCTCTCATCCCCTTGTGGATGACTTGAACCTGCTTCCCTAGTGGAAGGTTCATACTTTATCCCTTAGTAGATTCTTCCCTCTCTCTTATGTCCTTGACATATAAGCCATACCAAGCTCTAGATTTTCTACACTTGGGTTAAGGATAGATTGTTTCTATTAGTGCTTGTGATCTTTTGGTGTTGTTGATCATTTCGCCATCAATACGCGGTGTTCCTTGTCCCACACCACACCTATTGCCTTTGTTGACCTCATTTTAGAATGAGCTCAACCCTCCATCTTAGACATAGGAAATCTCTTAGACTTTAAGGGTTCCTTAGTCTTAAGACACATCTAGTGATTAGGTGGACACTCAACCTAGCCCTAGAGACTTAAAAGAATTAGCCATAGGAATAGGTCATGCCTTAGGAGTGTTAGGAAAATCTACCTACCCTTAATTTGAACCATTCCTCACCTTCCTTCTTTCAAGTCAAACTCCAAATAAATCTTATTTCATTTTCTCCAAACTCAAATAAACTCCATGTGATTGAAATCCATGATTGAAATTCATGATTGAAACCCATGAATGAAATTCCTAAGTTCAATTTTTCCTAAATCTTCTTAAGGACTTAGCCAAAATCATGATCAAACCAAATCAAATCCTTGAGATTTTCTCATGATCCATTTATATTCACATATATAAATGAAATATAAATTCAAACCAATTGAACTAAACTCAAAATTCAAAATGAATTCATGAAATTTCCTAAGTTTCGTAATTTCCCTTTTAATGGACTTAGCCTAAATCATGATCAAATCAATTCAAATTCATGGATTTCTCATAACTCATTTATATTCTCATTTATATTCACATATATATGAAATAAAAATTCAAACCAATTAAACTAAACTTAAAATTCAAAATCAATTCATGAAATTTCCTAAGTTCCTTAATCCCTTTTAATGGACTTAGCTTAAATCATGATAAATCAATTCAAATTCATGAGATTTTCTCATAACTCATTTATATTCACATATATAAATGAAATATAAATATAAATAAATCAAATCAGATCCAAAAATTAAATTCCAAATTTAAAATCCTTCTTAAGTCCTTAATTTCCATTTTAATGGACTTAGCCTAAATCATGATCAAATAAATTCAAAATCATGGGATTTTCTCATAACTCATTTATATTCTCATTTATATTCACATATATAAATGAAATATAAATGTAAATGTAAATCAATCAAATCAAATCCAAAAATTAAATTCCAAATCTAAAGTTTTTTACTAAGTCCTTTAAATTCCCTTTTAATGGACATAGCCTAAATCATGATCAAATCACTTCAAATCCTTGAAATTTTCTCATGATCCATTTATATTGTCATTTATATTCACATATATAAATGAAATATAAATTCAAACAAAAAAAACTAATTCCAAAAATCAAACTCAAATTCATTCAAAATCCAACCTAAGCCTTTCAAGTCAAAATCTTGAACTTAGCCAAATCAACTTCAAATCAAGCCAAACTTTTGATTTTCCTTCATGATTCAATCAACCCTACAATCATGAATCCACATATAAATACAAACTTCAATCACCAAATCAAAACCCAATTCAAAAATGAAACCCCAAATCCTTTCATATTCTTCCTTTGAATATGAAATTGTCAAATGAATCAAAACCCATTTGACTTCAAACCACTTGCAAATGGATTTATATTTTAATCATAAGTCCATATATAAACTCAAATCAAGCTTTGGCCAAGCCATTTGACCCACTTAGGCTTACTTGATCCAAAGTGACCTAAAGTACCCTTATGAGCCAAATTCTAATCCTAACCAAATTGGATTGAACCAAACTCACCTATTCCTCTCATCATGATCAACAATCATCATGGATGATCAATCAACCAAATTGGTCAAACCAAGTCAAACCTAAGGGTTGACCAAGTCAACACTTAGCCAAAATAAAACCTAACATAGCCAAAATCCACCATAGGCCAAATTGATTGAAACCATTGATCTAAGTTCATTCATGACCTATGTTTGAACTTGACCAAGTCAACATTTGAGCCTAACCTAGCCCAATTGGCCACTTGACCCAAGTTGACCCATCTTGACCAAAAAAGTCAAAATGTGTCAAAACTTGATCTAAGCCAAATTGATTGAAACTAATGGGCCAAGTTCATTCCAAATCACTTATTGACCAAAGCCTCACTGGCCAACTAGACCAACCCAAGTGACCTTGAACCCAACTTAACCTAAAGGGGCATGCTGAGCCAAATTCAAACTTAACCAAAATTTATTGGAAACAAGATACCAGTTCACTCCATATGATTAACCAAACCTAAACCTACCCTTGACCTAGCTCAAATAAGTCAAATGGGTCAAATTGGTCAACTTGACCCATTTGACCTAAATGAAGTCATATGAGCCTAATTCAAAACTAAACCAAATTGAATCAAACCAAAGCCACCAAAATATTTCAAATGGTCATATGAACTTGTCCCAACCCTTGGTTTGACCTAATTTGACCAATTGGTAACTTGACTAAGTTGACCCATTTTGACCTAAATGGGTCAACATGAGCCAAACCATATCAAATGAATTCCAAATCTAATGAAACTTGGCCAAACCTAGTTTCTCCACATACCCAACATATCCAAATTGAAAAAATCAGCCAAATGACCATTACTAGGCCATCCATGAATAAATTTTGGTCTAATCCATGGGTAATTTGGTCAAGCCCTCTTCATATCAACTTGATACCTTCCTAATAGCTCAAGTGAACCCAATGAAGAGTGGTGCACACAACCCAATGGGTTTGGATCAGGCCAAATGGACCCAAGGCCAAACCCAACCCTTAGCTCAAATTGGGTAATTCAAAATCCTCCTTCCACTCAATTTGAAGCACATGGGAGGTTACCAATCCACTCAAGACCTTAAATCGACCATGTGCAAAGATCTAACAGCCTAAATCAACCCCTCCCATATGGTCAATTAGATCAAAATGACAACTCACAATTCGACTGTCCGATTGCCATAGGGGGAGATATACGCCCCCTAATTCAATTTGAATTGATGATCCTCACATTCGATTGAGCACTAGAGAGAGAGAGAGAGTTAGGAAACATTAAAGACCCTTCCTAGGTTTTATAAGAGATATTTGAAATAGCCATTTCTTGATTTTCTTCCTTAGAAAATAGGGGAGCTCATCTCAATCCTCAACTTTCTCTTTACTCAAATCCACCCAATTCTCTACACACCCTCGGGATCAAGTCAGTGCACCCAAGAATCTCTCTCAAGTTCCCAAAGAAGAGGAGGTGAATTGGATCAAAGCAAAAAGGAGAGCAAGTGGTGTTAGTCCATAGGGAGATCCACTCAACCCCAAGGTTGAACCAACAAGGCTTCATCTCCATTAAAGCTACTCATCAGCTCGATCGATCACCTCCGGTGAGGTAAGGGAATTTTTAACCACTTAAATTTT